>JAWRVZ010000057.1:3207500-3645000 GCA_037043235.1 Rhodeus uyekii
CTATCTATCTATCTATCTATCTATCTATCTATCTATCTATCTATCTATCTATCTATCTATCTATCTATCTATCTATCTATCTATCTATATATCTATATAACTATCTATATATATGATCTGGAAATAACATCATAATTTTTATTTTCATCAAGAGGTGCATCAATTTTAGGTGAAGATCTTGTGTTGTCAATGCAAGAGTTCATCACTCTGTAAAATCTCCTCCAGAACATCCCAAACACTTTCAGTGAGTTTAAGGTCTGAACTCAGAGCTGCAGATTCATGAGTGAAAATGATTCTTCATTCTTTCACAGTTTGAGCTGATGAATCTTCCTGGAAAATCATCATGATGTTTCTTCATACATGGTTGTTTAAGAAATGAAAAGCTACTTACTCCATCAATTATGGTTAGAAGAACTGTTGTCAAACATATAACATGCTAGAAACATAATAATCTCTGCAATAATGATCCAATCATAGACTCTTAAGCATCAGCCTATTTAAATCCAACTAATGCCTAAATGTTTTGACTGTTCAACAGAGAACCAGTATAAAACATTTCGAGCAACATGATATTAGCAATTGATAACGTAGGGAACTGCAGACAACTGTGCATAATCGATTGCAATTTGATTAAAAACAATGAGAAATTGATTTTGTGATGTGCACACGAGACTAGATGATGTGGAGGTTGAGCAAAATGTTTTGAGAATTTCAGTTGTGATCTGAGAAATGAACCAAAGCGACTGTAAATCAAAAAGAAGTGACCAAGAAACCACTTGTTCAGAGATCTGATCGTTTTGAGAGAAAACATTCTCATTCAAGAAATTGAGCCAAAGTGAGAAAACTGGATTTTAATTGAACACTTTCAGTAGTTATACAGTAGAAAATTGTCTTTAAAAACAATTGTATTTGTCACAACCAGAGATTCACAACCATCTTTCCAAGTAGTTATTACTGACAATTCAATGTTTATGATTCCCTTGAAACAATTAATTTCCATTTATTTTTTCAAATGCTGATGCTTACTGGATATGGATGTTTAAAACTCATTTTATGAAGATTGCACTCATGTTTCAGAGCTCATAAAATATTTGACAATGGAGCGCAAGTATTCGCTGAAGAAATTTCCATTACTGGTTATATGAATTTGAAAGTGTGGTGGCAAAATCTTTTATCAATTCTGAATAAGAGACAAATATCCCAATTGTATTTGTCTCTTACCAGACCAAACTCAATTGCCACTTCTGTTCTTTTCTGGTTCCAGTGGTGTCTCCTCTGGGCCCCTGCGGTCGGCCCCTCTCTCTCAACCTTTGCGAGGTAGGGCTGAACCTATTTGGTTCAGGATGGCCAGTCACCGTCCGCTCCGGGTCCAGAAGAGACAACCAAGGAACCCTTCTAACAGCGCCAAATTGTGGTGGCAAAATCTTTTATCAATTCTGAATAAGAGACAAATATCCCAATTGTAATTTTAAAAGGTTTATTTTCTTGCAAGAAAAGGCCAACAGTCATACTGACATCCGAAGTTGCCCTGCAGAGTGTTAGAGAGAAGGGAGGGCTGCTTCGACACTTATATCTCTAGTCAAGGCTAAAGACTGTTGTAATTTTCCATTCCTTATCAGGGACACATTACCCTCTCTATACCTCAAGCGTATTTCTTCAGATTTATTATATTTTACTTACTAGTTCTACAGAATAAAAATACAATTAATGTCACACAATAATCAATAATGTCAAGAAACAAAACATAATCATATATGAGCAGGAAAGAGAAAACATATCATTTATAAAATTCCATCACAATTGTCCGCAACTCAAAAAAAGACAAGAAAAAGAAAGTAGTTAGTAGCACATTTTGACAAAGTGAAGCCTAATTCCAATAACCCAGTCGTGTCAATATTCTCTGTTTGTTGTCTATAGATCTAACGTGTGCTCTTGTGGATTCAGCATAAAGGCCAAACAACAGGAGTGAAATGCAATCAGCTTCATTGACAGGCTCATTAGTCCCCAGCCAGACAGGAAAGATCCCGATCCACAAGCAGAACCGCACTTCATTATCCCAAGTCTCTCCCGGCAATGAAGGTTGTGAAGAACAGAATTTCAGATTACTTCTTCTATAGACTATGTATCATCCAATCATGGTTCAATATGGAAGGCAGCTTGTTGACAAGAGCTTGTTCTGTTTCTGGGAATGTCTGCTTTCATAAATGATGAAACTTTCACCTGAAAATTCAGATTGATGTGCACTAAGTTTAGGCATATTCAGGCTTTGAGGACTTTTGAGGACTCTTTTCCGGCCAGTAAGAAACCACCTAGCAACAAGAATAGCATAGCAACTGCATATCATCACATAAAAAACAACATAGCAACACCCTGACCACCACACGCTCTTTATGTCATGTATTCATCCCCTGTTTCTATTTGTCCACTCTGCTCTTTGAAGCAGCTGCTGCATCCATCCATCACGTCTGTTATCGATTAAAAGTCAGTCGACCTGGATGCGTATCTTCTTTAGTTATAATTAGACGTTATGGCTGTATACTGAAAGCTTGATTCTCCCATTAGCAGCTGAAGAGAAGAATGGTGATGTCAGCATGGCTATTTCCCACGATGCACCATTCCTGTGCTTGACATCATTCAGCTCATTGCCACAGGAAGCAGCTTCAGCAGAGATGGTCTCATTATTGGGATATATCCATGGCTGCTATTGGAGAAAGTGTAGCTTGGATCACGTGTGTTTTGACAACCAACCAAGCTTGGCGTCACTGAATTTCGTTCAAAGTAGCGCGGGCCATAAAAATTAATGGGAAGAGCTGTAAACTGAATTGTATCTTTTACACATTTATCTGCGGCTTCTCTTATAAAGGCTCATGCTAAGTTCTGCTCTGGTTTCATAGTCAGTCGACTAAAATGAAAAACTACTCACAACGGAGTGACGAGGCCAAGAACACTAGCGCTGTTAAACATGATAAACAGTAATACCTCGGTTTACGAGTTTAATTCGTTCCAAGAGCGAGCTCATAAACCAAAATGCTTGTACACCAAAACAAATTTCCCCATAATAATGCACTAAAAATCAATTAATTCGTTCTACACGACCACAAATGCCCATTTTAAATATTTTCTTTGGTTTTATCCTATTAATTCCAGTTAAAATCATAACCATTAAGTTCTCATATAAATACTAATTAACAATTGACAATTAAACTCTAAAAATAACAATTTACTGTGATGCAGTAATAGTGCAGAAAACAAACAAAGTGATAATCCAGAGTGAAAGTCGTGGAACATGTGAGATGGAAGACGGGGTGCCCCGAATGAACGAACACACGGGAGCCGCGAACGAACGAATACATGGGAGCCGCGAATGAACGAACGCACGGGAGCCGCGAACAAAAGCGGGGAGATAGGCAGATGATGTGACAATCAGGTATGTCAGTGCTCAGTGACCACATACATACAGGCAGAACTAGGTTCATGAATTCAGTTCATGAATTCATGAAACGTGACAGTTACTGCTTAGAGGTACTGTACGTGTATATTTCACTACGTGAACAATAGCGATAACAATTAATTAATGTTAACAACAGGAGGTAAAACCGCTGTAAATCACTTACTGTATAAAAGTATCACTGTGGTGAATGATGCAGCCAAACCATGCAATGCTGAGAGAATGAAGGAGTTAAGGGGTGATAAAGGGGTTGGAACCGCATGATTGTGTTATGAGAGGCTGTGTTTAGGACATTTCCAGTAAAAATGCGCGTGACGATGCTGAGTGTTAGGACTTTTCCACACAAAAATGCGCATGGGTGAGGGCAATTTTTTCTCGTACACCGATACAATGCTCGTGCACCGATACAATGCTCGTACACCAATTTGCTCGTATACCAAGTCGCTCCTAAACCGAGGTATTATCGTATACTATAAAGCAAAACACTAATGTTACTGTGAGTTTGTTTCACATTCAGCATTGTATAATTAATGAAATAGTTCAACATAAGTTCTGTATAACAACTTAAATGTGGTGGGGTAACCAATTTTTTTCAGTCTGTTAGGTTTGATGTTTTGGTTTGTTTACTGAAAGCATAATTTAAAGTTGTGTATATAATGAACACAACACATTCGACTTGTAATGTGTAACTTTAAGTGTAATAGACATGCTTTAAGTGTAGTAGTTGTATAGGTAACAGAAAAAACAGCAAGACTCACTTTTCATGTTGGGGCGTCGTGTCTTGTGACAGACCAGATAGATAACCTAAAAGATATCAGTTTTAGTGTAGATTCACAGGTAGAAGGGCTGTCATTTAATTCTCTTCATGTTGTATTTGTCAACATTTATTAATCCACCATGCTCAGAAAGTAGTCTTTACAAACTGTACAAAAAAACAAAAGAAAAAAGTTGTAAACAGCGTTATTGAATAGTGGAAAGAATGTCACAAAAGAACAGAAGGAAGGATTTCAGTATTATTATTCTTTATAGCTAATTGTCTCTTTATTTACACACTTTTGTAGTAAATTGACCTCTTGAATTTACTTTTTGTGCAAACATAATTCCCGTATAAAGATTACGTTTGAAAGTTGTTCATATCCTTTAAAACAGTGTGCCATAGTCCTAAATCTGACACAAGTGTAAATGTGTACAAAGATTTGTAGCACATGCCGTTGATGGTTATTCCAACTGATTTGAAGTGCGCCAGAGCTGTGGCTTTATTTGAGTTAAAGTGCATGGTGATAATAGTTGAAAAGCATACTTTACTCTTTCATGTCAAGTGGGATGTTCTGCAGACGTTAAACACATTAGCAAAAGTATTTTGAAATCTTGGTTTGTCAAAAGATTAAGTTTAGTCATAAAAGTGTCTTAAATGAAAGGTCTGTGTTCGTCACACACACACTTTCACATGTGAGGAAAAGCACGGACTGCTTTCTTGACAACATCCAGAGAGACGTCTTCGCCTAAAAACAAAACACAGCTTGTAAAAAACGTCCAAATTACTCATGAATGTATTTTACATTACTTCCTTTAAGCTCTCAAAGAAGAGTCTTCACCTTAAAACACAGAGTCCAACAAACAAAATGTGAACAGCGTTGTCTGCCATTTGAACAAGATGTAATAAAAACATAATTTACAAGCTTTTACAATTGCTCACAAATTGTGTATTTATTAAATGTGTATTTATTAATTTTCAATGTATGCTGTGTCCTCTTTCTTAGAAATTTTGAATTTGACATAGGTGTTTGGGACACACACACACACAGCATTTCCTGTATAAAATTATGTTTGAAAGTTATCCATATACCCTTCACTAGAGTGCAAACTTTTGTATCACAGCGGTGTGGCACAGCCTCTGACAAAATGTGTTGCCATGTAAAAAATATTATTCGCAGAGATTTTAGCACAACTATTTGGACACACTATCTAAAGTATAATGAAGTATCTTGAAGTATTATCTAAAGTATCTTGAAGTATAATCCGTTTTAAAATGACGTCCATAATATATTCTTTTTGTATGAACCTTTGCCTGGATCAACACAAAGATTTGTGACTTCAAAGGCTCCGACCTGTGAAATATTACACCAAGATTAGATTTCTTGAGCATTGTGTGATTTCACATTGCACATCAGGTCAATCATTTCAAATGTAGCTTTGTCAAAAGAAAAAGAAAACATTTAAAAGGTTTTCTAAGTGAAATGATGTTTGCCGCAAACACATCCAGAGTTTTTACTTCTTGTGTGAGCAAAGCATTCGGCTACATTGATAATCAGTCCTGAAGAAATAATGCTGTTCTCAGACTGTTTTAAAAAAATTATAGAATGAAAATAAAGTCAACTTTTTATTTAAAGAGAATAGACAACATGCCTTGCTTTTGTGGCACACATGTATAAATGTTTAAACATTTAAAATCGTGTCTTATTTTATGTGTGGCCATTTTACTCCCACACACACACACACACACACACACACACACACACACACACTAATGAATGCACACACACACACACACACACACACACACACACACACACACACACACACACAAACACATTATTGTATCAAAATACAAATTTTAGAACGAAAAGAAATACACGCAACAACTCAGTTTGCTCAGTTTGAAACGTACCACTAATTACATACGTACCACTCTCTTGATTCAGGAATGAAAGTTCCTCAACAAATCTCAGAAAAACTCAAATCAGCCTCGCCACCTGGAGCGAAGAAATCCTTTTTAAGTAATGCTTCATTTAGAAACAAATGTTCTTAAAAATAATGATAACTGTAAATAATAAAACATACTTACCGTTAAGATAGAAAGCCATCTTCCCTTGAAGCACACTAGTGTTTCCAATAATAATACTTGCCGTGGAAAAAAAGTAATTTGAGAAGGACTATTTGCTTAATCCACAAACACAAATGTTTTTTGGTTTGATACGAAATGACTTGACAGGGTCGAAATTAAAAAGTACAGTAGTACCTCAAGATACGAAAGGCTCAACTTACGGAAAATCCAAGTTACGAAAGCAAAGACGAAATTTTTTTACTGCTCTACATACGAAAAGTTTTCAAGATACGAAAGGTTTCTGAAAGTCCGAGATTCGCCCCATAACAATTTTGAAACTCGCGCCGCACGCCGCCATCTTAGTTATAGTAGACTCGCCACCATCCTCCTGCTCTCCCATTGGTTCCTGATGCTAGCCAAGCCATGAGATCCTTCTCTCTAATTGGACAGCATCCCTCCCATCATGCATCTTCTATACGTACGTGCTGGCGTGCTTTAGCTCAGCCACTCCGCACCAGAAACTTTACATTTTTTATGTGTTTTCGTAAAGTTAAGTGTACGTAGGTACGTTATCTGCCGTTTGTCCTCCTCCTCCTCTGCCGCCACTTTCGGAGATAGCCTCACTCGAAAGGTAAGCTTCGACATTTTACGTTATTTCATTGTTTATAGGTCAATTTAGCTTTATTATGAAATTTAATGGGGTGTTTTTGGAGGGCTTGGAACGGATTAGCCATTTTACATGTAAAATGTGTTCCAAGATACGAAAAACTCATTATACGAAGGCCGCCTCGGAACGGATTAATTTCGTATCTCTGCGTTTAATTTTTCACATAACCGGACATCATATCATGAAACCATATGGCGCCACTTACCTGGTTCATACGGGCCAGTCAACATAACACTTCTATATCAGACCATTAAACCTTTTTTTGACACAAGGGACCATTTCAAATCTGGGATGACAGGGGTCATCAATCAATTAAAAAGTGACAGAATGTCCATGTTAACACTACTCACAAGGTTATGTAAAACACTAAGTTCACAAACACAGTCGGTTATGTCTGTGAACTTGAAGAGCAGAGAAAGAAATTACATGCGTATATTAGATTTGTGTATTAAAGTTAAAGCGGTGTAATATACAGTACACACTGCACTGTTAATATTAATCAGACAACAAAACAGAAAATCACTGAATAACTTCAGTAGCTTTAATAAGAATATATTTCTTGAATGCTTACTTGAATCCTAACATTTAGTTTAAGTAATTAACCCATTAGATGGAGAAAAGATAAAATGACAATAACAATTTGTGAAATGTTGTTCCAGAACAAAACAAAAGATCTCAAAAGAAGATATTTGCGAGCATATTTACGGGATCAAAACAACATTGTGCAACAATTGGCTTCCATTCTGAGGCCAAAAAGACTAACAAAAATACACTGAGGTGCTTTACAAAAACAAATTATTTTGTGCTTCATAGAAGGTCATACAGGCATGAAACGACAATATAATGAGCAAATGTGTTCATTCGAACTTTGACGCATGTGATACTTAATCATGTAATTCACATGAAAGCACTGTGCTTTCTCCTGACACTGATTTCTTCACCAAACTTGATTCCTCTTGACTTCACTAAACCCAGCTGAGTCACCGGATCCTGGGGATTATTCAGCACAGCCGTCAGATTCAGTGAGCCCCAGTGATTCACTCACATCCTGTGGGTTTCACTCATGCAGACCAGTCCCGTCTCCCACATCAGAGCAGGTAAGAAGGGAAGCCCTGCTTCATCAGTGATGAAAATGGAAGCATAAATAGATGGAATGCAGGCCATGTTACATCAGAGGGGAAGCAGATTTTTCCTTTTTTACATCCTCAGGACGTCAGACCACCACAGAGCAGGATCAGTCCGTGTGGTTGGTGGATGATGTTGTCTACCTCATCAAGAAGGATTTCACAAGCTGGGCTCAGATGCAGGTGCTGGAAGCGTGTAAGCTTTTAATGCATTAAAAATATATATAATTCTTTTTCTCATGTGGATGATTTTGTTTTTCCTCACAGGAAACTGATGTCAATGCTTTACATTTGAGGAGTTATTTAATCAAATGACTGAAACTGGGACCCCCTGATACCACAGACTAAAACGAAACATGATTTAAAATCGAATCAACAAATTTAGATAATATGTACATATTATCTAAATTTGTTTATTCGATCACTTCTATAAATGGGTTTCCTTATTCCTTTTTAAATCTTTCCATTAAATCTAAATCTTTCCTTTTAAAATCATGTCTTTAAAAATTTGAATGATCAATAATAATAATTATAGAGAGTTGATTTAAACACAAACACAAACAGAAGCATTTATTCAGCGCTTAACTCAATTCAATTTATTCTTTTTTAAAGCACATTTAAATACTGAACATACACAGATTGAGTAAACCAACAATTAAAACAAAACATGGTTAAAGATAAATGGTTAAAGAGTATTTTTTGTTTAATTAATCCACTAATGAAAAATCTGAACCAAAATAGATATTTATATGACACTTTCTCAGTACCTACAGTGCAGTATATTAACATTAATAATCTTGAAAAATAAAAAACTTAGACAAATTTGTAAACATTTGAGCCACCAATTATTATTACTTTTTGAAATGCATTACAGTCTTGTTTAAAGGTACACTATGGTAACTTCTGGCCCTCTAATGGTTAAAAAAACTACATGCATTTTGCTCTCATTGACTGTGCAGATGAATATGACCATTCACAACAGATAATGCTTTACAACGAAGTCTGTTGGAGAGCTACATGTGGCAAGTTATCTGTTCAATAAAACACCTGATTCACCTGTTGAGTAATAATACAGCATGACTGCATCGCTTTCACAACAGTGAAAAAAATCCCTCAGTTTTCGCCACCCCCGAAAAGCCAAGTCAATGTTGATTCTTGTTTTATTACGAGCTCTGTCACGCTCTCTTTTCTCCAGCAGAGTCTCCTCTGTATAACGGTGTTGTTTAAACATTTGAGGTTGGAGATTTAGCTGCTCCATGTCAATCTTTCTCACTCGCTTCAAAAAAACAGGACCAACTGACGTCTATTTATAAGAAGAGTCACGCATTGGCGAGTGACGCATGTACACAATTTCACAAAAAAAACATCCCAACTGGTCTGAAATATAGCTACTTATTGTCACGGAACGATTAACGGAGGACTCAAGAATGCAGATATGGAGAATTTATTACAATGACTAAAAAAACAAACATACAAACCAAAACTGCCTACAAGGGGGAAAACAAACTAAACAGATAAACTGAACAAAACCGAAAAAACAAACAAACCGGATGACACGGGGAGAACTGGTACAGGAAACAGCCAAACAGGAAGCACATGCATGGGATGACAACGACACAACGCCAGACAGCAAACACTAAGGGATTAAATTGGGAACACATGAGGAAAGGTAATGAGCAGAAACAGTTGGGATCAATAAAGGGAAATGAGGGAACAAGATGGGCGGGGTTATACAATAACAAGACACAACAAAGGGGCAGTGTCAGAGCTCTGTCAACCAACACACTAGAAGCCCAAACTGAGGTGACAGAACCCTGACACTTATAATACACTTTTCCATAGTGAATCCGGGTGGGAGAAGAACTCATTAGTTAAATGAAAATAAATAATTCACTAAAATTTGAAAGTAGACAAAAATGGTGACCATCATCATTCACCTTCACTGTATGGAAAAGAGCAGCTTGGACGTTCTGCTTTTGTGTTTCTCACAAGGATGATTGTCAGACAGGTTTGTAATGAAATGATGACAGAATAAGTTGAATGTATACATCCTGCATTACCTGTATTCATGTAAGCAAATCTCAACTGCTTAATTGTTTATATCTATAACTGTATTATCGTCCAGCTCTAATCTGGATAAATGTGATTATAATGAAGATATAAAACAGGGGTGTCCAATTCTGCTCCTGGATGGCCATTGCTCAGTTTAGCTCCGGCTCTAGTTAAACACACCTAAACCAGCTACGGTAATCATGTTCTTACTAGGCATGCTACCAACTTCATGAACATGATTCCAACCAAGAACCTCATGTTCCTGGATCAACATCTTTGCTGTTGCTGGAACAGAATTCTTGTGGCAAGCAGGGTGAGGTCGAGAGCCATGAGAATGGAGCCTCATATCTCATCGAGGAGCTATGAGACCATAAAAGGAGGAGCGATGACAGTGAAGAAGAGAGAGGACAATGCATGGAGTATAATTTTGTTTTGTTTATGCATGTGCAGCAGTCTTTCGTTTTGTGTTTATTAAAGTTACCAAATGTTCGCCATTTCCCACCTTCTTCCCAGAACAGCATACCTACAATTTCAACCAACCCATCAGATTTGAAGGACAAGTTTACATTTCATGTATGGTTTGGCTTACAATCAGGGTTAGGTGCTTCTACGTCAGTGTTATTCGCCATGATGCTATGGATAAGGGTTAAGTTTGGGACAGGGATGGGATTATGACTAATGTTTAGTATAGGAGCGTTAAAATATGTTGGTACAGGAACATGTCTTATTTAGCAAAATCATGCTGAAACCTCCAGACAGGTGTGTTGAGGCAAGTTGAACCTTTGACAGCCCTGCTATAAAACATTTTCTGTAAAGCTGCTTTGAAACAATGTGTATTAAAAAGTGCTATACACATAAAATTGGCTGTGCAAACAGAGGTGCCATTTCCGATGAAATTTACTTGAAATGTTGAAGCCAATTAAAATGAAAATGAGCAAAATGATATATACAACAGATTGCCTATTGCTTAATTGGCCAAGACTCAAAAAGGTAACATGTTTCCAAGTGATTAACCAAGAGATTGGACGCACTCTTTCTTAATGCATCCAATTATAACTGTATGTTTCAAAGTCCCTGTAAAATATTACACAGATATGTTTGTGATCACTGATAATCCATGCAGCACTAAAACATAAATGCATTTACCCATGCTGAGATTCACTGATTGGACCCCATGCACCTGCCAGCTGTTTCAACGTCACATTTCTCTAAATGCGCGCCTATACTGTCTCTCTTCTGGATTTTAACTAGGTCAGATGAGCATATTTATTAAAATACCAATTGTTAAACGCACTGAGGACTCTGGGAGTCCAAATATACAGAACAAACAGATCACAGAGCCTTTTACAATAGCTAATAAAGACCCTTGGCCAAATAGATGCGCGTGCATACGATGGTTAATAGAGTGTTTACTGACACGAACCCCCTAAGAGCAGGGTTGCAAGCATACAATTTGCGCAAACGCACGCGAGGAGCAGCAGTGGTGTGGTGGTGATGCTCGCTGCATGCCGCATGTCTCGCGTCGCATAGCGCACACACACAGACGGGAGCGGGCTCGTGTCGGCTGGAATCACCTTTACGCGTTATTTGGCGTCTAGTAAACGCGACGAATCCGAGGAATTTGGGTTCGACACACGCAAAAGCAGACGGCTCGCGAGCACCAGCACATTTCCATCAGCCTCTGAACACGCTACGTGAAGGTAAGAGGAGATGCATGCGTGCGGATGCAGCTGGGAGAGATTTATTTGCGTGCGTCGCAGTCGTGTTTGTTTTATTTTCCGCTTTTTCCGTTTAACGCATCGCCGGAGATGAATGGATGAATGCATGTGACTGAGTGAAAAGGTTCTCTCGCATGCATTACGTGGCCTGATTCGAACACTCTGCGCAGGTTAAGGGTGTATTAGAATGATGAAATTAAATTTGATGCATTTGGAGCGCTGACGGCCACTATTATGAAAGCTTAGTGGTTACTTGTTACTCCCCGTTTGTTCAGAGACAAACCTTAGGTGTCGTGCCATGAATTTAAGGGATGCACTGATGCTTCTCAGCCTCACTTCAGAGATTTTTGATGCGATTTGAGCGCAGCGCATGAGGGACTGCGTCTTTTCTGTGCGGGAATGGTCCACGTTCACACTGGTGCAACATTAAAACACATTTACATGATTCATATCGGGACTCTGTATGTTGGCAAGGAAGGCTGTATGTGTGTGCAAAGCATGTTCTACTCATATTCAAGAGGCTCGAGCGGACGGGATGCCGAATAAACGGCATCTAAACCCATTGCGCTCTTCATCATTTAGACCTTTAATTCCTGCGTTTAAGATCGTGGACCGTTATTCTGCATCGCTTCTCAGTGGTTTCCCTTCTCAAGGTCATTCGTTCAGCCATTGGTGCTTGAAAAAGCCCCAGTGCTATTACATAAGAATGACGATTGGGTGGTGGGTAATAATTCCGGACTCTCTTTAATTAAAGCTGCATTCTTCGAAAATGTGTTCGAGGCTACTCGGTTTTTGATGCAGGAGAGGCTGCAAATACAGACAGACGCTCCACATGGAAATAAAAAGCTGCTCTTCAACCCCTCCCCGTTTGTAGCCTATTTTACCTGATGCCCATTTACACATCAACTCCTGTGACTTTAATCTATTTAGAGAAACAGAAACACAACACAGCCAGGCTGATTGCAACATTCATATTTTTTTGTAACTTTGTATATTGCGTAGCATTATTGTGTGGAACTAGTTGCAAATATATATTTGAATGCATATTTAAAATCCTTGACATTTACTATGCATGACATCATGGTCCTTTCCTTGGATGTGGGCCTATATTGTGTAATGGTCGACCAATACGCATTTTATTAACAGTCAATGCTGATCACTATATCTAGAGCAATTGATTTCAGATGCGAGCACAAGACTATGTAACTAATGGTAGTTCATGAGATCCACAAATAAATTTGATTCTTTCATCCGGTATTTACTATAATATTTAAAAAGAAAATTTAACTGAAGATGCTTTCGGAACTGGCAGAATGTGAAATTACCACATCTGTTTATTGTTAGTTGGCCCAGTTATAAGCTGATGTAATCATTTCAGTTTTATTTTTCAAATTTTCAACCTGCAACTGGTTGCAACAAAACTATTATGTTGACAAAAGGCTCAATGACATATGAGTTCTTTTGCAACCAGTTGCAGGTCAAAAATAGCAGTTGTGACAATGTCGATTTTGACAAATTTATCTTATATTCAATAAGACCAGGACCCAATTACAAGAAAATCATTTAGTAAAGGAATAAAAAAAAAAAAAAAAAAAAAAAATATATATATATATATATATATATATATATATATATATATATATATATATATATATATATATATTTAATTCTTTAAATAAATGAGTTTCTTGTAATTGGGTCCTATTTTCCTTATTGGATAATAAAATAAATGTTTCAAAATCAACATTGTCGAGAATCAAGTGGTTATTGCCAAAATCCAGAAGTGTCATTTCCAAAATCTTTGGACAGCCGTGTCAGTGTGCACATTTTCTAATATTTTGAGTGATTTTTTGGAATAAACATTGTGTAAAATAAGTGCTAACTTTCAACACTTTCAAATTTCAGAATTAAATGTGAAATACAAAGACTGAAATGGTATTTTCTTGTAAGATACTCCAACAATCTTTGTTCTATTTACAGCTTTACATACTTTAAAGTGTACATAGTTTATCATTAAATTTACAATGTATAAATTAATTTTAAAAATATATATATTATTCCCTATTGATATTAATACAAGCTTTTGATGGCCGAATGCTGATGGCGGTCGTTGGCAAACGTACAACCAACCGCTAATCAAAAAAGATTATTTTGTGACAGTTTATGTTGTTGGTCCATTCTGGGATCAGAGCCTATAGATAGATTACAATTCAAATTCACTAATCAGGAGCCGAGCCGCTGTCAGAGATGCTGTATCCATGATCAATTACAATCTATGCCTGCATCTCCAATTAAAACACCATAATAGAACGACTTTGGAGAACTTTCTATCACCATATTATTGATTTCTCATGCAGTAATCATGGGAAAACAGAACAGCAAACTGACCCCTGAGGTGATGGAGGACCTTGTGAAGAACACGGAGTTTAATGAACATGAGCTGAAGCAATGGTACAAGGGCTTCCTGAAAGACTGTCCCAGCGGTCGACTAAACCTGGAGGAGTTCCAGCAGCTCTATGTTAAGGTAAGAGAATATGGGCTTTTAGTCTAGCGCTTCAACAAGTCAAACATCACTATTTTTAGTGCTCGTACTTGGGAATTTAATGGACATTTAGAGCAAAAATAAACATGCTGTCATTATTTTACTCACCCTCTTGTTGTTCTAAACTTGCATGAATTTCTGTTCAACAAAAAATTATATATATATATATATATATAGTTGCATTTTTACATATAGTTGGTCAAGAAAAAGGAGAAAGTTCACAAAAAAAGGTGACTGTCATGGTAAGTTTCACTTAAGAGAGTAGAGTTAAGCACAAACTACCCTCAAAGCTGCAGTTGGTGAAATTTTATTCATAGAACGACTGCGACAATGTGAGATGTGAGGACTCACACTGTTAGATGTACTTCTACCCGTTGCGCGGTGGCCAGTTTTTTTTAAATAAATTGCTGTGGAATGAACCTGAAGCAAAGAACAGAACCTGCTGTGGCTGCTATAGAAAAAAATCAGACATGAAAATCAATACTCATTCACAAATCCCTCTTAAAGTCCCCATGTAGTCAATCATTTTATCCCTTGATACTAATCATGAACATGGCACATTTAAAAACATTTCCTGTGAAAAAAAGTCTTAGATTGAATGCAACTCTGCACCCTTGCTTCATGTAGTACAACATGTTGCTGATGTTACACAATGCATCCTTAGAAACGCTCTGAACAACTATGTAAAGAGAGACATGTATAGTTCATCAGAACATCGCCATATTCATCACACACCGCTATATTGCTAAATGAAACTCAACAGAAAAATATATTCTCGTGACTCCCCTGCTTCAAAGATCCCTCACAGTCAATAACATGCTAAAGCCTGCCCACACTTTGGCATGATTGGTGATTTGTGATGCAGAAAACACTGGCGATTCCAACCTCGTTTCTGAGACTGTCTTTGGTTCACTGCAGTTTGAAGGAGAAAAATGGTGTTGACCTATGCATTTGCATATGGTTTATTACAATAAAAATGTCACATAGCTATATAAACAACATTAACTTTAAAAGAACAGTTTACTTAAAAATGAAAACGCTGTCATGATTTATTCACATTCATGTCAATCCAAAGCTGTATGCGGACAGGCGTTAAGCAGAACATTTCATACAACGACAGGTCAGAGTGACCTCGTCTGCCAAGCTACGGAAAGATATACAGTATCCCAAGCCATCTAGAGCCAGATGAATGCTTTGTGATTTACTAATAATCTTTTCTTTTAAATCTTTTTTTAAAACCAAGATTTTTGGTGAACAACTAAACTAAATTTCGACTGCTACAAAAACAAAGCTATTATATGACTTAAGAAAACTTGGAATTTAGGATTAATTTTGTGCTTTTTAGAGCTTGACAGACGCGGTCAGTATGAAATATTGAGATATACAGTCAAAAATAACTGCATGAAGAATTCTCTTATGTTCAACAACAACAACAAAAATACACATTTTTGACTGAACTATTCTTTTAACAAATCAGCAATTCTGTCCAGATTCACTAGGTGAGACTGAAAATCTAGTTTTTAATTTTGTTTATGTGGTGTTTTTGAGTTTTAAGACAAACCATGTGCCAAACCAAATCAA
Organism: Rhodeus uyekii; assembly: GCA_037043235.1. Lineage (NCBI taxonomy): Eukaryota > Metazoa > Chordata > Actinopteri > Cypriniformes > Acheilognathidae > Rhodeus > Rhodeus uyekii. The sequence goes on from JAWRVZ010000057.1 coordinate 3,223,457, forward strand.
CACCATTACTGAGTATTTCTACTTAAAACCATTTCTAAGGATGCTGATTTTTAGAAAGCAGTCTTGAGATGGGAACATGGTTTGTGAGACATCAGCAACACATTATTAGCTATTTGATAATGTAGTCAAGCAAAAGGCTAATCATATTAATTACCGTTATATGTCCGATGTTGTAAAGAGCGGTACCATTGTGCAGCGTTTAATACAGTAAAGTCTCAGAACTGGTGTGAATGAGTGAAGATGGGGCTCATTTGCATATTCATTGATGCTCATATACTAAATGAAGCAATGGTGTAGTTATTGTCAAGCTATTTTAAGGCATGAAACATTTGAGTTGAAATATGCCATTTTGGTGATCAAAGATTGGTTTTAAGGGATAAAATTATTGACTACAGGGGACTTTAAAATTTAATGAAAGATCATCATTTAATCATAGACCATCATTACTAATTAAAGCGAAACATTGCCAAACCAATCAACGGACTAAAATCGTATTTTTTTCCTGCAGTTCTTTCCTTACGGTGACGCATCAAAGTTTGCGCAGCATGCATTCAGGACCTTTGATAAGAATAGCGACGGGACTATCGACTTCAGAGAGTTCATCTGCGCCCTGTCCATCACGTCACGGGGAAGCTTTGAGCAGAAGCTCAACTGGGCCTTCAACATGTATGACCTAGATGGAGACGGCAAGATCACTCGAGTGGAGATGCTGGAAATTATAGAGGTACCAAATATTGTTTTTTATTCGCATGAAATGAATTGCCACTGGATGAACCTGTTTAAATAAGCACTTTTCACACATATTTTTGGACCAAAAAAACAAAAACAAAAACACAAAATATTACATTATCTGATTTATTTAATTTATAGTTTTGCAACCAATATTTAGGACATGTCTGAACAGATACCTTGTGATTTTGATATTTGAGCTACAAATATGACATAATAAAAACATGCCAGAATGAATGGTTGCAGATTCATCCTTAATTACGGTAGTGCTTTTATGTCCAATACGTTAAAGAAATCTATATATATGATCATATCTTATAGATCTCATAAAAAAATTATCTAATGCTTTAAACATTATGCTGATTTACTTTCTAATAATTTTATATGAGGTTTAATTTAAGACCCTTTGATTTTCAGATTTGATCTATAGATATAAAATAATAAACAAATAAACATTAAAAATAAAAACGTGTCCGAATAAGTAACAAGTTTGCGGATTCATCCTAAATTAGTGGATCCTAAATTATTACATCCTAAACCATGTGATATGGATATTTAAGCAATACATATGAAATAATTAAATTAATAAAATAAATAAAAACACAAGTTTGCAGATTCATCTCTTATTTGTTTATTTTTTCAATAAATTTAAGAAAATAATTAACTTGTTTGATCATAAATAATATTTCTCTAATTTTTTAAAGGTGTGTTACATTTGATCTCAGATGATCAAACAAAATTACAATCCCGTGTTATTTTAGTATCACTGAGATACTATATTTTTTTTTATCAGTACAGTATTTTGAATATTTTATTTTATTTAGTTTTAATTTTACTTAAAGGTTTATTAATTTTGTTTTTGTCATTTGTATTATTTTTAAATGTCTATACATTTTTTGTTATTAATTATTTAAGTTCTAGTTTTTGTTATTTAAAACATCATCAAACAAAAAGAAAATGAGATGTTGCCTTGGCAAGATGCCTAGCTGAAATAAAATTAGTTTTTAAAAAACAATTTGAATTTATATCAGTTGAAATGTATTTTATTAATGTACGTTTTTTTTTAAATAGTTGTAGTTAACTATAATAACCCATTTGGAATCTGTATGTTTGAGTGACCCAACTGGACTGGACTTTTGGTGTGTTCAAGTCATGTCGGTGTCACACCCTCACACCACTAGGACACCACAAATTTTTTTTTTTTTAAATCCTGTCACATGTGTTACTTTGAGTTTTCCCACCATTCATCAGTCACCATGGACATTAATCATCACAGCTGTTTGTCATTTCTGTTCATCACCCTGTGTATTTAGTTGTCTTCAGTCACTAATTGTTTGTTGGTTGTTAATAGAAACTCTTTGAAATCTTCTTCAACTTCTTCATCATTGTAACAGAACAATAGACCTGAACATGGAATATGGTGCAAGATTTTCTGCTGTGGTTCAGACGAGCCACGATTTTTTTTGTGTTCACAGCACACTTTTATTGTCTTGCCGTCATCAGCACCTTTGACGACAAAACACTGAAGTCACTGTTCTGGATCGGAGCGAACTATCACCATTCAATAGACCTCCCAGACACCTGGGACTACACTGGAGAGAAGCGATCATCAGGTGTGCGAAGAGCATCTATCCCGAATCCAGAACACAGCCAGACCCAGAGCCCAGCCCACCACCTTAAAACGTGGAGATTTTACGAGAGCCCCCTGCAGACAGAGAGCGACCACCTGCCGCGACGCGTCAGCCAGAACCTGAAGAGAAGAGGTCAGACTGTCCCTCACCCCAGAGTAAGTCCGACCAGGGGTGTGAGCCCTCGACACCAGCGCCAGAAGGAATTCTGGTGGAACCGGACACAGAGGACTAACGGATGGATTGTAACATTAAGGTATTACCTCCCACCCTATACCAACTGGTACCATCTGTCTGTTCTGAATCATCGCTTTTTCTAAACAGCACTGATTCTTCTGTAACCTGTTCGGAATTGGAATCACGTCAAGCTTATCTCGTCAAGCTTACCTCCTTTACCACCGCAGATCTCAGTCCCCCAGCACGTCCCCTAGCCCCACCTCTACTGGATGCCTGCACACCTTCATCTTTCTTGGCAATGCCTTACTGGGGTGTGAAGCGACAAGTCGGGCAATCACCAGCTTCGTCAGAGCAAGAGGATTCTGTGGCTCCGCCACTGGCCTCAGATGCCTTCACTCCTTGGCCTGTCGATCTGTTGGCTCCACCTTAGCTCCTCCGACCCGGCTAGAGACCTTAAGGCTACACCGGGTTTTCTCGACCCACTGGCTCCCCCTTTGTCAGTCGCCACTCTGCCTCTGCCACCAACTTGCAGACTGTAGGCTATACTTAGTTTCTCCACCCCTGTGGCTACAGTGGGCTCTTCCTCTACTTCAAACTCACTGGCTCAGCCTTGACCCTTGGGTAATCTGGCTCTGCCTTGAGCGCTCATTGCTCAGCTCCATCAGCTCTCTATCCGCGCCCTGGGTCCGCCTCCATAGGTCCTCACGACAATGTTGTCAGCCACCTCAATACCCTGATCCCTCCCTCTGTCAACCCCACCGTGGGCTGTTGTCATCGAGCTCTGGGTCTGCTGCACGGCAACAATTTGTCATTCGCTATCCATCGGGCCTAGTCGTCACGCCACACCTCCTACCGGCACCCATCCTTCTCCAGTGCCTCCTCCTACATCCCTCTGCTGACATGTGCCATCCATACGCCAGCCCCCTTCTCCATCCCTCATCCTCCTGGCTCCTCAGTCATGAGGATGCCCTTTTTGGGACGGGAAGTTCTGTCACACCCTCACACCACTAGGACTCTTAGTTTGTTTTCATTCTGTCACATTGTTTGAGTTGTCCCGCCACTAATCAGTCACCATAGACTTTAATCATCACAGCTGTTCGTCATTTCTGTTCATCACCCTATGTATTTAGTTCTCCTCATTCATTCCTTGTTGGTTGGTTGTTGTTCATGTTTGTTGCATGCATGCTGTTACTTTGTTTCCAACATTGTGGATTACCTCAGTTTGTTTGCAGTAAAAAACCTTTTGTTTATAGGAACTTTAGAACTCTTCCTTTTCATCATCGTAACAGTCGGAGAGATTGTATTTACGAATACACATGAAAACCACCACAAAGTCGTAAATACCAGTGGTAAACTCTGGATTTTCTTTGAGCTCAATCTTTATGCTGCCTTCACGTGTGAGTTGGGCATGCCATAATCTTTAAAGATGTTAAAGGGGAGAATGATGTGACTTCTTCTTTATTAATTTTTGTTGTCTTGTCGTCAAAGTAGTTGCATATTTACAATACGTATATGAATAATCATTTGAGGCGTACATGTTTTATACACAGTGAAAATAGCATGTATTTGACAAAATTCCAAATCATCAGCAAACTATCTAGAAAGCACTGTAAATGTTTATATGGTTGTCAATGAATGGGACGCTAATATAATTTTGGCTTTAAAAAGGTTTTCACAATAAACAGGCAAGAATAAACCTATTATCCTCCATGTTTCTATTCTATTTGACAAAAAAAATGAATGCGACAAGCTCGCAATCACGACTTCAGAAGTGGGAAGTAGGACATTTCTGCTAGCATGTGAAGGCAGCATTAAGAGTTGAGGCTGTGTGATAAACATGGTGGAATACCATAATACCGTAAGCATTTAGCAGTGACACTGTAATTAAAAATAATAAGGAAAAACATTTATTGCCTGCACAAAATACTAAAGCATTGTAATATAACAATATAAAACGTAGCAATTTGTTTTTTTTTACAGTGGCTTTCTAAATTAATTAAAAACAGCAAAACACACCTGATGCACTTTCTTTGTTCTTCATTTTTTAGAAGTAGTAAAAGTAGTAGACATCTCCGGTTAAGACCATAACTATGGTTCCCTGAGAAGGGAAATGAGACACCAACGTTGATGGCACTCAACCAATGACAAGGTGTCTTCTTAGGAAACATGGTTACAGCTCCCTTTAAAAGTGGAACTTCAACAGTGAGTCTTGGATTGATGCTATAGAGTATACAAATACACTGCCGGTACATTATGCTGAGTGAATCCTTGCCCCATTAAACTGTGAATGCACAAGCATAATGGGCATAGCATAAATTGAATATATGGATTACTTAAGAGTCAAATAGACTATCTAGTGGTAGCACTCCCTAACCCACTATCTTCCAAAAGTAAAAGAATATACACAACTTCTAATGGGAATAAATGGCTCAGCTATTTTTTGCCTTGACACCGCCCTTAGAGAGTATCTGGCAGAAAGATTTTTTTTTTAAACTACGTCTTTGGATACCACTAATTTCAAGCAGAATGCAATCCAAATGGATGCAAATATGAGAGTGACAAAATATAGTTGCCAAAGTCAAACTGAGGACCTAGAGAAACTGCAGGGGAGCTTGTCTAAGTTATACAGTGCAAAATAACACGAAGCAATGCTCTTTTCCATGCAAACTACCATGTATAAATATAAAGTGCCCATCCAAAGATGAGCATACATCCCTTCTTTAAAGCCCAGCAGTAGTTGGGGAGGCAGGTAAATTAAGTAGAGGGAATCTTTTACTGCCTTACATAACTCTGTTGACTCTGCATCAATCCTAAAGGGGTATTAACCAAGCAAACATGCATAAGAGAGCACACAATTCTACTTTAGAATAGAATATAGTTCAACCCTGCAAAAACATACTTCAGGACATCAGAGTGGAGCCACATGGACGGATGCCAGAAGCAGTGAACCTCAGCCCACAACTACTGATAAATTACTGATAGATTCCACTCTCACCATGTGAATGGGGCAGAATGTCCTCAGACATATGAAACCTACAACCTAATCTGAAGTAGCTTTGCCAAAAAATGTGGCAGCATGCGTAAGCAATCAGGTTGCTTTCAACTCTTCTCTCAGGAGGGGGCCATGAATGATAATGTAGAGTCTGTACAGCAACTGATGGCCCCAGAGGAGCATGCAGTGTTCTAGACCAGAAAAGATCAAAACTGACACTTTTAATATTAGTCCATATTCTGTGGTGGATACAGAGTATGGACTATGGAGGTCCGTGAAAGCAGACCCCAGCCTCAGCTTCAGCTGGAGAGGTTACACAACCTTACAGCAACACTGCTGAGTGGAATTCATAGTGTGGGGTCCAACAGACCTATATTGTCCATATGCCTAGCCATGAGGTGCAAGGTGGCAAGCAGAGGAGACAGACCCATTTGATAACTTCCACTTCTATTCTGCCTACCTGTGACCACACAATTGCTACAATGCTTTATCAGAAACAGGGCAGCTTGTCGCAGAGAGCACATTCATCTTCCTTATTCAAAGCGACTTACATTGCATTCAAGGAACACATTGACATTCTAATCAGTTCTTGCTTTTCCTGGGAATCGAACCCACAACCTTGGTGTTGTAAACACCATTGCTCTACTGCTTGAGCTACAGGAAAGCTATAATTGAAACCCAAAGCCACACATCCCCACAATCGATCCCATCCTGCCATCTTGGCGGTCGCTGTACCCAAACTGCGAGCTGCATACGTTCAACTATCATCTCCCAAGACAGAGTCAAGTGTGTGTGGAGCTGCCCACAGCAAACGCATCACTAAAAATGCATTGAATTGCTAGATTCTTATCTCTCTATCAAAAAAATCAAGCGAGAACTCTTTCTGCAAAAGCCTTTCTATGGGTACATCCAACTCTCTTGAGGGCCGAAAGTACTTGTGTAAACACTAGATTCGTATCCCTCAAGAGAATTAAACAAGAACAGAGCTTCTTACCACAAACACATCATAGTGAGCAGAAGTTGGAGGACTGGCTCCAACTTTCTCACCCCAACTGTTTATTTTACACACTCACATAAACAAATGGCTCCTGAAGAAAAAAAAAGCTGATGGTGTACTATAGACAAACTAGACTTTTTGTTCCACTGACTTCCATTCATACACATGCGCCAGACATCAAACATAGACTCATGCGAAAAATTTAGCATTTTCTGCTTTCCAAAGTTCAAGTTTGGTGAACTCTGAGCTGTGAATTCACATCACATGAAGACCTGTGGCCAGTAGAAAATTGATTTAAGGCGTGACCTCTCGGCCAAATTAAAAGAACGCATATTTTTTCAGTAGAGTAGATTGTATATTGTTACATTTGGATTACGTACTATGTGTAATATATTGAATTCACGTTTATAATATAGATGCTGAAGACCATGACGTTATATCACTACCATTACAGCGTCCGAAGAAATGCTCACAGTGCTCAATGCTCACTTCCGCCAGCCCATAGTCTAGTGTGAACGTGGCTTTATATTTACGTCTACTCCGTTAGTAATGTCATGGACTGTTGTTGGCCAATAAAATTGGCTTACTCATCACCTGTGCTTCAGATACCGAACACGCAGAGCATCAATCCAAGACACAGTGTTGAAGTTCCATTTGAAAGGAAACCTTGCTGTATTTCTGTTTACTTAAATGAGAAGGCACACCACAAAGAGACTTGAAAGCACCTGATGTGATAAGCACAACCTCATAATTCATAAAACGAAATTCCCAGGAAGACTTGAAGGCACCAACAGGCCTAATGTGTTTGGTGATTTTTTAGAAGTGTTTTATTTATGGAAAAATAAAATGTATCATATTCATGCAAAGTGCCAATGGCAAAACGACATTCTTATGTGTATATCAGAATCTTAAGGCGGCTTTCCTTATGCCATTAAACCCGAGTCTTTTCTTCCCTCTGTTAAGGCTATTTATAAAATGGTTGGAACCGTGATAATGATGAAGATGAACGAGGACGGTCTGACACCAGAGCAAAGAGTGGATCGGATCTTCAGCAAGATGGATAAAAACAACGACGACCAGATCACACTAGACGAGTTCAAAGAAGCCGCCAAGAGCGACCCATCCATCGTACTGCTCTTGCAGTGCGACATGCAGAAGTGAGGCTGCGCATGCTAGCATGCTCCGGACTGAATGAGTTACCCGTTTCCACTCTCATTTCCACAAGAGTAACATGTTTGGACTACTTTTAAATGAACTTTCTTCTTGTGATTGAACAACTAGTATGCATGAGAATGTTAAATGCTAAAGATTTTAGAGTATATCCGTTTAATTTCCAACATGCAACAATGTGAGACGTGTAAATCCAACGAGTCCAGTTGTTTTCACGCATTCATCGTCAGTGAAGTGCTCTGCCGTATTTCATTTCTAGCTGCAATACTTCCTATCACACGCACTATGTTTACTGCTGTATTTCACGCAGTAGTTTGGGTACTGAAATCGAAACCTGTCACACTAAATGTTACGATGAAATCAGTCTGTTGAACTTACGATACTCTAAATTAAGGAGGGCAGAGAGGTTTATGCAGCCCTCCTTCCAAACGTGCTTGTACTTGAGAATATAAATGTAAGTTATTTGCATGCATGTCCTAAGTGTAAAACCTTCATTTTGGCAACCTTGACAAATAATACAAGGGAGGCCTTATATAAACGATAGTATCAATAACAATACTAATGTGTGAGATTTACATTTGTTACTCATCTATCCATTAGATATCCTCCCTCGGGTGCATGTTTCCTCTTAAAAGACTTAGTGTTGTAAAAGCTTTCAGTAAGACACACGTTGCAGCCCCGCCGCCATTATTTGCATCTGCCAGTGGCTTCTGCTGGTTTCACCATATTTTGCACTGACAAGGACTGAATAACCAGTATAAACAGTCTAAAACAAATGCTTAGGTTTTTTTAACTGTTAAATGACCACTAACATCATTCTTACTCCATTATGCTCTTTAATTTTGCGTGGTATCATCGTCACATGCATGAATGGTTGCCTGTGAATTTGTTTTCAGTAAGAATACAGAAAGGGCAATATAACATTTTAAGTGAATTTTCCCCGAAGGTTGTTTAGTAATAGATCCACTTCCCCTAGTATTACAACAAAACCTTATCCAGAATGGGTTTGCGCTGCATTTTTATTGAAACCTTTTTTGTAACAATATTTCTACTCAAGTTCTCAACAGTTCAAATACCTATGATTTTCAGCTGCACTCCTTCTCCTTCTACCCTCTTTCATTTACTCTTAACATTTTGTATCCTCCATATTTTACGTTTTCCCGGGAAGTACATCAAAATATGGTATTGCAGATGTTTTGCAAGCCACAAAAACATGAATCCATTTGGCGAAGAATAGACAGAACTTTGTTAAAAGCAATTGCCCAATAAATAGTGTACATCTTTGCCCTGTAAATATTTGTACCTAATATGGTAAAGCCAAATTTAAGCAGTCATTTAATTGTGTAATATGAGGTTTGTGTTTTATTTGTGGCATGTCTTCAACTCGGTATGTAACAGTTGCACTGACGACATTGTGATTAAAATCAATAAACTATCAATGGGTTGTTTTCAGAACGCAGGTGCTTAGTCTTGTGTGAGCGCAGATGAAATAACTAGGATCAGCATTGTGGTTTATTACAGAGGATGCTGGTTTAAACTGACAAATAGTCGCTCAAACTGTCATGAACAGGTGCTAACGGTTAAAAACTGTTTTTCCCAAAAGACAAAACAAGGAAACAGGATGACTGAATTGATTGTTCACAGTCACACATATTAGATGGACACTTTGCAATTTTAAAACAGCATTTGCAAAAGAACTAGAATCATAAAACCTTCTTTAAAAATAAATAAAAGCAAATGCACAAACTGTACAGACATATAAAAATGTACACACTTTAAATACAATATCTCCAGGCAATGTCCATCGCACATCTCATTCCTCCTCTGTTACTTTCTCTGGATCCTGAAGCTGGTGGATTGTGATATTGGCACTGTTAGGCAGATGGCTGAAAGAGAATGCAAAAAAAAATACTATATAACTCAGTGCTGCCGGGGAGGCAGTGTTTTGGATCCTTAAATGACTTTGAATGCAACACATCATGAGCATCTTAACAAATTAGACTCTGGGCGAAAAACAGCATTTCAAAGAAAATGCTCTCATTACATGAATAATACGCTTTTGGCTTGTTATGTTCTCAGTTCATAATTACGCATTTGATTAACTAATGTCTAAAAATGATTTAGCCAAGCACTAGTTCAGCAAGTAGTCAAAAAACCTGCTTTAGGCAAAGTTTATGGCGTATAAATTGTTTGCATTTCCTTCTTGAATAAACATGATTATGGAGACACTGATCATAAATGAACTCTGCGACTCTAAGAAACATTTGGCCCACATGAAAACTGTCCAGTCATATTTCAGGATAAAACTATAAGCGCATATCTTGATAACATTTGTTACACTGAATTTAGTTTATGCAGATTCGCATTAAAAAAAGGAAAATCTACTGTATGTCACAGTATGAAAAAAACATTAAAAGTCATCATATTAATCCATATTATGCCCTTTAACAATGTCTCATGTTTTGATTCTGTTTTCAGGCTCTACTAGAATAGGTTTTCATGCTTGAATGTTCAAAAACATTATTTTCACATATTTTACATTGTCGCGACACGTCAGACTTTCAGGGCTGCATTTCCCAAAAGCATCTTAAGTTTTCGCTACTAATGATTTCAACTATCAACTTAGTTCACAAAGCTTTAGTGAAACTCATCCATTCATTTCAAGTATTTATGAAGCCCGTCCTTCTCAAACGTGCAATGTGCTCTGATTGGTCGGTTGGACCAGCGTGTTGTAAAAGTACGAATACACATATCTTAACTTCTAATTCTTTGTTTTGATTTTGGGGTTAAATATCAATCAAACGCGTTTCAGTGAGATTAAACTTCTAACAGTTTTATTTTTCTACCTGGTGGACTGAGGGGTGATGAAGATGAACTGTCGCAGATGTTGACGTTCTGAAAGCGCCACAAGCATGTTCATCGAAATGCTGCGATTATGCATGTCCTTGAAAACAAAACGAGCGTTATTAAACCTTACTTTATTTATGAAATACTCATGTTTAATACATAACACAGATCCTTAAAGTCATTATATAGACAAGTACCATGTAGACGTCAAACTCGTCCAAGCACCGGAAGGGCGACTCGGTAATTTCCCAGAGTGCCAGAATGAAACAGACAGTGGAGAAGGAGCGCTCTCCACCCGAGAGTGAACGCATGTCACTGACGTTGTTGTTTTCCTGACCGGGAGGTTTCACCTGAGGAAAAAACATTTAACATGCATGACAAAAGGTTGATGGAGATGTAAATAAATGTGAGGTTTATCATCTTGTGTTGTTTGTAAAATCTCTTCCAGAACACTTTCAGTGAGTTTAAGGTCTGAACTCAGAGCTGCAGATTCATGAGTAAAAATTATTCCTCATCCCTCACAATCATTCTTTCAGTTTGAGCTGATGAATCTTGGCAATGTCATCCTGGAATTTGACCATGATGTGTCTTAAAATTAATAATTTTGTATTAAATCATTTATAAGTGATATATAGTTGTTAAGGAAGGCTGTAAGTATAAACGCCTTTTATATATACAGTAATACCTCGGTTTACGAGCGACTTGGTATACGAGCAAATTGGTATACGAGCAAATCGGTGTACGAGCATGGAGGGTCGAATCGGTGTACGAATTTTTTTTCCCTCACCCATGCACAGTTTTGTGTGGAAAAGTCCTAACGCTCAGCATCCTTGTGCGCATTTTTACATGAAATATCCTAATGACATCCTCTCATAACACAGCCAGGAGGTTCCAACCCCTTTATCACCCCTTAACTCATTCATTGGCTGCATCATTCACCACAGTGATACTTTTATAAGTGATTTACAAAAGTTTTTACCTCATATTCTAAACATTAATTAATTGTGATCGCTATTGTTCACGTAGTGAAATATACACGTACAGTACCTCTAAGTAACTGTCACGGTTCATGAATTCAGTCCCTCCTAGTTCTGCCTGAGTGTGTATGTGTGTGTGTGAGCACTGACACACCTGATTCTTATATTATCTGCCTATCTCCCCGCTTTCGTTCGCGGTTCCCGCGAATTCGTTCTCTCGCGGCTCCCGCGGGTTCGTTCGATCGTGGCTCCCATGTTCCAGGACTTTAACTCTGGATTATCACTTTGTTTGTTTTCTGCACTATTATAATAAATTCACTCATTTGCTTTCATCCTTGCTTTCCCCGCTCCCCCTCCTCCCTCCTCTCTCTCCTCCAAGCAGGCTGCTCAAACCTGAAGTGCATTACAGTAAATTGTCAAGTATTTTTAGAGTTTAATTGTCAATTAGTATTTATATGAGATCTTAATGGTTACAATTTTAACTGCAATTAATAGGGTAAAACAAAAAAAAATATTTAAAATGGGCATTTGTGGTCATGTGGAACGAATTAATTGATTTTTAGTGCATTCTTATGGGGAAATTTGTTTTGGTGTACCAGCATTTTGGTTTACGAGCTCGCTCTTGGAACGAATTAAACTCGTAAACCGAGGTATTACTGTACATACAGTTTAATTTTCAATTAAATGCTGTTCTTTTAACTTTCTATTCAAAGAATCCTGAAAAATAGATTTTTGCATCACAGTTTTCTATAAAGTAACAATGGTTTTCAACACTGATACTAATCAGAAAAGTTTCTTTAGCAGCAAATCATCATATTAGAATGATTTGTGAAGGATCGTGTGACACTGAAGACTGGAGGAATGATGATGAAAATTCAGCTTTTGTTAAAGCAGTAAAATACATTAATATAGATTAGAATTGTATTAGAAGATAAGACAGTTATTTAAAATTGTAATGATATTTCATTGGTGAGCAGAGGAGAATTCTTAAATATCAAAATGTGTCTGTGTGACGCAGAAAAAGCATTCTTATTACTCGCTATTTGTATTGTAAAAATATTGTCAAGTATTTATTTATAAAACTTTTTTATTATATTTCAGTAATGAGAATTATATATAATTGAGAAAATATTTGAATGCACAGAATTTGAGAAAAAAATATCCATGGAATTAATGTTACAGTGCAAAACCTTTTCAAGTACAACTAAAAAAAAACCTTTTTTTTACTTCTGACTTAGAGAACGTAAAAGAAAAACATGACCATTGACACATATTCAAGAGACTCATCCCATTAGTGAAAAAACAAATATTTGTGTAACATTAAATGTAAAAAACAAGCAAGACGTAACTTACGGAAATGGACAGAGTTTCATTGATGTGGTCAAACATCATCGAGCCACAGCAGTGCAGCTGCATCATGAAGTTGTTGAAGTACAGCTTGCACCTCACAGAAAGTGACCTGACAAAACAACACACATACAAACTACTATTGCACTCAAACCTGCAACCATAAAAAACATAAGCCCGAACATAACACTGTTAAGTCACAGTTGGAGCCTAAGTAAGTTACCGTCGCAGTGATTTGTATCGGTCCTGACGATCAATCATGATGTTGTCGAGACGATCAATAAACTTCCTGAGATCCCTCAGCTGGCTGGATTTGCTTTTGTAATTACTGTGAGCTTCTGCGTACTCTCTGAAAATATATTTGTCAATCATTTATGACTTTAAAAAACCTAAACATTAAATCCAATTGAAGATATGCAGTCCCAGTTAAGTGAACATTTGAATGGTAACACACTTGGCAGGTTAATAGCATACATGTATAACATTTTCAAAAATGTCAACATATGCGAGAAAGAGAAAAAAAGACATGTAAACTTTAAATAATTCCCAGCAACAGCATACACAAAATAAAGGGACGAGGCCTGTTTGCGTTAGGTTAGTAGTGTGTTGAAACTCGTGATTATTGTATGGGTGTGATATTTCCTAAACACAATTGAAACAGTTGACCAATCACAACACATTGGCCCAGCCGACCAATCATAGCACACTGCGCTTTTCAGAAGGAGGGGCTTCATAGAGACGGGAACTAAACAAAGCGTTTCTGACAGATAGGGAAGAGAGGTGCTGCAACCATGTCGAATGTGTGAAAATCAATGTGTTTTTAAAAAAATTCAAGAAAACCTATTCTAGTAACCCCCCCCCCCCCCCCCCCCCCCCAACAAAAAAAAAAAAAAATTAAAAACTCAGAAAAAGGGCATATCAGGAAACATCCTTTAAGCGCTGCCTTGCATACCGGATAACTTGTTCCTTGTCACCGTGGCTGCTCTCCTGCGTAGTGATTTTTTGTCGCAGTCGTGTGATCTCAACATCAATACTTCTGGCACTCTGATCTACCTGCTGTCGCACAGGACAGATCTCTTTGGCTTTGGCTTCACAATCCTACACAACAAACAATTTTCAAATAATGAACAAGTCCAATATGTCACTGTACTGCTGTTTAGAGGAACAATATGCACATTTTCTTATGGAAGAGATTTTTAAATATTATATGTCCGAAAAAAACCCAGGAGTGAATACCTGCATTTCTTCCTCTCTGAGTGACAGCTCGTCTCTCATGGCCTGAATATTGGCCTGATGATCCTCGAGCTTCTTCTCCAAGACCTTCATGGTTTGATCGAGTTTACTGCACACAGTCTCTGCCTTCACTTGCTCCTCCTATTTCAGACAAACACATCTTTCATCTTTATTTAGTTTATTAGCACAATACACTTGGTTTTAAGGCAAGAATCAGAAATATTTCATATCAAAAGAGCTTTTCATTAGTTCAGGAGCACAGCGGTAATAGATTTTGTGATACCATCAAAAGTAGCAAGGAAACATAATAGCATAATACACTCACCTAAAGCATTTTGTAGAGCTCTGATAGTTCCAGCTGTTCCTCTCTCTCTATATAAACACACTCACCTAAAGGATTATTAGGAACAGCATACTAATACTGTGTTTGTCCCCTTTTGCCTTCAGAACTGCCTTAATTCTACGGGGCATTGATTCAACAAGGTGCTGAAAGCATTCTTTAGAAATATTGGCCCATATTGATCGGAGCATCTTGCAGTTGATGGAGATTTGTGGGATGCACATCCAGGGCACGAAGCTCCCGTTCCACCACATCCCAAAGATTCTCTATTGGGTTGAGATCTGGTGACTGTGGGGCCATTTTAGTACAGTGAACTCATTGTCATGTTCATGAAACCAATTTGAAATGATTCAAGCTTTGTGACATGGTGCATTATCCTGCTGTACGTATCATCAGAGGATGGGCACATGGTGGTCATAAAGGGATGGACATGGTCAGAAACGATGCTCAGGTAGGCCGTGGCATTTAAACGATGCCCAATTGGCACTAAGGGGCGTAAAGTGTGCCAAGAAAACATCCCCCACACCATTACACCACCACCACCAGCCTGCACAGTGGTAACAAGGCATGATTTTGCGTGTTGTGGCTTCACAAATGCTTTGCTGCATACCTCGGTTGTAACAAGTGGTTATTTCAGTCAAAGTTGCTCTTCTATCAGCTTGAATCTGTCAGCCCGTTCTCCTCTGACCTCTAGCATCAACAAGGCATTTTCGCCCACAGGACTGCCGCATACTGGATGTTTTTCCCTTTTCACACCATTCTTTGTAAACACTAGAAATGGTTGTGCGTGAAAATCCCAGTAACTGAGTAGATTGTCCAAGACCAACCCCCAAATTCATTGAAGCAACTGCCATGTGATTGGTTACATTATTGATAATTACATTAATGAGAAATTGAACAGGTGTTCCTAATAATCCTTTAGGTGAGTGTATTTGTCATCAAAATCAATTCTTCAATGTAAAATATTGGATGTCCACCAATCACCCAGTGCTGTCTCTCACCTTAAGTTGTTCCGTCTCATCTGACAGTTGCTCCATTTTATTTTTCACATCTTTATTTTTCTGATTAACATTCATGAGCAATCGCTCATGATTCTTTAATTCATCTTGAGCCTCTTTCACATTTCTCCTCTCTGATTCAATCTTCTGCTCATTCTCTTGCGCATCTTCTTCCTGAACATTTTACAAATCGCATATTATTCTGTCATAAAATGATACGCATCCTTTTTTTAGCCGGATAAAATTCATAGACATCTCACCAGAGAGCTGATGTCGTCCGCCTGCGCCTCCTCAATATTCTCAAGTTCTGTTATAGAGGCTTTCACCTTATTTATACTTTCCTAAAAGAGAAAAAAATAAAGCTTAAATTAAAGCCAACATCAATTACGCAGACATGTTTGGACACAGAGTGAATGTGGATGGCATAATGGTATAGCTTGTGCAGTTCAGTACCTGATTTTTTTTGCAGGCCATGATGACACTCCGTAACTTCTCCTCCATGTGCTGAATGTCCTCTTTCACAGAGCTCAAGTGAAGCTGGAACCGTAAAAGCTGAGCCTGATTATTCTCCAGCTCTGACTCTACTAGACTGTGAATCGAGAGAGAAGAAGAAATATATTCAAGCCTCATTTGCCTCAGAACATGCCTTACAGATCTGAGCTAGTAAACAAACAAAATACAGCTTCAAACCTCACAAGAGTTTGCGTGAACTATCAACATTGTGCCATGAGCAAAAAAAAATAAAAAAAAACTTTAGCTTGCTCCAGGGAAGCAGTCCTTCTAACAAGATCTTCTCATTGCAAGTTATTCTGCATAATACTCTCAACAAACAAAGTACAGTTACAGACAAATGACTTAATGAGAGATTACGATATTTGTGAAGATTATACTTGCCGTATTTCTGCTTCTGGGTCACCACCAAGATATTTGACCAGTACTTCCATGTCTGGGGTGTAAGAACGATTGTAGTACACATGATCCCCACCTGCAGTGAAGGCTTCACGGCAATTCCTCGGCGGTACCGAACCCTGCATTACTTTCCTTGCTCGAGCATGGTCCTGTTCAGAAAATATAATTGGTCTCAAACAAGCCAAAACAAACAAAAATAACATTTTAGAATACATATGATCACTCATTCTAATTATATAATCAGAATGATTGATTATATATATTAACATTTTTTTACCAATATCCAGCTTTCTTGTGTGTATGTATGTATATATATATATATATATATATATATATATATATATATATAAATAAAAAACACACATCATACAAGCTGGATATTGGTACATTTAAAAAAAAATCTGTTCTTTTCTTTTTCTTTTTATTCATTAAAAGAATCCTAAAAAAAGTATCACAAGTTATCACAATAAGCAGCACAACTTTTTCCAGCATTGATGATAAATCATCATATTAGAATGATTTCTGAAGGATCATGTGAAAACTGGAGTAATGATGCTGAAAATACAGCTTTAACAACAGGAATAAATTAGACCTTAAATGTGTTAAAAAAGAAAATTTTAAATGATAATAATATTTCACAATATACCGGTAACTTTTTTTACTGCATGTTTGATAAATGTTTAAATAAAGAAGAGACATTATTATTATTATTAAAAAACTGCAATGAGAATAAAAAAAAAGTTTGGTTTTAAACATTTGGAGTCGACTTACTTTGATAATCAGAATACTCTCAATGCCCCTCATGTCAATGAGGCAGTTTGTTATCACTGGGTTCTCGATATTAAGGCAGTCCAGCACTGATGGAAACTCAGGATGACGGACTCCACTGACAAGAAAACATAGAAACGTCAAAATTACAGCAACTTGCATAAGACCTCGCTCTCCAGAAGCTTCCACTTCCACAAAGACATCAATAGTAAGGCATCCTTGTCTAATGGAACTTCATGGCGTTTTGTCATTGGGAGAGAAATCAGGCAAGGATGCTCTATTTCTCCTTTATTGTTTTTTTTGTCACAGAGCTTCTTCACCTTTATATAGTGCATTGTTCGACATTGAGGGCATCAAAATGGCAGATGATACATGCATGTTCCTGAAGTATAAACGTTAGGTCCCCATTATAATAGAGACTGTTTAAAACTGTTTTCGAGGCTGGTATATCCTGCTCCCAGTATGTCAACTCCAAACTGTGCTCAGAAATGGACAGGGCTGTATTTAAGTTTGTTTGGAAAAACAGGACTGAATATGTAAAGAGAAAAACGATTAATAGAGTGGGCCTAATACTCTTTATTTCAGTACAGTGATCCCTCGTTTATTGCGGTTAATGTGGACCGGAACCCCCCCCCCCCCCCGCGATAGGTGAAAATCCGTGAAGTAGGATCAGCCAATCAGATCACGGGATACATCCACTCGTGCTCTCATTCGTCACCGGGAACCAATCACATGTCTTGTCTGAGTGCCGTGGGTGTGTACAAAGCCTCTGAGAGAGTTTCTCTCTTTGTCTGGCATCCTGGGAAACCGTTTCTCTCGCATCACGATGAAACAACGGTGCTTTCCGCAATACGGCTGCCGATATGGCGGTATTTTAGAATTGTAATTTTTCGATTAATATTTTAGAAAAAGGCCGCGAAACTTGAACCGCAAAGTGGCGAGGGATTACTAAATCATTTTTAAAAACAACTGTGGAAACATTATGTGGCCCAGAATAATTCTATTTGGTTTTATATCCCCAATCTGTTTTTTTTGAAAAAGTGTGGTGGGTTAAACTTTTTACTAACGTGTGACTTCAAATGAACTAAACTACCATCAAACTCATTTTAACAAGCAGTCACTAGAAGCATGGAAAATAGCCTTTAAACAATTTCTCTCCACACTCATGCATAATACTGAATAACCAACATGAGTTATCTAAATACAAGAGTATAGCTTTCCAGTAGTGTGGCGCTTGCAACATCTAGATCACGTATTCGATTCCCAGGGAAAGCAAGAACTGATGTCAATGTGTTTCTTGAATGCAATGCAAGTTGCTTTGGATAAAAGCATCTGCCAAATGCATAAATGTAAAAACTTAAAAATGAATCGCTTCAGCTTGATAAGGGAATTATCTTTATTTCAGACTTACTAAATTGTAATGGTGAGATCTATACTTATCAGCAATTTCTTTCTTTCTCAGTGATTGAGTCTTCGTACAGAGATGTGAAAAGCATCTCCACTAAACTGCTTCACCTTATGAAAACGCATCTCAGTTACAGCTCAGCTGTTCGTCAGATTCAAAAACTTGCTATTGGAGGTGTTAATATCTTGGGTTTGAAGTGTAATAACGCTTACATCAGAAAGTGTCTCACTCGAGATATCAATTGTTCCCCAAAAGCACTTTTGAAATGGAAAGATTTTTTGTTCAGCAATGAATACATTTTTACTGCCAAATAAGGTAAAGGAAAGTCATTTTAAAATATTACACAGGTTACATGTTAAATGTAATTTTGGATTTTTCGAAAGTTGAATAAAAAAATAATAATAATTTCTTACCGGCCTTGAAGGTTATAAACACGGTCGGTGAACGAACACACGATTATCTGAGGCCTGTTGCCTTTTGAGAAATATGATGACATCAGTCCTTGCAGGACTTTTTCGTCCTTGTAATTGTCACAGCAAAAGGTCGTGATGAAACCTCGTAAGCAACTCTCCACAGCCACGGCTAAACTGGGATCCTTTAGGCTGATGCATGCGCCTGGCCAAGAAAACTTCATTAACGGTAAATCCAACAACAACGGTGAATAATGGCTTTTGTGTTTGTAAAGATTTAAGTGAATAATCTGAAGATATGGAGCGTCTCTCACCTATCGGACCCACAGGTTTCTTGACGAATCGCCCCTGAGCGAAGGCTTTGTCGATTAACTCCAACAATTCTGGCATGTGCTCCCCAAACCGTCTCAGTCTGTTGGATCTGCTGGCCATTAGCTGCTTTTTCCTCTTCAGTTTGAACTCCAGAGAGACCTGGATGTTTTTTTCTTCCATGCTAAAGAATGAAGAAATACTCCAATACTGTAATATATCAAAGTACTGCAAGAAATAAAGATTAAGTAAAGGTGGTTCTGTATTTAAAAGGGTCACACATTTTTACACAACATATGGAAGTATTTCAGAATTTGACAGATTTCGCAACAGTTTCAACTTAGAATATTTTAATAATACAAAGTATTGTTTAAATCACTAAAGAAAGTGGCTTTTTTACATTTTAGGTAAATTTCAAGACTTTGTTGAAGGTGTGCAACAGTGATGAATTAAAGGGATAGTTTAATCCTCCCGTTGTTCCAAACCTGTTTGAGTTTCTTTCTTCTGCTGAACACAAAAGAAGATATTCTAAAGAATGTTGGTTGATGGCACCCATTTACTTCCATAGTATTTTCTTCTTCCTATGGAAGTCCATGGGGTCCATCATCTTTCAACATTCTTCAAAATATCTTCTTTTGCGTTCAGTGGAAGAAAGAAACTCATACATGTTTGGAACAACATGAGGATGAGAAAATGACAACACTTAAACTATCCATTTAAAGCCATTGCATTTATGACAGTAGGTTTGAATCTTCCTTGTGTCCCACCACTTTCCTTCCTTCCTCTTCACTGTCCAGCCAGTTAAAGGCGCAAGATCCATAAATAATAAAATGGCTAAACTTTACCTCAGTTTATCATATTCCTCTCTTCCTTTAAGCAGAGCTTGTTGTTTGTCCTTAATCTCTTGATTCAGAGTGCTGGACTCTGTCTCAAGCTTTTCCAGCTGCTTTTTGAAGGCAGATATTTTTTTTAGATGCTGTGCATGTTCAGTCTCATGACTTCTTCTGCCATTGCTAAAAATGTGACAGCGTTGTCAAATTAGTTTGTTATTTTAACTACATGTTCATTTTACATGTTCAATCCTGTAGATCCTACAGAACAAATGTCAACTAAGGGCGTTTTCAGACCTGTAGATCGCATGCTTTGTTCCAAAACAACAACTTAATTTGTCGTAATGTAGCATTTTCTTCCCTTTGCTCACTTTCACAAGGCAACATTTCAAAGTCAGGTGCGAGTAAGACTGTCCTCTTATTGGTCAGTGTTTTTTTCTGCATAATCCATCAATCTACAATCTTTTGTGGCTTTATTTGTAGCTTTCTTGACACGTGCAAACAATTAAACAAATAGCTATCATTCCCACTCTGATAAATGACATTTTATTTAATTTAAATGTATAAAATTAACAAAGCAATAATAAACAATATAAATAACATGCTCACTCAGAATCACACACTTTTTATATGACACATTTATCGTTATGAACAGTAATAGTGCTTGTTTTTTTTATTGATCCGTTGGGACAGATTGCTTCTCACCACAACCGAACCACCCCAGAGTTCACTTTCAATTGGGCCAAGACTAACTCGTTCAGGCAATCCCGGAGCAATTGTTTTGGTGTGGATCTGAACATGATTGCCCTGTTCATATATGTCTAAATGAATTGAACTAAGGGAGAAAATGCACCAGGTTCTTAAAATAACTTTCCAAATGAGCCAGGTGTGAAAACGCCCCAAGCACAGAACATACAGTATTAAACATACTGTCATTAACTTAGAAAAACATCAAGCCTACAAGTAGAGGTGTTCCCTCAACAAACGGACTCACCCATGACTTATTTTGTGAATTCTCTCCTGAAGAAGGCACTGCTCCTTTTCTAATTGTTTCAATTTATTCTCAGCGCGGAAGTAAACCACCTGAAAAACTGGCACTCTAAAAACCTATACAAACTCTTTTCAGCAGTACAGAAATCAACAAGGACCCTGTTTAAAACAAACAGCTGACTCAAAGTCATATTTTTTTCACCCAGAAATTAAAACCATATAATCATTTACTTTTGCAACACAAAATGAAATTGTTAACAACACATTGCTCTTTTCCTTTTCATTTTGAGCAACATTTTAAGTCTTTTGCCTTTATTTAAAAGGGGTCATGACAAGTATTTTTTACTAGAAGTACACCTATGATGTTAATATAGTTTTTTTTGCGTTAAAAAACAACACCACCACAAATATATATGTGCAGAAAATCAATTATTATAAAAAACCTTCAATCTTGACCATCTGTCTTAAATTATCTGTTTTTAAGGGGCGACTCCTTTAAGGCTTATTAGTAAACGGTCACTGCTATGATTGGATAAAGTCGTTGCATAGGAAACAGTATCAGCACGTGAATAAGAAAACATTATCCGTATAAAAGCGTCATTTACAGACAAAGCATTATGAAATCTTTTACTTGTGGTTTGTGATGCAGCTGCTGTCAGATCCAGTGCAGTCGCTGCTTCATCTGCCAACAAAAGTTTCTTTGTAAACTCATCACGACTCTTGTGCCTCGTTTACAAAATAATATGCTCCGAACAAACATCATTCTCAGATGCCATCCAGGACGCCATTAAAACAGACCATCCACTTGTTTCAGATGGTGAAATCCCTCTGAAGTCGCTACAGAAATGAACAAATTAACTTTTTAAACGCTCTTTGACTCCATTTGTCCATTGACAGACTCAAGTGTGTGGACACTGGATCCATTTTAGAAAGTGTAAGAGATTAATGGTTTCTAATAGCCGTTAAGCGAGTGAATGGCAGTGGGCGGGGCCTAAGCTGTGATGGTGTAAAACTATTTGTCGAGGTCTTGCTCTGGAGGCGGTCACATGCAAATATATTTCACCATTGTGATGTCACAGATCCCGCTATATTAAAACAAACGGTTTTTGGAGCTTGATTATAAAATATTTGTCTATAATGTAAACTTTTTTAGCAAAAAGATCAAGGGAAAATTAGATTTCTAATGTCATCACCCCTTTAAGTTATTATTCACTGAAAAGTCAAACGGACCTGTATTTTTTTGTCCTGTTTGGAGCTTAACAGCCTCTTGTCACGTCATGCTTTCATAATAAAAGCACACGCGCTCTTCAAAACATCTCCTTATATGTTTCACAGAAGAATGCCAAAAGGGAGAACTTTAATTTTTGGGTGAAATACTACAATAATTAATAGGAAGAGAAAATGAAGACATCTCACCTCCTGATTTTTCTGCGCTTTTGTTTTGACTTTAATTTCCTCCTTCATTTTACGGCTCTCCTCTGCCAAATGTTCCTGCTCTTCTTTAAGCGTGCAGAGCGTCACCTGGATGTCCTGCAATCTCTTCTCAGCAGTGGAAACTTTGTTCTGAAGAGTAAAAAGGACTTTTTTTGAATGACTACTAATGTTTGGTGTCTTTCATGCTCACCAAGACTGCATTTATGTGATCATATATCCAGAAAAAAACAGTAATGATTTATTACAATTTAAAAACTATTTTCTATTGTAAAATATTAAGATATGATTTATTCCTGTGATCAAAGCTGTATTTTCAGCATCAATACTCCAATCTTCAGTGTCACATGATCCTTCAGAAATCATTCTGATATGATGATTAGATGATTAAATTGAGCTGCTTCATATTTTTGAGGAAACTTTTTCCCCCAGGATTCTTAATGAATATAAATGTATTTGAAATAGAAATCTTTTATAACATCATAAACATCTTTACTATCACTTTTGATCAATTTAATGTGTCCTTGCTGAATAAATCTATTAATTTTCTTTTTAAATACTGATCCCAAACTTCCATACATATACAGTATTAGGGGTATAATGGTACATCTCATCCTAAACCATACGGTACGGTACGGATGTCACAGTTGAGTGCTTACAGTCATTCATAGACGGGTCAAACTCCAATCCAGAGGGGGACATGCACATTAACGCAATGTTGTTTGTTAACCAATAAAAACGCAGAAGAAGAAGAGAAGATTGTACGGAGGTAACCCCTATATATATATATATATATATATATATATATATATATATATATATATATATATATACATACACATACATACACACACACACACACACACACACACACACACACACACACACACACATACGACAATCGTCATTTAAAACAGTGATTCCCAAACTGTGGTCCGCGGACCACTAGTGGTCCGTGAGGGTATTGCAGGTGGTCCGTGGAAAGGCAAAATAAAATAATACTTTACCTTCATTTTACCAGGAAATTCCCATAAGAATTTTTTTAAGGAATATGTAGGCCTATATTGATTTTACATTGAATTGTCAAGTTATTCTGCGATTACTAAAATAGGCCAGTGGTGTTCGGAAAATAATCTTGCTATGGAAATAAGCCTGTTGTTCAAATGAACCTGTGTTGGGTGCTGCCCCTTTAAGGACGCTAATTCGGTTACCATGGTGATCAACGCACAACAAAACAAACCCACTGAGGGAAAGAAAGGTTGTCATGTTAAAACCACGCTAAACTTTTACTTCAATTACAGTTAAAAATTACAATTTAAACTTTATATTCCCAGCGTAGTGAGTAATTAATGTTGTTTTAAGTAAATTAATAATTTCTGATGTGATACTGTATATAGATCGCTATTTGAAATTAGCGCCTAAACGTCTAATATTATACACTTGTTTTTTATGTTTATGTAGCTATTTACTGTGTTTTAAGTTGCTTGTTGAAATGTTAATGCAGTATATATTACATTTAGCTGATAAACAAAGTTTAGTATGCGTTTGTGACGCAGAGAATGTTTGATGATGTAAATAATACTAATTGTAGATTGTTTTTGTTTTTACAGTTTTGACCACACATATGCACATAGCCACAGACATACACAAATACTCAACAAACTTTAACTACTACAACAACGACCAAATGTGTATATTGTTAGTTCTGCACAAGAGGAATAAAAGACAACATCAAAATCCAACTTAATGTTATCATTTCATGGGTAACAACCTGATTATGCCCTCGGGCACATGAGTAAATAAATAAATTAAATATGTGGCAGCTATTGTGTGGAGTAAACTTTCTTTTAACAAGCCTTTTGTCAGGGTTCTGCCACATTCGGTCTAGTCATTTCTTGGTTTTGTGGCAGAGCTCTGACACTGCCGTTATGTCTCTAGTTGTGTGTGTGTGCGCGTCTGTGACGTCTTTTGTGCGAGTTATGATGTCCGGTCCCGATACTTTGGTCTGGTTCAGTTTCGTTTTGGATCGGGATTTCATAACTCGTGTGTTCGTCCTTGATGTGAGCGCGTGAGACAAGTGTTTTGCTCATTCTCACGCGCTCTACGTTATGTGAGTGGCCGCGGTTTCAAGCTCTGCTTGTACCACGCGCTCTCATGTCCTTGTCCTGTGTTGTAAGCACGCGGTTCGTGTTTAAGTCGGCCACGTGCTTTCATGTTGTGTTTTTGTGATGCATCTTTGTTTAATGTCAACACGTGGCGATTCGCATTGGCTGTGTGTTTGTCTCGTCAATGTGTAACCCTCCCACCTTGTTTCCCTACTTTAATTTGATTTGTTCCCAGCTGTGTCCCATTCAATTACCGTTCCTCATGTGTGTACTTAATCCATCCGTGTCTGTTGTCTTGTGCTGGTTTCTCGTCGTTTATGGTTGTGTGGTCCTGCCTCTTGTCAAGTTCTGTTAAGTCAAGTTTCTAGTCCAGTCCAGTTCATGTTCAAGTCTAGTTCATGTTCTAGTCCTAGTCCTGTTTTCCCCCCTCGGGGTGGTATTTGTTCTGTTTTATTTTTCGTTTTTGTAACAATTAAATCCTCACTTGTCTGCAACATTGAGACCTCGTCACATCCCTTCACCCAACCTGACAACTGTTGCACACTGATGTGATGACTAGTTATAGTAGTGCTAATAAGCCTATGTAGAGGTGCGGATTAATTCAGGTAAGACTGTGTGTAGACATTTTATTATGCGTGTTATGAGGTGGTCCGCAAAATTTTTTGATTACAAATAGTGGTCCACACACACAAAACGTTTGAAAACCACTGATTTAAAACACTTCAGCTTTGACAAAGATGTTTGACTGGTTTTAAAAACTATAAAACAAACCCAAATCAATGCAACAAATCACACAAACCTGAAAGAGCTGGAGTTTTTCTTCATTTTTACAATCAGACTCTTCTTTTTCAATTTGCTCCTTCAGCTGTTCAACTTGCCTCTCCTTCTCTCTCACCTATAACCAACAAACAGAGACACTGTTTAACAGAGACGCTCTAACGCAAGCAACGGTTCACACTTCTGTCAGACCCTAAAATAACTCACCAAACACCACGCCATCTTCTTTTTCAGATCCTCCAGAGTCCGTCTCATATCATCGAGCGATGATAAGCGTTCATATCTTTCTTTCTTTTGCAAGAACAACTGCCTGAGATCTTTGAGACACTAAAAACGTAAACATATGACCAAAGTGTGATGTTTCCACAATGGTGATTGTCAGTGCAAAACATGCCTTGTGAGAGAAAGACTCACCTCCTCTTGTCTTTCCACCTGGTCGCGTGTCAAAGCTTTAGTCTGCTTTATGTGAATGTAGTCCCTTTTCATTTGCTCCAGAAGAGTTGCTTTCATGAAAAACTGAAACAAAGATGTTGAATAGATGTAAAAAAAAAAAAAAACAAAAGGTGAAAAGTGGTGCTGGTGAAACATGAAAAATAAATCACCTTGTACTTGTCTGCTTCGCTTTTTGAATGCAGGAACTGTTTACTCATTTCTTGATTAAGGACTGACACAGGATTGTCAACCTGTAATATGAAATTAATCCAGAAACACAAAGCGGTTACAGATCTGTGTGCTTTGCATTAAACAGTATTAAATAATTAGCTTTCCTGTAGCTCAAACAATAAAGAGTGGTGCTTGCAACATCAAGGTCATGGGTTCGATTCCCAGGGAAAGCAAGAACTGATTAGAATGTCAATGTGTTTCTTGAATGCAATGTAAGTCACTTTAGATAAAAGCGTCTGCCAAATGCAGAAATGTAAATGTAATAAATTGCAAATAGGTAAAAGAACATGAAATCTTCTTCATAAAATTGCACTATATGTGAACGGATTTTTGTACAAAAAGTACCTGGATGCCAAAATGGTCCAATATAGCGGTTAACTCCTCCTTTTTCGTGGAAATGACATTCCCTAAAAACAAAGAAAATCTCAATGTATGTGTGAAGAGAGAGGAAGGCCTGTTTGTGATATCACCTGAGGAAAGAAGTCGTGCTTTTACCCATTTTATTCTTGATTTTACAAGTCCTGCAACCATCACTTGTGATCCGATGCTCAATGCAGATGCTTTCTCCATAAATGTCCCCTTTATATGGGTCGTTTCCTCTGTTTTTTAACTTTACTTTAATGTCTGCAGAACTTTAAACAAAAGGATTAGAGTGCTTACAAAATACATTACCATGAAGATATATAATTGCATCTTTCCTTTTAAAGACATACTAACCTCTCTCCATATTTCACAAAGCCCTTCAAAGAGGTTCCTCTGTTAGTTGTGGTTGCTTTTCCACCGAGACCCACTATAAGTGCTGTCAGAATGGCACTTTTCCCAGCTTAGAGCAGCAACACAAAATACATGCATTGAGAAGAGAGTGTTTTTTGAGTAACAGCATTGTCAATACTTGCATGTTTATGAGACGTTTTTACCAGTGGTTCTCAACCAGGTGAGTGGCATCCACTCTTAATAAACACTAATTTACTTTTAGCTATATAACAATTATTAAAATGCTAAAAATAAATATGCAAAACATTAAACTGAGGTACATATCGGCTTAGATAAGAGAGACTTTGAATATTGTCTCGGGACTTGAGAGTCAAAAAGGCTGAGAACCACTTATTTAAGGAAGTTAAATTACTAAAACAGTTAAGGCATGCATACATAGAGAGAGAGATAGAGAGAGAGAGAGAGAGAGAGAGAGAGAGAGGGAGAATGCTTTCAGGCGTCTCCAAATGTTTGACTGGTAGTGTACATTCAAATTGTGAAAATGTTATAAATTTGAATTCCTGATGGTCCTTACTTCCATTGTTCCCAACGATAAAGTTGACATTTGGTCCAAACTTGAAGGGCCCGAGCAAATGGTGGCTCATAAAATTCCTTAAAGTGATACTTTCTATGACGCCGATGTCTCCAGTGCCCTGGAACGGCACGAGATAAATGCAGTGAAGAACAGTTACAGTCTCTTTTTGGCTACTTTGTAGTTCTACTGAGCATCAAAGATATGAGCCACATTACTCTCAGCATGACTGCATTTGTATATGTAAGTATATGTACTTTCCTCTCTTTAAGATAATACATTTGTGATGAGCAATGGAATTTTGCCCAGCACCTATTTTTTCCACAACCATTTATTTCTGGCACAAAAGAAGTGATACCTCCATCTACAGGGCGTTGAATGAACTATATCTTGTGCGTTTTGCCCTTATTCACCCAAACTTGTCAACAAGGCAACTTGTTGCGAGTGGTAGTTGTGAATTGACTGCAGATGTTTCATATCTGAGATGAGGACATGACTTTCCTGCATCTCAAATAATAGAGCGTGGGACTTGCAACGCCAAGGTCATGAGTTTTATTCCCAGGGAAAGCAAGAACTGATTAAAATATCAATGTGTATCTTGAATGCAATGCAAGTCGCTTTGGATAAAAGCGTCTACCAAATGCATAAATGTAAATGTTATCATTTATCTGAAGAGACCTTTTTAAAGGATACTCTTGAGCACATAACTAAGAGATTTTAGTGTGTCTTGAAGAAGTTTCAGAGGCTGTTCTGTCCACCTTGACTGATTTCAGTTTTGATGTGTTCAGTTTTGTTTTGACCTTATATTAAATGTTATTTGGACCAGACTTGTCACAGTAATGTTCATTATGAAAGCCCCATCAGGTTCTGTTTAGAAAGCCATTAAACTGACCGAAGCAGAGAGCGAGTGATCCTGCAGGACCCCGTCCTCATCAACCTCCTCCTCATCCTGTACATGTGTTTTACCATCTGTCCTAGGAGCCTTCGACGCTTTTACAACATTGTGAGCACTAGATTTCCTCTTATTCATGGCAGAAAGAGGCCAAACCTAGAAGAGAGCAGAAAGAACACACTACTGCTTGCTATTTCACAGAAACACACCACAGATGTAAGCATGCATTCATAAATGTTCTGTCAAATGCAGTTTCTTCACTTAAACAGTCCATTAATTCTGCACAGAGACATGCAACAAGACGTTAAAAACAAGGAAGTTCGTATCTGATGTCAGAAACGGTTTTTAAAATGTCACGGAAACCATTAATAACAACAGATGCTGCAACACAAAGAGGAAGAACAGATGAATGTGTGAACTCCCGTCACATAACTCAACTAACGTGGATAAACAGGTGAACAGACCGTTCAAACGCACATCAGGATCAGAAGAACACACGGGTTAAACAGCGTTTAATGCATGTGATTGTACTCACGCCATTCCTCTGCATCTGAAAAGTGAATGTCTTATCGAGGACTTCCTGGTTGATCAACAGCGCGACCGCAACAAACTCCTCCCTCTGAAAACGAAAGCGCTTATTAATGCCAAATAAATGTCCTTTTACTTATTTTGTATAAAGAAACTCCTAATAGTACTGAGGAAATTAATCCCAGATACACACATACGTGTGCAAAACGTCTGCTAAAGAGCTGGAAAGCGTCTGCTGTGTACAAACATCTGAAAAACGTCTTTTAGATGTCAGTTTTACCTTCATAAATCATTTATCTTAAAGACAATTACTAAATGTCTATATAACGTCCGAAAGGAAACGTCCTAGAGACTGATGAGAAAACTACAAAAAATATTCTTTCCAGATGTAAATCAAATAGACATCAATAATAATTAATATATTAAAAACTATTTTTACTACTATTATTGATGTTTATTTGATTTAATTACAGTTAATTAACTGAAAACAGCTAGCATCTGACTTTATTAAGTGTCAATAATAAAGTTAACTCTCTGAGACAAATTACCACATCAATCTTTTTTTCTTTAAAATATATTTTTACTATCTTAAAGTCATTTCCTACAAACTGAGTAATAGTATTTTCTATAAGGATTATTTGTCAATAACAGAGTAGCTATTGTACAGTTTTTTGACTGTTATTGGTATTAACTGGTATTGTTTGCGGAAAAGTCAGTCTCATGAATAATTTTTGTAAAGGTATATTAATTCGTTTTTGAGGCCAATTACTGTTATGTTGATGAAAGTTGTTTAAATCAGATGACGGTTGCTCTCCGGAGCTTAAATTTTTTCTTTCTTCTGAGCGTTCAAATCTCGCGTTTTTCACGTGACGTTTTTCCCCGCGCTCATAATCGACGTGGACGCGATTGATTCGTTAAAACATCTAGTGGCGGGTTTTCATCGCGTTTGCTCCCAGATGACTTAAATGCTGTAAAATCAATTTGTCATGACATAAATGTGTATGGGGAGAAATTTACGAATGGTAAGTTTTCCTAGGCAAACGCAACATCGGTTTAAACGGTTGTTAGTTTCAAAGTCTTCAAATCATAAAGGGTTGAAACCACAACAGCATTGCTTTGGTTAAAGTAACATTAATTGCTTAGTTCAGGTTGTTACAAACTCTTTGGGTTTCTTAAGTTGTACCTTTAAGTGCATAGTTCAGTGTTTATCTTATTTGTTTTTCGATCTAGCCAGGTCCACCATCTTCATGCATTGTATGTGTCATTGCAAGGACTGGCTGTAGCCTATTGGGATATTCAAATTCAGGATAAATTGAGACTCTCAACTTTTGTTATGGTTTAAAACTAACGATTATGAATTGACAAAATAACGTCATTTATCAGAGGGTCTGACAAAATGTTAATTGCTGCGGTCTGTTTAAAATGTTTAAGATTAACTAATGGGGGGGGGGGGGGGGGGGGGGGGGGGGGGGTTGTTTTAGTGGAATCTATATGCATTTGTAGGCTTGTTTTAATGGATTTTGTTGGAATTTAGCTTTTCCCCCCAGTCCGTTGATTTGCCATGTCAAAGAAAGACGCTACTCGTAGATAAATGGAATCAATTTAATAGAGAATCAAAAGAGCTCTGAGCTCAGGATTACTGGACCACAATGCCAAAAGATGACATCTGGGCAGTCCAGAATGTCTTACAAGCATATGCAAACAGTTTATATATTCTTGACTTTCAGTTCATCCCTCGAGTCCACCTCTCCATACAGTGACTGTTGTCAGGTAGATTTCTTCATTGGTTACATCATAGCAATCAGCAATCTGCACACAGGAATGCAAGAACCCCTTGCCCCATCCCTTTCTATCTGTAACTTTTCTGGTAAACAGATAGCGTCAACAGTTACAGCCTTGGACTTTTCACCGAGTGCATTGTCCTTTGTTTTAGACAGGAAAGATTTGTTACAGAATTAAAACAGTAACTTATGTTAGAACAGAAAAGAACATGTCAATACAATTTGGAACGTTTTAAACTATCATTAGAAATAAGCACGTCAACACAATTTCTAACATTTTAAACTATATTTTCCTTCAATTTTATAAGCATTTATATAGGAAATTTGGGCGGGTTTGTCATCAAAAACAAGTCCAATTTTTATCGACC
This sequence comes from Rhodeus uyekii, assembly GCA_037043235.1. NCBI lineage: Eukaryota > Metazoa > Chordata > Actinopteri > Cypriniformes > Acheilognathidae > Rhodeus > Rhodeus uyekii. The sequence goes on from JAWRVZ010000057.1 coordinate 3,254,343, forward strand.
AGCCCAATGCATTATTTTCCGGTCGGACGTGACCAAAAGGAGCCCCATTGGGCGGGAACCCTCCCGGGAACCCGCCCAATATGGCAACACTGGTTGGTTTAAGGGTCACGTTGGTCCACTAATTCTAGATTGACAGTTCCTCTTGCCAATCAGTGATAGAGGGGAGTTGACGTCACTTCAGTGCTGCTGGTGATGTCCACTGATGATGTCACGTTTTACACAGTTGCATTTTTGTATTTTGCACAGCGACTATTACTAGGGATGTGCGAGTCCAGTTACTACACAGTACTAGTCGACTACATGAGAGAAAAAAAACACACAAGACTTTATGGTTCAATGAGTTTACTGACCGGGTAAAGTAATATAGTTTTTAAATCTCTTTATTTACCAGTTTAGTAAATTCATTGTCTCTGGTATCATCCTGGAAACTGACACGTACTCCTCTGCGGAGCGGGACAGACCAAAGATCGACCAGTCGATCGCGATCGACGGGTTGGCGACCTCTGCTCTATAAAATTAATACCTTGTTAAACCAGTTATCTCTTCAAATACCTATTATGAGGCTATATGTTATGTATAATTTAGGTATATTTAGACTATACACTTAGCAATCGTCTATTTTAGTTCCTCTCTTTCCACAACAAATCAGAACAGAACCAGAATGAAAAATAGGCTATACGGAGCTCTAAATAAGCCCAAGCGAATTTAAACTAAACTGAAAGTAACCTGCGTTGGGCTCAAGTAGCCTAAATCTCTCATTCGGCATGAATCCAGATGTTTCCATATTCCCGATATATTTGGATGCTAAACTGATTCAATGTGTTCCTTGAATGCATATGCAAATGCATAAATGTAAATGTAAACTGTTATGTAAGCTAGGCTTTGTACTGTATTTCTTTTATACAGTGTTATGTTGTATTGTTACTGCTGAAAGTTATGATATGAAGTTATGTTCAGAAAAGTTACTTTTAACAATAAATCTTCCTTTAAAAAGAGCTATTACTCGTAGTATGTTAACTATTCAACTCTGTAACAATCACAAAAAAAGTGTTAAATCATCATAGATGATTATGTTTGGCATTCTATAGGGTGTAACATCAATATCACAAATTCATTTAAGAGTATGAAACGGACAACATAAAAAGTAGCAAACATTATGCTAATGTACATAAAACGTAAATTGCCTTAATGCCTTTGTGACGTTTTCAATATTGCCTTTGTGCCCTTATTAGACAACAAAAAATGCCTTGGTGCCCTTTAAATTTCTATAATTTCTAAGGCAACTTGGCAGTGCCCTTTTCGCAACGAATTTCAAGGCCTGCTCCTATGGCCAAGTTTCTTTACAATAAAACAAATGCTAACATTTTACAATAAGCTTTCATTTTGTTAGCATGAGTTAACATGAACCAAGAATGAATGAAATACTTCTACAGCGTTTATTAATGTCAATCTCAACATTTTCCTAGATATTAATATCCAAAGCTATTTAGTTTAATGCGCTATAAACTAACAAAAATAGGGTGACTTTTTTTTTTAAACCATGTTTTTGTGAGAATCACCCAACCAGAGATCTACATCCAAAATAAACATAATATGGTGGTTATTATATTGAGCATCCCTAGTGTGAATATCTCTCGTTTGTCTGCAGCTGGTAAGAGCTGAGTTCCGAAGAGGAGTTATTGCTCGCTTTATTCGAGAGCAAGTGAAAGAACACTGAACACTTCCGGTCAGGCCATAATCACGCAGCTCATGCGTGTCTGATTTAAAAAAAAAAAAAAAAAATTATCCCAGATCTTCGCACTGAGGTATGGAGATCTTGGGGAAGGCCTTGTTCTGCCTACTTTTATCCATTGTTCACAGGTGAACTATGCTGATGTGGAGGGGATGTAGAAATGCAGATATGCATCAATGGCTCAGATTAAAGAGATGCTGGCATTAAAAATGTCTCTCTCTCTCGATAGAAAAGGCATCTGGTCTGAACAAAGTTGCCTAAGTTGTTAGGCTCTCTGTGAGCCTCCTTGGTCTCTGTGAGCATTGATAGGCCACCTCCCAGTTTGGTAGTCATTATTTTGAGGCCTTTGCTGCTCAAGCTTTATAACCAGTAGGCTGATGCAAGTTCTGAGTGTGAGGCTCTCTGTGAGCCTCCTTGAACACTGACTGAATATGAGAGCTAGGCTTCCCTTTAGAGGCTTTTCCTGAAGCCCCCGTTCTCTAGTAGCTCCTTTGACTTGGCAGTGTGGGTATTCTGTTCCCCATAACGACTTGTTCCCTATTCACATATTGTCAAGAAATGGTGAGTAAATAATGACTTTTATATTTTGGTGAACTAGTCGTAATGAATGTATTTCTTTTCTTTCTCAGATTCTCCCCATTTATGCTCTTTAACCATTTGAAAAGGCAAGCTTCTCAACCAAGATGTGTTCTGTTCCTGGTTTGCCAGAAGTTGGATCCCATATGACAATTCATGTCGCAAGAGTCACTTTAAACTCACAAACTATCTTAGTGGAATTTGGAGGGAATTTAAATCATGGAAGAGAGGCCATTGATGTATATCTGCAGCTAAAAAAAAACCTTGAAGCACTTCAGGAACAGCAGCAAACTTTTGAAGGCAAACCCGGAGAAGTGTGCTTAGTAAATGAAGATGGTGCTTGGCACAGAGCAAGAATACTTTTAAAATTGAAACATGAATACAAGGTGTTCCTAATTGATGATGGTAAATTATTCTGGGCCTCAAGCAAAATTTTGAAAAAATGTCCACGCAGCCTTTGCGGCCTACCTCCCAAAGTAGAGCTTTGTGTACTGGCCAGTGTATCCCCTCTATGTCTTGAGAGTGCATGGTCTCGGGCCGCTTCAGAATTCATCAGATCTTTGTGTGGGAAAAACATCTCTGGGTGTGTTCAGGATGTAATGATGCCTTCCAGAATTGTTCTCCTTGACATTCCAAGCATATCGAAACAGATGTATGAACTTGGATTTGCTAGAAAGATGCCCAGTGAAGACTTTAAACGCCTTGTCATGCATTCACTTAATTTGCCAAGAAGTCCTTCCATACAGGCAAACATTGTGACCACAAATGGTCACCAGGAGCATTCCAGTGACCCTGACAATTTTCATCAATACTTGTATCCAGAGTTGTTGCCTGGAACAATTGAGATTGTAACTGTAACACAAGTTGTTCATCCATTGAAATTCTTTTGCAAACTGCATGTCTTTTCACATGAGCTAAAGAAATTAAGTGATCAGCTCCACGAACACTATGAAGATGCATTCTCTGCTCAGATGCCAATGCCGCTAACTGATGGGTCTCCATGTGCAACCAAAGGAAGTGATGGCAATTGGTATCGATCTGTACTTCAGCAGAACAACATCTCTGATGTGGTCAAGGTCTTTCATGTTGATTATGGAATTGGAGATTTCGTTAAACTCTGCAATATCAGACCCTTATCGGCAAGGTTCTTCCAATTGCCAGTTGTTACCTATGGATGCTCTTTACATGGTGTCATTGACAAAGGTTTTGGATGGAGGACCGATCAGATAGATTATCTAAAATCTGTTGTACTCAATCAAATCCTCGTTGGAAAATTTGAACATCACAGTGTGAATGAGGGTGTCTATTATATAACTCTTTTTGGAAATGACAATGTAAATGTGAACAAGACTTTTGGCTGTAGAGAGCAGTGTTCATCAGTGACCGAGAGGATTTGTGGCGACCCGACTCTTGAGACTCTGAACAAGGTGACGTGCAAATATATGCGTGACAGAAATATGTCTCTGGATTCTTTCCACCCTCCCAATTTAACCATGTCCTCCAATTCTCTTGAAGATGTCACAGTAGTGAGACCTTCCAAACCTGAAGAGAACCTAAAACCTGCAGAGGGTGGTCACTCATCGAATATTGCTCCACCCCTACAGAATGATGGGTATGTTGATTCACCACCTAAAATTGAAGTAGGCGCAAAGGAGAAGGTACAAATAACCCATGTCCAAAGTGTAAAGCAGTTCTATGGCCATTTTGCACAAAATACTGACATGGTTAGGAGACTTACCAAAGATATTCAACAACTATGCCTCAAGCGACCACAAGCAAAGTTTTCAATTTCCCCTAAGATGATGTGTCTTGCTAAATATGCAGATGGGCAGTGGCACAGAGGACAAATTGAATCAACGCATCCAAAAATACTCGTCCAGTTTGTAGACTATGGTGACTTGGTGGTTTTGGATAAATCTGATATTCTGCCGTTTCCTCCAAAAGCTAGTGCAATTGCATCCACTCCTATTCAGGCTGTTCAGTTTGAACTTTTTAATATAACATTACCTGAGCCATGTGAGATTAATGAATGGTTTAAAAATTATACTACAGACCGCATGTTCACTGTCATTGTGAAACATTCCTCAGGCAAACTATCAGTGGAGATGTATGATGAAAAAACAAACCTCAACTTGAAAATTAAAGAGCAGTGGAACAACACCAAAAAAAACATTGGGAAAGGAACTGATAAGACTCGTACTTTCAAGGAGTCTTCAGGAGGAATGGAGTCTAGAGGGGGAAGACATCATTTAAGCACTGCGTCACAAGCACATGAGAAGACTTCTCAGAAAGTCATAAGACCAGTTGTTCAAGGTACATTTGAAGAGAACTTCCAGTCTGTTACTAGTCAAACAACTGTACACAGTAGAGCTAGGCCTAATGTTTTACAGCAAGAAGTGACTTGTTATCCAAAGCTCACCGATCTTCCCTCAAAAGCCTTGGATCCAGGATATATTGCAGACATCTATGTTTCACACTGTAATAGTCCATCAAGTTTCTTTGTACAATTGACAAGTGATGAAGAGAAAATATTTTCCCTTCTTGACGAACTTAATTCTACTCAGTTAAGTGACTCACAAGTTGAACTAAACTTGTTACAGTCAGGTGACCTGGTGAGAGCTGAATATCCTGCTGATGGAGCCTGGTATCGTGCTGTTGTTCAAAACAAGAGCGACGACATGGTTCAAGTGCAGTTTATTGATTTTGGGAATGAGGTAACACTTCTGCCACTTAAAATAAGGCAACTTGGCAAAAAGTTCCTTGGCACCCCCAGGCTCAGTGTACATTGTATGCTTGAGGATGGTAGAAGAAAAAGAGAATGGACCCAACAAGAGATTTTGACTTTCAAAAAGGCAACAGGTGAGAATGGTGAGAAGAAAATTCAATGCCACTTTATCCGAGAGGACGTGTCTGCTTGGCTTGTCAGTTTAGAGCACCAGGGTGTTGGATTGGAAGTGTCTTTGTTTAATGCTGCTCTCAAATCAGGTGCTCAAACTGAATTCCACATGTGCTACAATGATGATACCCTGCCGTTAACGTTCAAAGAACCAGCTGTTACTCAAGGACAAATTGTTGAAGCATATGCTTCATCTATTGACGGACCAAATTACTTCTGGTGCCAGTTCAAAAACTCAGAGGAACTAGACAAAGTCTCCCTGCTTGCACAAGAAATTGGAAACTGTGGTCGAACAAAACTAATTCAGCCAGATCAGTTACGCCAAGGAGGACTGTGCCTGGCACGCTTTTCTGACCAGCTGTGGTACCGTGCACAGGTTATCAATGCACATGATAAAACTGTCTCTGTTCTTTTTCTAGATTATGGAAATGAGTCTGAAATTGAACTGAATTTCATTAAGTCCCTGCCCACCAAGCTCATGGAAAGCCCACCACAAGCATTTCTCTGTCAGTTAGAAGCTTTGGGCTCTGTCGATGGTACTTGGAGCAATGCTGCGGCTGATAAGTTTTTTGAACTTTTGGTGGATGAGCCTTTAAAAGTGACCATTAGAAACACTGTAATGTCCTCTGACCTTCCAAAGTGTCCTCAGTATAGCGTTCTTGTTGAATGCAAGGGGCTTATTGTTAATGATCTTATGCAAGATTACTGTAGCAAAGTGAGAGTGGCCACTAAAACAAAACCCTCTGCAGGTAAGGACAGTTTTGGAGTAACAAGCTCTGAAATTGTTCAGAAAGCGAACACTCCCAAACTTAATTCTAGTACCAGACCATCAAGCGACTTTAACCCTGATCTTAATGCCTTTGATTCAATGACTTCTCAAGATGAATTCAATCTAGAAGATAAATTACTGCAGAATGATGGATATCAGTTGGAATGTGTTGCAGCCATAACCCAAGACAAAAGTGTTATGAATCCAACATCTACCGAAGATGGAAACTCATTGGCTCCTGAACCATCAGCACTGTGTTTACCTCAAGTTGGAGATCTTCCTCATTGTGTGATAGAACCAGGAACCGTGTCTGAAGTGTATGTTTCGCACATCAACAGCCTGACAAGTTTTTTTGTGCAACTGGCTATGGATGAGAATACACTTTTCTCCCTTGGTGAGCAATTGAATTCCCCTCATCCATCGGAGAAGAATGAAATGAATGCATTCAGTGTTCAGCAGGGAAGTTTGGTTAAGGCCAAGTTTCTTAAAGATGATTCCTGGTATCGTGCGGTTGTGAAGAACACAACTGAAAATGGCAAGATTTGGGTGGAGTTCATTGATTTTGGAAATGAGGAAACGGTGTCTCCCCTTGAAATTCACAAACTTGATGAGCAGCTTCTGTTATACCCAAGGTTCAGTATTCACTGCAGCTGTAGTGTAGATCTGTTCACGGCACAAGAAATGGAGGAAATAAAGGACCAGAAGTTTCTTTTCAAACAAATATTTGGTGATGCTGGTGAGAACACTCTCTCCTGCAAGTTTATCAAAGATGATGTCATGACTTGGGAAGTTAAAATGACTCCTAGTGGCAGCTCATCTGATTTGTTGTGTGAGAAATGGGATAATTTAGACTTGAATGCATTACTGGTAGTTTCCAAACCTGTACAGGAGGAGACATTCCGACTGCGCTTCAAGAAACCAGATGTGTCTTTGGGACAGACTGTAGAAGCTTTTGCATCATGCATTGTTGAACCAAATTATTTCTGGTGCCAGTTTTCAAACTCTGTAGTACTTGACCAAATCTCATGCATTGCCCAACAGTATGGAAACTCAAGTGAGACACCGCCAATTCTGCTAGATAATTTGAGTCCTGGAAGCCCGTGCTTGGCTTGTTTCAGTGACGATCAGATGTGGTATCGTGCACAGGTTATTAATAAATGCACAAACACTGTTTCTGTCCAATTTGTTGACTTTGGAAATGAGTCGGAAATCAGTGAAGGCTACATTAAGGCATTACCTTGTGACTTGCTGGAAAGTCCACCTCAAGCTTTTCTGTGTTGGTTAGAAGGATTTGATTCGTCACCTGGATCATGCGACAGTGTAACTATCGATACGTTCTACGAGCTTGTAGTGGATAAACCTCTGAAAGTAACTGTGGAGAGCATTGTCAATTCGCTAGACCCTAATAGCCCTCCATATTATGTAAAGGTTGAGTCTCCCCAATTTCTTGTAAATGAGCACATGGCAAAGTTGAGTAATTCTGCACAAAGTTCTCAGAACTCTGCAGAGGGGCTTGAATCCCATGACAATTCCACTGCATCGACATCTGTACGATCTGTTTCAGAGGATAAAACAAGTGTGAACCTTGCTGTCTTACCAGAGGAAAATCATACAAGTGAACCTCATTGTGCTGAACAACATGGTGGAGGTAATGAAATTAATCTGTTGGTAGTAAATGATTTGCATGATCTACCTGAAAACAAGGTGGATGATCAGCTTGGAGAAGATGGCATTGCTAATGATTCTACAAGGACCAATTCAGTTTTAGAAGTTTGTCATAAATCTGACGATGGAGTTCCTGTTGGATCAGCTGATCCAATGCTGCTGCTTACAGAGGAAAATAGAATAGATATGGAAGATTCTGAAAAAGGTTTGTAAATTCATGATGAAATTTCTGTAGGATTATTTTTCAAATGAGAATTTTGTTTTTAAAATCAATTTTTAGTCTTTGGTTACTTTCTACAACTTTCTAGAACAGCTTTCTACAACTGGTTAACTGCAGTACTTGTGTAAAGAATCCAGTCTAACCCTGTCTAATTTCTCTAGCTAAGTACTTTATTTGAAGGCTAGAAAACCATTTACACTTCTATTTGCCTATATTTTTGCCACAATTTACAGTGTGAAGGAGTGTGTAGTAGTTGATATTTAGCAAAGACTTTGAATACAGAAATAAGGTGCACTTGTATTACTATGTATGGGAGAAAGTAAGCGCAATATGCCGTAAATGGTCTCTCCTTCAAAAGAAAAGAGAAAAGTGCCAATTGGCAAAATAATTTCTCAATGAAGCTTCAATTACAAGCTCCTTATCGTATTGCAAGTCTGTTCTGGGACGTGTGCTTTGTATTACACATGCGCATGGGTTTCTTCGGCCTAAAATTATTATTTATTTTTCAAATATGGAATTTAATTGAAAGCTTGGTGAACCGCTTTGGAGAATTTGTTGCTTCCCCATTCAAAGGGATGGGAGCTGCACTTTCTTGTCTGAGAGGTGTTTCAAAGATGGTCATGGGTGAAATTACTTGTCTAAGGGGGACTTTGTAATTAGTTACAACTTATTGTGATTATTTTACTATGCTTATTTTTCAACAGACATCCCGATGACGCCCCGGTGCAGTTCAGATTGGGTAGCTGGTTTAGAGAATCAGATGTTACCCATGGTATTCCTTTTTTTGTTTTTCTTTTGTGTTTTTCTTTTTCTTTTAAATATTCAATAATCCTTTGTTTTTGGTTTTATTTTTTTTTTTAAATAACTTTTCTTTTTGTTACATTATAGGTTTGCACTGAAGACTCATGTGACTCTAAGTGCATCTTCAAATGAGTGCAATTTTAAACTATTTATTGTGGAAAGGTATAATTCACAATGCCCAAACTCATCCCGTGAAATTATAGATTTTATTTGCCATTTTTCTTGTCATTTTAAAGTGCAGCATGATGTTTGTCTGAAGTTTTGTTAATAACCCAGTTCATCCTTATAGATGCTATTGTAATATTTTTCTGGAATTAATCATTACTTTTCTTTCTCTTCTTTTTTTTGTAAATGTTACACAAGGGTTTGTGTGCAGTTGTATTTTTGGGCCTCGATCCTGCCCTCCCTTCACCCATTTTTGTTGTTGTACATATGGGGTACAGGTGTGATGGAGTTTTTGTGAAAAAAATAAATAAAAATTGTATTTACTTCATGTTAAAGTGTTGTAATAAAGTCTGTTCATAGAGTTTGTTTTGCAGTAGTTATTTTTTAACATTTTATTCTGAGTGCACTTCAGTAAAAGAGTTAAACAAAAATGCAGCCATGACACCTAAAAGATATTTCTTTCACAATTAAGATCAAATTACTGTCTATTGCTGCTCTTTTCTTGATATAATACCGTCTGGGGGAGGCGTATTGTGTCGGTCAGATCTCATGAGTGACTTTTTTTTTTTTCACCTAAACCAAAATATTTGTACACCACAACACAATCGTTTAAATTTCCGCTTATTTGAGTGATATTTCTCACAAATCATCCCAAACAGTCTCTTATGAAATTATTACGCAACCCGCATCACATGTTACACGACTACTCTGATTGGTCTGTAATGATCGGCGCTGAGAAAAGTGACTACTGTCACGTGATATGTCCTGCGCGCTGCTTAATTCTCTACAGTAACTTAGACACATCGAAATTTCGATAGACATTTAAAGTTATACATTGAATCGTATTAATAATAATAATAATAATTATTATTATTTGTGTGTTTGTAAAGTATTTAAACAGCCGCTGTCGGGTTGCTATGGCAACAAGCCGCAGGCGTTCGATGACGTGCAACGAGAGAGTGTGAAGTCGAGTGACCGTTTCAAAGTTGTTACTGTACCCGATATAAAGATGACGGAGTTACACCAGGCAGCGGCTGCTGGTGATTATGATCTAGTGGACGAAATTTTGACAAGAAAATCATGTGACCCTAATCAGAAAGACTTGGACTGGAGCAAGAAGACGCCTCTGCACTGGGCGGCATCCAGAGGCAGGGCCTTTCTGCATCTCTCTTACCTGTTTCGTGTCATGAATTTACAAATAATTATGCATTTATAACTTTATAGTGCTATCAGTAGTATGGAGGTCATGCAAGTTAATGTTGCACAAGTGTGACCTCTTGGACTGACTGTCATTGTTCTTTCGTGTGTGTGATGCTGAAGCTGAGCTCTGATCTTGTCTCAGGTCAAACAGACGTGGTTCGGGTGCTGATAGAAAGTGGAGCAAGGGCTTGTTTGAGGACAGACAGTGGATGGACGGCCGCACACTTTGCAGCGGAGTCTGGGAGACTGTCGGTCCTGCGGCTCCTGCATTCCCTCCATGCTCCTGTGGACCAGGAGGACGCTTCTGGAGATAAACCTGTTAGGATTGCTCAGATATATGGGCACGAAGATTGTGTTCGGTTTCTTGAGAAGTATGGTGATATTTGCAATTAGGAACCTTTTTTCTCAAATTGCCCAAGTCAGCCATATAGCGCATATGTCCAATGATGTCCAATTATGTGTTTGATAGGATTAAATTTATAGATTGATATCTAATAGAGTTTTGCTCCGACTACTAATAGTAATTTACTAGGTAATAATTAGGTACTAAACCTAACCTTAACCCATGCATATGCCTCATATCACCCAGTACTTTCACCGAAAGTGTACATATTGTGCACTGAAGTGTGTGAATTATATATCAAATAGTCAGTCCTAAAATTAGAGATCACATATATTTTATATTATTTTTCTGTTCTGTGTTCTGTTGATTTGTGGCTACTGTATGTGATGCTATTTAATAATGTGGTGTTCCCTGTACTTTTAGGGCAGAGATTGAGAGCAGAAACTATCGACAAATGGCAAAGTTAAATGGGCTGCCCTTAGATGATACTGATGAAGAATGGGAACAGGAGAGAAAAGAAGCAACAAAAAACAAGTAATTAAAAAGTAGGTTTTATTATGCCATGAGAGGGAAAATACAAACTAATGTGCATTCTTTGCTGTGCATCTAAACGAAGTGTAAAAAAAAAGAAGGCATTGTTGGAGGACAGTAAAATTACATGCCAAAATTCATATTCATCTACGACTGTCACCAGTTTTGATTTAAGCCAAGTAGGCTATATAGACATAAAAGCACACATCATCTTGCATGAATATATAAATCAAGGTAAATATGATCATTTTTAGACAGAAAAATGAATCTTTCACCAACAGAAATCTAAATATGACAAAGTATACATACATGACAACATCACAAATAACTGAACAGTGTTTTAGAAAACAACTCTTTGTTTTTATAGCCATTTTAATCTGCATAGAATGTGACATTTTAATCCATGAAAAGTTTGCTTGTGTTCGAAGTCTTCGCTTTCAGTGCTTCTGGAATCAAATCACCAAAACCAGTCACATGCTGGTTTGGGATAAAAACAACATTAGAACAAACTATATAGACACAAAATAAAACATTTTCAAGAGCAAAAATGTAACTTGCCTTGAATCTTTCCAATCTTTCTTTCTTTCTTTATTAACTGAAGATGTGGTCGCTTTGGTTGAGTTTTCACTTTTCGAATTTGCTGATTGCTAATGTGAGAAAATGTGAGAACATTAGCTCCATGTTGTTTTATGTGTTTGTGATGCATTTTGCATCTGTAAAAGTGTATGTTTCTTTTGAACTGACCTTGGACCCTTTGAAACGCTTCTGAAGGGCATCACGAATCTTTGGAGAAAAATCAAATACGCACATTTTATTGAGCATCACTGTAAAGGCTTTGTAGACTGAAATCTTGTCGTAGCAAATTTGTTCAGTAATAGTCCAGTGGTTAAAATGATATATTTTCAACCTAAATTCTTAAAAACAGTCATATTGAGGGCATGCAGCGGACATACTTACCTTTTTCTCTCCAATGCAGTTTGTTAGCAATATGAAAAAACCCTGCAATGAAGTACAATAATATATTTTCAATAAGACATACATTGTGAGTAGAAAAACGGATAAAGTGTTTGGTGCTTTAACCTTACCTGTAGTGAGTTGAGTATTGTAAATGTGTAGTTAATAATTTCTGCCAATGGTTTTGTTGTAAGGTCAATATTCATTATAAAAAATCCAAAGATCCAAGTTATTCCGAGGACAGGGCTTAGGAAGACTATTGTCTTAATCATACTCTTGGCAACATCCTTTTCGTCCCGCGCCTTTGCCTCTGACACGGTAGGGGTTACTATCTTCATGATCACCACAGCCAGGGTGAACAAGTTGATAAACACAATAGTTCCGACAGGAAGTATAAAGGCATAGATGGAGCCCTTCAACGTACTCTCGTACTTGAGCCAGCACGTCTTTTTGTTATAGTATTGACCCTCTACACCGTTTCCATATGAAATGTAGGTTACTGCCACACATAATATTGGGCATACGTAACCAACTGTGATAGACAATATAATAAAAACCTTCTTCCGCAGATTTTCAAAGACAAATATTATTTGGTGAAGAATCACAAAACTCAAGCACAGCATCCAGAAGAAGACGGCTAAGAAAAAAAAGTGTTTGACTAACGTGAGGATGGAGCACCAGTTTTGGTTGAGTTTCTTAGGTTCGGCTGATGCTAAAAATGCAATGTGTGCCAACAGTAAGCATAAACAGATGTTGAATATGGCTACATGCCGAAAATTGGAGATGGGTGACTTTACAACTGTATCCCATATCAAAATCTCAATGATTAAACACAGAACAAGTGAAACGATTGATATTCCTAAGCCAACGTAGGTCAGTTCCTTCAAGTAGAGAAGAGTCACTTCATTTTTAGACATCAGGATGGTGAATGCTGAATTGTGGCGGCATGTGCATAGTTCTGCGTTGTTCGCACCACCCCATTCGCACCCTTCTTCAGACCAGTTACTCTTTTTTTCATCCCAGAAAACGCAAAACATTTCATGATTTGGGAGTCTTTCTTTAGAATAATCGAACGTCAGCACAATGTCAGTCACATTGGTATTATTTACTGTGGTTACTGACAAGATAGTGGTCTCTGAGGATGTGTCTGAGGAGTTTTTTAAGATTTCATTAAGGTTTCGGAATCCAACGACAACAACACTGACTGCTGTGACGGACGCATTGAAGGCTGTGCATGTGCCATTGCAGGGATGCAGTTCAACATTTTCCTGTTTGTAAGGCTTACCACCCATGGTGAGATTTGAGTTGGTTACCATTCTCTCAATAGTTTGTAGATATTGTGTAGATAAAGAAAGTGCGTTGTCATCTTGAGGGTTTTTCCAGACATCTGTTTTAATCAAAAGATTGCTCACAGAGTTGACAAAGTCCTGCAATATAAAAACAATAAGACAGTGAAATGTAATTAGACTTTATGGTAAAGAATGTACTCAAAAATGGCTGAACGCGATCCTCGTCATTGAAAGTAAAACCCAATAGAATTAACTATGTAAAATCTAATATCAATGTCAATCAGATCATTTAATTTGTTTGAATGCAATTAGCAGCTCAGAGATGATTGGTTTCCTCTAGACTAGAGCACTACAATAGTACACCAACATAACTTAAACTCTTTTAAATTATGACATAATGGAACATTAACGATATGTATTATTTGCTATTGGAGCCGAAACTTGTGACATTAACAACATGTAAACAAACCGAAGCAGAATTACATTTGTTTACAGAATAAAAAAATAAGACATTTTACTTTTTCTTTTTTTTATCTGTGAATCAATTCATTTTCCACAATCATTTTGGGTCAATTCTCAGAGATTTTCCTCCCCTCAAATCAACAAGTTAAGACTTGGATAGTTTCTGGTTCATATCAAATTTGAATTTCTTATTAAACAAATTGTACATGCTTTAGCACGTGTTTGCAAAAGATAATAAGGACAATTGTATACAATGATGAGCCAAACTGATGAGTTGATTGTCATACTCTTCACACCTTTAAACTTTCTTTCATTGTGTAAACTTGTGGTTCCCAAACTTTTTAAAGCATGCCATCCCTTTGTAGTGATTTTTTTTTCCATGGCACCCAAACTCTATTAAACTAAATGTACATGCACACATAAATATATAAAATTATACAAATGAAGTATAAACATGAGCATTCATTTATTATGAATGCATCACAACAGACATAATGTTTGGTGAAACAACCTATTCAAATACATGTAAGATAAGATAAGATACATGTGCCTGCTTTTGCGAGCACAGCCTCTTGATTGAATCCTGCTCTACTGACAGGCCCTGCCTAGCTCACACAAGTAAGAGGTTGAAACCTGCGAAAGCACATTAACGGCGTATTCTGAGATAGATGGGTATTCGTGTCCGACATGCAGCCAACATTCATCCGAAAACTTTCTCCAAATTATCGATTAATTTTAAAGTGCGATCCATACAGAGTTCAGCCAGTTCTTCTTGCGCTTTGATTGGCATAAACTTATGAATTTATCCATCTTTGCCCTATACTGTCAATGTCTGTGTGAAATACAATGTGCAAAGAACATGAGAACATGCTGTCCAATTGGCGGTAGATGCATATTTAAAGTTTAAATATGTATGAAATATATGAGTGTATTTTTGTTACGTATTTATTTTCATTTGGACATGCTCATATGTTAGTATTTTGATATACTCTTCAAATATATGCTGTAAAAGGTTATTATATGGTATCTTAGGCTGTTTAAATTTAACATCAAGATTAAGATGATTCTGCCACTTTGGCAACCACTGGTGTAAACCGTCACATGCAAAACGATCCAATTGGTTATCAAAATCTGTCAGACATGCATATATATTCCATAAATATCTATGACATGCTAGAAATTAAATGTACTGTGTACATAAAAATTATATTAGTTTTCTTTAGCTGTATTGACTTCATCAAATATTCTGACCAGCATGATGCATAATGACAGAAAGCCATTGTATAATTTACTTATGAAATCCATTTAAAAACATGACGTTAATGTTTTAGACGAATTGCTACATTTTGCAGACATGCAATAGAGTCCCATAAAACAGTTACAAAGAATGTTAATAATGAAGAGAAGTTTAAAAGTTTTCTAAAACTGAGAAGTTCAATGACATTTCTTTTCACATTGTTACTCCATCAATCTATTGTAATAGATCGGGGAAAAAATAACTAAATAGATGTGGGTCAACTATTACTAGGTTTAACAGAAGAAATACATCCTAATAAGTGGGTCTGTTTTAGAGAAACTAGAGAGAAAATGTACTTACAGACATGACGGTGTCATTCCATTGATTTGACTGATTTTTAGATACATTATTCATGGTGTCTAAAATATTTACAGATGCATTAATATTTGCAAATGAGTTGAATGTCTCGGTAGTGGTCGATTCCTTTATGCTCTTGAAAATGTCTACTGCATTGTCCTTAATGAAGCCAATACCTTTGTTTAATTCCTGTTATTATGAAGGTGAAAGGGGAAAAAAAGTGTTTAGTACTAAGAGAAAATCTGGCCAGCATTTAGGGATGGGTAAATGAATACCAAAGATACCTCTATATCCTTTTGAATGACATGCAGGTTCACATTTACACAAGAAGAGATTTCTTTTTTCCATTCACTGTTATTGCATTCTCTTGTTATCCAACCAACAGCATAGTTGGCACAAGGTAGTTTGGCAGTGTAACCGCTTTTTGTGTCGGGCCAGACACCATCTTTTTGACAAAGTGCTGAATCGGCTGTATTAGGGAATGAAAACCTACAATTTGTCTTGCCATATTTGATTGTAACATTGAAAAAATAAATCGCACACGTCACCTGAGAATTACTGTATGCAACTTTAACTATTTTCTTAATTCTATATATTTTAAACACCAAAACTTACCCGTAATGATGGGGATTTCCACTTTCTCCATTTTTAATTTGTTGGATGTGGCTCTATTGTTTGTGAATGTACAGTTAACATAAACTTTATCTTCTTTTCCACAAAGTACGGTCACCTTTGCTTTGTAAGATATAAAATTGTTCTGGAATTCTGAAGAATGCAGTGAAATTAATTTTGTTTGTCATCAAGTGTGTAAAAAAACATATTTATATATGTTTATCTTTCCATCACATTGATTACGCTGGTTGTGTTTGGATTGAGAGAGCAAAAATGGTACTGAGATATGCTTACCTGTATCTTGTATAACGGGGGTGATTTCTGAAGTTGTATTCCATGTAACAGTGTAATCTTCTTTGTTGTCTGAAATTTTACACTCAATATCAACCTTTTGAAATGGCTCATGTCTGCAGTCAGGAAATTGGGGCGTGCTCATGGCCGTTATTTCTGGCAAAAGTGCAATGTCCAACTGTTTACTTGCTGTGTGTTTTATGGAGTCTTTTGTGTACTCGCATTTAAATGTTCCTTCAGATAGATGGATGGATAGATAGAACTTTAATGCTGGTCAGGATTGACATTTCTCAGATAATCAACATAAAAATAAATGATTTTGTATGTTACCCCCATAACAGGAAAAAGATTTTTACACTAGCTTTGTTTCCATCCATAGTTGCAAATTCAACAGAATTGGAATATCACACATTTGCTAATAAAGCACCATTCCATGCACAGTATTCAGGAGATCAAAATAGTCACGTCCTGGGAAATTGGTGCATATCTGTAAAAAAAAATGCAAGTTGCTGCAAGCTACCATGTCTCTTTGACTTGCATCTAAAAGCGCACTGACAGAACGTTATAATCTGTCATGTTATCTTGCTATTGGAGGTGGACACCTGCATGGTTTGGGAACGCAATCATATGAGACAGTTCTGGAGGGTCATTTACCCAACTATTTTGAGGATGGACTTTGGATCGGGTATTTCAGAGTGATCAAACTAACATATGAAATTGGTCTGCTTGTTAGTCTAGTTTAGGGGTTTTGGTTTCTGAGCTATTTACAAAATCTATTGTTAGTCAAAATGATTGTTACACGTGTTCCTGTCTGGGTCTTCTCTGTCACTTCCTGTCAGTCTTGTCTTTGTTTCACTTCTGTCTCTCGGGTTATTGTTTCACTCCCTACACCTGTCTTGTAATCACTTCCTCGTTAGTCTCCCAGGTGTTGCTGTTTCTCCTTGTGTATATATCACTTGTGCACTTCCCTGGTGTTTGTCGGTTGTTGAATTGTTTTCTGAATTGTTCTTGAATTGGTATGTGGATGTTCCCGTGTTCTTGCCTTGATTCTTGTTTTGAGTTTAGCCTAGTTCAAGTCTATGCAATCCAGTTTGTTTTGTTTATATTTAAAGTGTTTTGTTTGTTTATTATTAAACTAGTTTAAGTTGGATATCCTGCCTTGCCTTGTCACCTTGTCTGTCTCCGCATCGCACACCAACCCCGCTCCCGTAACAGAACAACCGACCGGGTTTGTCACCCCAGAAAGACTACCACGTGGCAACATGGAATCTCTGACGAAAGTCCTCCGAATGGCGAAAGATAATCCGGACTTCAACAACTTCGCCACGAAATTCCGTATGTTTGCCACATTTTCGTCTTTAGATGATGATACACTGAAAATGCTGCTCTGGTTTGGGGCAAACCACTTTCTGCTCGGAGACCTCCCTGACACTACTGGTCTAAGCTGGCAAGAAGCCCTGTATGTGTGTCAGTTGAGCGCCGCGCCCCAAACCAGTCAGCCAACACAATCTGCCTCAGCACTCCAGTCGAAGATCCGCCAGCCAGAGCCAGATCCAGAGATCCGCCAGCCAGAGCCAGATCCAGAGATCCGCCAGCCAGAGCCCGATCCAGAGATCCGCCAGCCAGAGCCCGATCCAGGGATCCGCCAGCCAGAGCCCGATCCAGAGATCCGCCAGCCAGAGCCCGATCCAGGGATCCGCCAGCCAGAGCCCGATCCAGGGATCCGCCAGCCAGAGCCCGATCCAGGGATCCGCCAGCCAGAGCCCGATCCAGGGATCCGCCAGCCAGAGCCCGATCCAGGGATCCGCCAGCCAGAGCCCGATCCAGGGATCCGCCAGCCAGAGCCCGATCCAGGGATCCGCCAGCCAGAGCCCGATCCAGGGATCCGCCAGCCAGAGCCCGATCCAGGGATCCGCCAGCCAGAGCCCGATCCAGGGATCCGCCAGCCAGAGCCCGATCCAGGGATCCGCCAGCCAGAGCCCGATCCAGAGATCCGCCAGCCAGAGCCCGATCCAGAGATCCGCCAGCCAGAGCCCGATCCAGAGATCCGCCAGCCAGAGCCCGATCCAGAGATCCGCCAGCCAGAGCCCGATCCAGAGATCCGCCAGCCAGAGCCCGATCCAGAGATCCGCCAGCCAGAGCCCGATCCAGAGATCCGCCAGCCAGAGCCCGATCCAGAGATCCGCCAGCCAGAGCCCGATCTGCCTGAACTGTGGCCCGAACCGCCAGAGCTGCCTGAACTGTGGCCCGAACCGCCAGAGCTGCCTGAACTGTGGCCCGAACCGCCAGAGCTGCCTGAACTGTGGCCCGAACCGCCAGAGCTGCCTGAACTGTGGCCCGAACCGCCAGAGCTGCCTGAACTGTGGCCCGAACCGCCAGAGCTGCCTGAACTGTGGCCCGACCCGCCGCTGGACTTCTGGGACATCCCAGAGCCGCCTGAACTGTGGCCCGACCCGCCGCTGGACTTCTGGGACATCCCAGAGCCGCCGACGTCCCAGAACCCGTTACCAGCCCGGAGGCCGCCGTCCCCGTGCCCGAGCCCGCCTGGCTCATTCGCCCGGCGCCGCCTGACCCTCCAGCCTTGCCCGAGCCCGCCTGGCTCATTCCCCCGGCGCCGCCTGACCCTCCAGCCTTGCCCGAGCCCGCCTGGCTCATTCCCCCGGCGCCGCCTGACCCTCCAGCCTTGCCTGAGCCCACCGGGCTCCTTTCCCGCTCCTCCAGGGACTCTGTATTTTTTCTTTTTTTTCATGTGTCAGGACTGTTTAGTTGCTATTTTTTCATTAAGGACTGTTTTGAGTTATTTTCCTTTGTCTTGAGGTCTGTTTATTTTTTGTTTATCTTTTTCACACAGGTTTTCCTTGGTTCTAGTTCTGTCTCCTTTGGGTTCCCTCTGGTTTCTTGTCTGTCAAGTCTTGTTCTGGCCCCCTCCTGGTCCCCCGCCCACCCTCCGCAGTTGTTGCCTTGACGGCGCGAGGTCGCGCCTACCGGAAGGGGGGCGCTATGTTACACGTGTTCCTGTCTGGGTCTTCTCTGTCACTTCCTGTCAGTCTTGTCTTTGTTTCACTTCTGTCTCTCGGGTTATTGTTTCACTCCCTACACCTGTCTTGTAATCACTTCCTCGTTAGTCTCCCAGGTGTTGCTGTTTCTCCTTGTGTATATATCACTTGTGCACTTCCCTGGTGTTTGTCGGTTGTTGAATTGTTTTCTGAATTGTTCTTGAATTGGTATGTGGATGTTCCCGTGTTCTTGCCTTGATTCTTGTTTTGAGTTTAGCCTAGTTCAAGTCTATGCAATCCAGTTTGTTTTGTTTATATTTAAAGTGTTTTGTTTGTTTATTAAACTAGTTTAAGTTGGATATCCTGCCTTGCCTTGTCACCTTGTCTGTCTCCGCATCGCACACCAACCCCGCTCCCGTAACAATGATCTACCTGCTATAATACAAAACATCTATTTATGTATGAATATATTGAGAATTCTTTATATGCGCAATATATGTTGGTGTAGCAGAACTACATGAACCCATATCGCACAATACAACTCTGTACTTCCGTTTTGAAGTTAGATGTGAGAAAAATGACTGCTGTTCCAACAACTGAGATTCTAGTTCCTTCGCCCTTTTCCTTTTTCACAGAGGGAAGTCAGTGTCATAGTTTTTATGAACAATTTGAAAATGCCGCTCCACATTTATAGCGATGACAGATTGAGGCAAACGCACTTCAGAAATGACAGTGAAAAAAAGTCCAGCTCCTCCGTATGGCAGTGGTAGGTTTTTGACTTCTTTCTTTGTCCAGCTCCCCACTCATACCCTTTCTTAAGTTTAAAAGAAATAAATTGGAGGTTTTCTCGCTAGCTTGCTAGAGTTTTGCAGCATTTGCCGCTGTTGTACGCATGCTCTGTGACCCATGTGTCAGAAAAGGTCAAAGGTCAGGCTGGCTGTCCTGTACGTCAGTCAAGTAACAAATTTCACAGTGAGGACGGATGATGGGCTGACGTCTACTTTTTTAATTCCATGCGATCTACCCACAACACCTTTGTGATTGACCGGTAGATCGTGATCAACATATTGGGCAGCCCTGATCTAAATATATAGTGACATCCTCTATTGAGGCAAGAGTTTTTTGTTGCACAATAAAGGATTCTTTATTCTGTAAACAGCTATGTCCCAATTCAGATTTATTTATTAAGAATTTATGTGCATCTTGGCATTTCCATCCAGTTTTTTTTTTTTTTTTGCTATGCGATAACCCAAAATTTCAATAAAAATAAGAGGATAGAAACATAGCTACTGAAAAATGACATCACTTTTACACTAAAATTAACCAACTCAAATATTTAGATTGAATTATCTAAATATATAAGCATTAATCAGTTCATTAATTGCATGCACAGAAACATACCTTTCCAGCTTCCTGAGATACCCTTTAGTGTAAGAATGTCTTTCAAATTGTCTCCTTTTGTCAAGCTAGCCTCTTTTCCCGCTGTGATCTCTGTTGTTTTATTCTGGACATCTAAGTACCACTTTACCTGTCCTAGGTATTCTGCTGGACGACAAGTTATCGTTGCTGTGGAGCCTAAGTCAATTGGTTGTTTCTCAGGTAATATAGTAATATCGACGAGGCCTTTGGAGAAAATAACATCATAATTGAGTCTGTGGTATTGTAAATAATAATTAAAATAAAGTTAATAATTAAAAGGTTTACCTGTTGTTGTCAGCTCAGAGTTGTTCAGATATTTGGCTACGCTTACAAGGTCATTAGATGTGACTGAACCAAGTAACTGCACCGTAAAATCTACAAACACACTGCCAAGCCTTTAAATAAAATGGGAAATGTTACTACGTCTTCTGTTGTTTATCTATTTCTAATTTTTTGTGTAGAAATAACAGGAGAAAAAAGCTGCCAGATGTTCATTACCTGTAATGGTCGATAGTCAGAGAATCAAAATGCAGCAATTTGCTGAACATTTTCTTAAGCTAAAAGAAATGAAAACATGCAGGTGAGGTGTATGTACAATTATTTCTATTGATGAAGGTAATCAAAGCAAAACTACAATACTGCAACAGTTTTTTAGTTTTTTTAAGATTACAATAAGGAGCTTATAATTTACTGTTCAAATTACTGTAAGGCCTACTTAAAACTGCTTTGGGCCTTGAAACCCAGGTCTGCAACCATAACATTATAGGCAAAAAGGAATGACAATAAAGGTCATCGAATTTGCCCTTTCCATAAACAAGGGGTAGCAGAGGGATAATGGACTAAACACAAAGGGTTGACACAAAAGGTTGATCTTGGGTTGATTTTCAGCAGTTCATACCTCATCAATTACTTCCTGGTTCATCTTCTTGTAATCATCAGTTTGTTTTTTGGATTCATCAAGTAATATATTGTAAGCAACACTTTCATTTTTCCATTTAGTAAATCCATTAATGCGTACTGGACAAAAATCAGAGTCACAAGATTCAACAAACATTGTTTCTTTCATCAAGAAATCCTGTGGCCATATCAAACAATACTCTACCTCTTTTTTCAGACAGACAGACAGCACTGTCAGTAACATTTATCAGGCAGCTCTCGTTTTTGCAGCAGGCATAAGCTTTGCATATGTCATCTCTCCATGTGTTTTGTGGCGTGCAATAACAATTCTTCTGCGTCTCACTCAGTTTGCAATCTACAAACAAGCACATTAGTTGTAGTTTTTTCTTTATATTCAACAGTTGATTGATCAGAAATGCAACAATCTTATGCTTTGTTCCACTTATGCAGTACATTTTCATGTACCTATCATATACTAGAAATATTATATCATAAATAATTTAGTTTTCTTGTAACACAATATCAATTTAAGTGAACAATCACATTTTTTTTTTTTCTAACTATTGAAATAATTTTCCATCAGCTAACAAAAGCCTGTTCCTTTTAGACATCAACATCCAGTAACTGACATCTTTTATGTTTTTTTTTTTGTGTGCATTTGAAACCATTCTCTTGTTTGTTCAAGTTACATAAATCATACATTTAAACATTTCAAAGATTCTTAAAAAATGAGCTTCAGCATCTTTATGTAAGTAATTAAGTTATCATTATTAATGTTGATGTTTCTGAACTTGATCACAGTGTAATGCTGAAAGTCTGTTATTAATTGTTACATAAATACATCCATAAAAGGACAGCAGCATATACACTTTTAAAAATATTATTTACCAGCACCATTGATTCATTTCTTTTTTTCTTAACAGTGATAGGCATTTGGTAATTTCAAACATTTTATATTTATTTACCTGTTGTTGTGTTGATTTCACTTACAAGTGCATTTGGCATGCCTATTTGTGGATGGTTTCGCAAAACCTCAGTTATGTTGGAATACACCGAGTTCTCAAATTCAAGCTCAATCAAGTACATCTTTGTGTAATTCTCTGGAATGCAGCATTGTGACATTCAGATGATTAATGGAAAAACACATGATTGATTCAATATAGTATTATTGATAACGATCAGAAAGAAATCTATATATTACCTGCCACATAAACCTATCAATCAAAAGCATTAAAGAGTTAATGTTTGATGTAATAAATGTTTATGTAACTGAAGAACCTTTAAAATAGTTCATTATCAACCCACCTTAAAAGTCGATGCCAGAAAAAGGACAATGAGGCCTTTAGACAATTTCATTTTTGTACTATCGATTTCTGGTGGACGGAACAGAGTGCAGTCATTCATTTGAACATGTGCTTATGCCTTCCATCAGTGGTCAATCAGATTATACATTTACATTTATTCATTTAGCACATGCATTTATCTAAAGCAACTTACAAATGAGGATTTGCCTTTAGGAGGCAATATCGCAAGTTTCAAACATCATCTAGAATTGTACAGACCGGAACAGGGAGGGATATAAGAAGGAGTGAAGGCAAAGATGTTTTTAAATAATGAATTAAACACAAATTATGCATTCAGATACACTACCAATCAAGAGTTTGAAATTTGTTTTTGAAATAAATCTCTGCTCAGCAAGACTCTATTTATTATTTATTAATAATTACATTTTGAAGAAAAAACAGTATTATGAATATTAGAATTTAAAGAAACGGTTTAATATTTGAATATATTTTAAAATGCATTTTCAACATTTTCAGTGTCACTTGATCTTTCAGAAATCATTCTAACTTAATGATTTGCTGCTCAAGAAACATTTATTTCTTGAAACATTTAACAGTTGTGCTGCTTCATATTTTGTGAAACTGATACATTACAAAGATTTGAGGTAAATAAATACGTTTAAAAAAATGTTTTCAGCAAGGACAAAACGTTTTCTATGTTAAATCCCATACCTTTTACTTTCCATCACTTTTCTTTAACTTTTCCAATAAATTTTCCAAAAATGTTCTTAACATTTACAACATAAGAAACAATAATAATTGAGCTAATAAGTAAGAATGATTTGTGAAGGATCATGTAACACTGAAGATTGGAGTAATGATGCTGAAAATACAGCTTTACCATCACAGGAACAAGTAACATTTTAAAAACAATCAAACAGAAAACAGATATTTTATTATTATTTACTGTAATAATATTTCACAATATTGCTGTTTTTACTGTATTTTAGATCAAATAGATGTGAGCATCTATCTTGTTTCAAAAACATAATTTTTCATAATTACTCCACTCTTTTTAACAAGTTACGTCCTGATACATGAAGCTGAAATTAAGAAACCATTAAACGCGTTGACGTACCTCTTTGACCAGTAAGTCCTGACACCGTTATTGACCTCTGGGATTCAAGCCGTAATTAAATCGTAGTGGTCGCTTTCTTTAAAGAAAGTGTCATGTGTTCATTTAGACAGAGTATGAGGGAATGACATCCTGGTCAACGGATTTCCTGATAACTCTCCTGATTTGCATTCTTCAGGTCACATGACTCAAACACCTCAGAGACTTGATTCAAATTATTCAACACCACAATGAAAAAAATAATGTCTCCATCTGATAAAAATACAGCATAATACTGTAAATGTGTTATGCGGCAGCCCAAAATGACAGAGAGAGGATCCAAATGCAGTGACTAATTTATTAAAACAAAAGTAAATCTGGTACACAAACAGGAGATTCCTGGCCTGTGTGGTCGGACCAGGGCAGTTGGACATGCCATGGGATCTGAAGGTCAGGACGGATTCCCTGGCCGTGCTGAGGTATCAGGAGATCTGTTGCATCCTCGGACGTAATAAGGGTATAGCCTCCCCAAAAAAATTCCTTGAACATTGCTCTACTCTACTTGTCCATTATTTTTCAATGTAAACACTCCAGATGGACATTGTAAGTACACCCACTCTTTCTGGGAAACTCAGCCCAGAACAATGCTTACCAGAGGACAGAAAACTGTCACTGTCCTGAAGTGTCTCCACCCTCTCTGTTCCCTCGTGTGGTTTTTCTTGTGTCATCCCTTTCACCTGTCGCGTCAATCACTCACTTTGTTAGTCTTGTCAGCTGTGTCTCATCTTCCCCTGTCTATTTAATGTCACGGTTCGCAGATTCATTGTCTCCTATTACTGCCTGTGTATGCATGCGTGGTGAGTGTGGGAGACGTGGTTACTGATCACCGCTACCGCCATCATCACACACACCTGATGCCTATCTCTTGTGCCTACTTAGTGCCCTCTCATAACCCCCTTGTTGTCGAGTCGTTGTCTTCCATGTCCACGCTGACCGCGTCTGTGCTCCAGTGTTCCCGTGATCTCGTCCTCCGTGTCAGCGTCTTCCTGTGTTCAGCGTCTGCATCAGTGTCTGTGTCAGCGTGTCATCGTGTCCCGGTCTGCTGTTCCGTGTTCACTCACACGCCTCGCACATTGGGATTGCACCGCACCGTCTGTCGTCTGCCCATTGAGTCCCTGCGCCGCCTGCTACTTCTGGACATTTTCTCTATTATCTCATCTCTTCAATAAACCCACATTTCCAATTGAATCTTGTGTTTGTAGATTACTGACATTTAATCCCTGTGTGTCTCTCAGTCTGCGTCTGTTCTCATCTACATTGTGTGATGTTACTCGGTGTACCCTAGCTCCATGTAAATAAAAGTATATGTTCCAGAATCTTTGTCTCTGCGCTTCCCTTCAACAGACAACTGATGGATGAACAGACCTGGTTAATCACCAAAGAAACATTTCAAAGACGGACTATTGCCCTGCTTTTGTTGGAGCAGGGAGACCATCCGGTGGAAGTACACAGCCGGAGCTTTCTAGATCTGGCATACCAAATTAACTACCCAGACCGCAAACTCAGCGGTTTCTCCCGCAACAGGCTGAGCGAGCAGTTCAAGGCACGCCTTCCAGCAGACAGTCCAATGGAAGACTTCACCGCCTACATGGAGTGGGTGCTGGTGTATAACGACTCACCATTCACCATTGGCTGGGCAGAGGATAATGCCGGCCCCACTCCGCAGCCAGAGACCAGACAGCCACTGCCGAGCACGATTGACGAGAGGACGTCGACTGAGCCTGCTGCAGACCACGCCTCTGTGAGTGATGAGCCAACAGATGTCTGACCAGGTGCGCGAGCCAGCAACGTCATTTGTCGATGAAGGGGGATTCGTGGAGCTTGCAGGGTGGGAGGAAAACCTGAATTCCGCCTCCAGCCTCTGTGCCCATCAACAGTTTGGCTCCTCCCTCCCTTGGCTCCACCAGACCATCGGCCATACGGCTACACCTGGCTCCCTCGTTCCTCTGGCTCCACCTTGGTCAGTCATCGCCTTGCCTCCGCCTTCATCCTTGGTTCCACCGGCTCTGCCTCTGTCCTCAGTTCCCTATCAGTCAGTCACGTTCGACGTTACGTCGGACTGACGTCATGGGGTCTCGCTTGGGAGCCCAATCACCTCCCAATATAACTAAACGTGCCAATGAACATTGGCTAGTGAGATTTTCATGCCGAGTCCCGCCCCACCCGGCTTCCGGGTATAAATAGGACCGGCCTCGCTCACTTCATTCATACTTTTGCTTCGGAGCCGAGTGGTTGTAATCAGCCGCTCCTTTCTGATCACCTTCAAAGAGCTTGTTCTTTTCCGGCTGGAAAACGGTGCGTCAGCGGTGGTGCGCGTCTTCCCAGCGCAACGTGTTCCCCCCTGTGTGCCTCGGTTGGAAGAGCAGTTTCCTCTAAAAGAGCAAAAAGCGGACGATCAGCGTCTTTTTCAAGATGTCTTTTCGTCCGTGTGCTTCTGGATGTGCCGGGATTGGGAGATGATGGCCATGCTTTCCCGGGCTGCCGCGGGCATCGGGCTCAAGTGGAACCCACCGTCGCCCGAGCGCTCGCGGCTGGACGATTGGTTTCTGGGTGCGGAGCGGGGTTCACAGCCTCGCTCCGCCCCGGTGCCTTTCTTCCCGAAAGTGCATGAGGAGGTCAGTAAGTCGTGGAAGGCACCTTTTTTAATCCCTCACCACTTCGCAGTTCAAGTTTCACAGCCTCAGTGTATCGCGGATTTTTCGAAAATATCCATTGAAAACTTCAAATTAAAAAATACCGCCACATCAGCAACCGTATTGCGGAAAGCAGTGTTGTTTTATCGTGATGCACAAGAGTAACCGTTTCCCAGGATGCCAGACAAAGAGAGAAACTCTCTCAGAGGCTTTGTACACACCCACGGCACTCAGACAAGACACGTGATTGGTTCCTGGCGCGAGATCGACCACTGAGAGCACGAGTGTATGTATCCCGTGAATTGACTGGCTGATCCTACTTCGTGGATTTTCACCTATCACGGGGGGGTTCCGGTCCACATTAACCGCAATAAACAAGGGATTACTGTACATACATACATACATGTACATGTTTGCGCAGATAAATGCTTTTTATTGGATGAATCACTATCAGTATCAGCCAGACACTGGCAGTCCCTTATGAAAATGAACACAGTGATAATAGTTCAACTATAGTATTTGTAGATTTCCATGGTTACCACTACAGAAAACATAATTTAACTCTGTGTAAACAAAAATATAATTGAATACTTTGAAATTAAGGCACATAGAATGTGGGTATCACATCTTGTAATAATAATTTAAAAGTTAATAGAGACATTTGAAAGTATCGGTATTGTATAAAAAAATAAATAAATCATTGGTATTGCCAGTCACTAGCGCTCCAATGAGCACGAGGAATAAGCTACCGGTAGTTGCTGGTTGAAGTGAGTGTTTTTTGGTAATGCTTAATTTGTTTAGTTGCTATGATTCCATTATAAGAATAATGTAAAACAACCTCTTACCAATGTGGCAAATAAAACCTCTGGTTGTTAAATCCAGTGGATTATAAACTCGCACCAATGACGTTTACAGTAATTTGCAAAAGTCTTAAGCGAGTTAGTATTTTTACACAAAAACTCGCACTGTAATTATTATAATTCTTTTAATAGAACTAAACCTGCTGAAATAATTTTGAGCAATTTTGTTGTTGTTTTTTTCATTGGGAAACACGATATTTTTTTACTATACTGGTATATTCCTTTATTCGTATTATTGGTTCTCAGGGAGCAACACTGCAGACATCCTGGTCATTCACGTCATCTGATTTGTTAGAATGTAAATGTTTTATTTAACTGACACCTTTCTGCCCTGCGAAAACCAGAAATGGCATGCTTATCTAATGTTTCCAGTACAACATTATTTATTTGCATTTATTTTGCTTACAAGTGGCATGCACTCCTCATATTCATGTAATAAAATGTATTTAGTCTAGCTTGGTATTACGAAAAAAGCTCCTGCAGGTTTTGTATTCTAACCTCATTTGATTCGGTTCTTTGGCTACAAAAAAAGTGCAGAGTTGAGGAAAGTTTTTATTGAGGAAAATCTTTACAAAAGTCATCAAAACCATGGAAAAACCCTTCCTTCATACAGTATGCTGGCAATATTTAGTATTACTTTTGGTCAGGAGTTTTTTTATTTTTTATTTAGTGATTGATAGAAAAAGTATGTCTGTGTGTGTGAAGGGGGGGGGGGTGTTTTGTAACATTCACCACATAATGTTACAAAATAACTGTCCATCAGATGCTAGTTTGAATATCAGTAAAATTCTGTTGTTTGAAGAATAAGGCATCAAGGAAACAGATCCAGTCAACAGAAGGCTCATTCATTTACAGAATAGATATAAAAGTACAAGATACAATCGCTGCTCATAAAAATGACTTGAAATAGCACAACTGTATTTGCATGTTACTTTGCATTCCCTCGTCATTTTTATGAAATAACATCGACTTTACCGAGGGCTTGCTTCTTTTGGCTTTTTTTATAACTGTTTACAACAATACATTATTGTCAGAAGCCTACATTCATCATACTGTCGCTTTTCGTGCATATTAATTATTGTCAAATTAATATATAGTAATAGAAATGACAGCAAATCTGTCAACCCAAAACTGTTTTCCCAACTTTTTTGACAGACAAATTGTTTACAGGCCTGAAAAATTTACATCTGCTGATTTTAATATTGTAATTTACATTCACCTGTTCTGTGATGTCAGTTAATGGTCACATGACATGCAACTTTTTTTTAAAGTTTTTTTTTTCGGTTGTTTTTATTTTTATATTGATTTTAATTTGACAATGTTTCGTAACTTTTTTCATAACCCTGGTTTAAAAACTGTATAAATATTTCAAGGCTTTAGGTTTATTCGCAATTAAAGTCAGCATGAACTGGATGAATGTGAATGATTTTACTTTCACATTGTATTTTTGATGAAATGGTCGTCATGAAATTTTGAAAACTGAACCGTTCTTGTCTTTTTAGGGAATATTGCAGCATATATTATAATTTATTAACCCTCATAATTTTAATCAAATTAGCTTGAGATCCACCTCAACCATCCTCTCAACCTCCTATGAACTCATCAACCCCTGCCCTACATTTGCAGAAATCTTAACTTCTGTTTCATACCGAGTTTTACAAACAAGAAATTTATACAAATTAATGTACAGATGCAATACATAAAATAAATTGGGCCAATTTTGATTTTAAGCTGACTTTAACAACTAAGGAGAAGTTAAGAGATCAATAACTGTTTCTTCCAATGATGGTCTGGTTACTTGACAGTTTCATAATCCATATTGACATAAAGCAGCTGTACAAAGACCAGCGCATAACACGAGCTCTAGTGAGAAAACCAGGAATTGGCAAGGAAATGATCTTGGGATGATCCCGAATAAATACCGACAACATTTACAGTATTCAGCACTCTGAAAACATGATGCAAATTCAGATTATATATTCCTATTGCTGTTTAAGGGGTTAAGACAAAGCATCTTAAATAGCAAGGAAAATGATGTGAGAATGTTTTTTTTTGGTACTTTCCAGTAAGCTTATTCATGCAAAACAGCATCATTACAAAACATATCTATTTTACAATGCAAATCTATCAGTGTATCAAATAACGTTATCAAATCTGAATGAATGAAGGGAGCGCTGTATGCTGTGAGGACTCGGGCTGTTATTGCATCTACAGTATCATCTGCTTTGACTAGTTTAGATTATGGTGCCATGTTCCATGTACGTGTATTCTGCAAATTATGAATTGTATAGTAATCAAAATGACTAAGGTTGAACTGAAAAGTCTCTGACCTGTGGATTTTTAAGTTAAAATAATCCTCAAGTCATCCAGCATCATGTGCCCGATAGAATGATGGGCAACCTTCAGAATTAAAATGAACTGCACTAAATACAGTGAACATTAAGATCCTTTCCATCGCACAAAAGTCTTTTTGAAGTGGATTATTAAATTATTAAAATGTTCCTATAAAAATTGTTATTTTATGAAACCTAAAATCATGTCAGTCTGCTTTAATATTTTCAGTTATTATTTTCACTTAGATTCAGAGTTTAGTCTTCAGAGGTGTTACATTTTCTTCAGAATAGGCCTAGAGGTTTCACCGATGTAGAAATGTAAAAAAAACGAAATGGTTCCTCATGTATTTTTTCATTGTTACAGTGTTGTTCGAGTTCATTGTTACAGCCTCTTTGGATTTTACATACTGATCTGAGAAGAACCAAAACAATGGCAATGCAGAATCTTGAAATCGGGAAGACAGATTAGATAAAATTATATATACATATATTGCATATACATTCCCCAGCCCAAAAAAAATAAAAATGTTTTATTGTTTGGATTTAAATGAGCAAATGCTTAAGAGTTTATGATTGGATCATTATTGAAGAGATTATTATGTTTCTAGCATGTTATATGTTTGGCAACTGTTCTTCTAACCCTAATTGATGGAGTAAGTAGCTTTTCATTTCTTAAACAACCATGTATGAAGAAACATCATGATGATTTTCCAGGATGACAATGTCGCGTTTTTTTATCCAGGCAGTGCATCTTCATTAAATATATGATGCCTTGGATGAATTTCACAAAATCAATCAAACAGACAAAAAAATAAAATAAAAGACATTGCATTTACATAGAATACATTGTATTTTTATTTTCTTCCATAGTTTCCATTACTGTAACATGAAAATCAAAATTGTAATAAGAATGTATTACATTACATATATAATATATAATGTATTATGAAAACAAAAATGTATTATTTTGATTGAGTAGTTTATTTAAATTTTAATAACGTCCCAATGGGAAAAAATTATAATGGTCCTATTTTTACTTCAGGATGAAATATGAGCAGCAGCACATGATGCACATGCTTTTATTAGAAAAGTTGATTTGCAGAACATTGCATGTCTACTTTACATCTTTACAGATATGAACATTTTAGTGCATGCTGTAAAATAGCTTTCATTGATACAGGAGATACACATACAAACATACAGTCTATTATAAAACTGTACACCCAGACACACTTCATTCACAATAATTACAGCCAGACTGAACTCTTACACACCTCTGTGATCAGCATTACCGACACCATCAACATATTTACAACACTTAGGCTAACCCTGAGCACTTGTGACATTTTTGCTACACAGAGGTCTCTTGCTCCACACGAGACACTGGACTTGATGGGAGAAATGTTTCAGTCTCTTCCGGTGTTCCAGCATCCTCCTTAAAGTTGCCATTTATTTCTGTACGACCCTCAATCTGCTAGAAGCATTTTCACGACAGTAAAATTACACAAAGCAACAACAAGGCATTTTATTGTGCAGTGATAGCAGCGTCTTACCTTGCGTTCAGGAGGCGACGCGCAGCAAGTGCTCGGCTGCACAAGCTTGTACAGAAGGGACCGTGCGGTTCTCACCACCGGATACACTGTGCCAGACGCCACAGCGTCTCTTTTTGTTGGGCCTTACAGTAGAAAAAAATGTAATGTATAAATTATTCAGGTGTATTTTTATTTTTGTTTACATTTTCTGAAGATATGAATGGTGCTTGCCTATTGTAACACTCAACACAATGCGAGGGTGTTGTAGGTGCTTGCCACAGTTTATATGTTTGATATCAGCAGTTGTTTTACTATAATTTATAGTACTTTCTTAACATTTATGTATATTTTATTTGTACATTTTAAAATTTAGTTTTAGCGATGTATCGCTCTTTTGTCATTTTTATTAGGTTTTAATATTACTATTTAGCATTATTTTGATTCATTTTACAACTTCAAATTATTTCAGTTAGTTTCCAAGGCAACAATTCAAATGTTTAAGATAAAGCGCTATATAAATGTAATTAATTATTATTATTATTATTATTATTAAGTTTTTCCATCTAATATTTATTTTTTATTTGATTTCAGCTTTATGCCATCATTTGTTAAAATCAACCAACACTGAATAATACTTCTGCAGCATTTATTAATATTTGACAATCATAATTTAAACTTTTAAGATTGATAGATGTTTTTAAGAGATGTGTTGCTTGCTGTTGGTTCATGTTACTTAGTTAATACACTAACTAGCTTAGATTAAAAACGCTTTAAACAAATTTTTATGGTTAATGTATTTACTAATGTCAAATAATTAGACCTTATTGTAAAGCGTTAACCACTTGTATTTCAATTAACACAATTTCTATGTTTTAATTTACCATAACGACACTGGTTGCTACACCATTGCTATGGTTTTCTAAGTGGTTTCTAGGCCTTTCCGAGTCGAAGCATATGATTTCTTAATTAAAAATGTAATCTAGGGCCAGATTTACTAACAGTTTGCCAATAAAAACCCACCCTCAGGATTAAGACACGCATTGAACAGGGTTAGTTTTGCTTATACTTATTATACTTCTTGCATAAGCATTTGTTGGAGTTTCCCTTTCAGATGCAAAGTTTATGGGAGGAGAGTATTTAAATGAATCATGCAAGATGATTTTTCAAGGTTATCACCCTTATATGTCTTATATTGATATTTTGTGCTGCTCTTGATAGATTGTGTGGAAATGATCCGGCTGCATCTGTTATTTTTACAACTTATTTCAGTTAGTTTCCAAGGCAACAATTCAAATGTTTAAGTTTTTCCATCTAATATTTATTTTTTATTTGATTTCAGCTTTATGCCAACACTTTACAATAAGTTTCATTTGTTAACATCAACCAACACTGAATAATACTTCTGCAGCATTTATTAATATTAATCAATCAGTCATAATTTAAACTTTTAAGATTAATAGATGTTTTTAAGAGATGTGTTGCTTGCTGTTGGTTCATGTTACTTAACACAGTAAATTTAACTTAGATAAAAAATGCTTTAAAAAAATGATGGTTAATGTATTTACTAATGTTAACTAATTAGACCTTATTGTAAAGCGTTAACCACTTTATTTCAGTTAACAGAATTTCTAAGTTTTAATTTACCATAACTACACTTGCTACACATTAGCTGTGGTTTCTATGATTTCTCAATTAAAAATCTAATCTAGAGCCAGATTCACTAACAGCGCAAACCCTTTTGCCATTAAAAAACTACCCTCTGGATTAAGACACGCATTGAACAGGGTTAGTTTTGCTTATACTTATTATACTTCTTGCATAAGCATTTGTTGGAGTTTCCCTTTCAGATGCAAAGTTTATGAGAGGAGAGTATTTAAATGAATCATGCAAGATGACTAAGGTTTTCACCATTATTATACGTCTTAAACTAGATGTTAATTTGTGCTGCTCTTGATAGATTGTGTGGAAATGATCCGGCTGTGTCTTTGTTCTTTAATTTATGAGTCATCAGTAGATCACAAGGTGAACTTCCCCCTCCCGAAAAGTAATATCTCAACACTAATCAGTAAGCAACACGATTTAAGTCATTTTTAATGTCTCGCTATGAATAAATACTATTAGAAGCTCTTGGGATGGATGTTTCCTACCTGTCATGAAGCTGACAGTGAGTCCGATGAGCACCACAGTGGAGGAGTTGAGTGCACTGTACCACATGTACGACAGAGAGTACAAGCCGTGCAGCCCTACAGGTCTGCTGAAAAACACACAAAAAGCATTTGAATTATTTCCCTCAATATATGCATATACATTACACTGATATTGATCTGCAGTTCACCTGGCAGCATCTATGACGGCAGTCACGGCTGTGATGGTGATGTTGTCTGGGGCGGCTGCTACAGAGTTAGTGGAGTTTAATGGAGCATCTACAGACAAAAAGCCACCAATGCCAACCCAGAAAGCCACGAGCAGGCCTGCCGCGAGTCCTACTACAGCTCCCTGAATGAAAAAGAGAAGACATCCTTATTTATGTGAAGCTATTCAAGTTCATTTCCACTATAGAAAAAAGAAAAGAATTATTCTGCAATTCTGAGCTTATATTATATATAAAACATGTTAGAAATAGAAAAATGTTTTTATAGCCTATTACCATCCTGACTTTTTTCTTGCAGTTTATGTCTAACAATTGCAAGAAAAAAGTCAGAATGGCAATAGGCTATACAAATTTTGAATTTCGAGTTTTATACCTGGAAATGCGAGATTTAAACTCCTAATCACAAGAAGAAGAAAAAACATTTTGAGCTAAAAAGTCGCAATTAACTTTTAATTTTTGTATTCTGTGGTGGAAACAAGCTTCTATAGAAATTGAATGGATTGATGGATGGAAGTTGGAACTTACAATGCTATTGGCACATGGGAAAAAGATGCCGAGACAGAACAGCCCGAGAAGTGGCCCACCAACCATCCCGAAGATACTGAGAGCAGCCTTAAAGTCAAACACAAAACTCGAGGTTAAGTAAGGGATAACGTGCATCCAGCCCATTCTTATCGCAAAATAAACCCTGGCAGGGTGAACGTATCGGGTCTTGTATTATCTGGTTTATTTTGCAAAAACAACTGACTGGATGTACATTATCCTGCCTTTTGCAAGGCTTTGAGTTAAAATCTTTTAGCTCATAAAACACAGTTTCTCTGAAGAAAAAGCACCAAGAAAGCAGATTTTTCAGCCCATACGAATGTTTGAAGACGTCAACGTTCAAACAAGGTGGACTGTGAAGGGGTAATGCATCACATACTACCCAGATTTTCACTAGCCCTACATAAATAAAGACAAGAAATACCACCAGTTTAACTTAGATTACCATTACATTTACATTTATGCATTTGGCAGATGCTTTTATCCAAACGACTTACATTGCATTCAAGACACATTTGAATCAGTTCTTGCTTTCCCTGGGAAATGAATGACTTTGGTGTTGCAGGCGCCACGCTCTACTGTTTGAACTACAGGAAAGCCCTGGTTTTGTACACCATTACAGTGTACAAAACAGTTCTAGCATCAAGACAAACTGCCATTCTACCAAATTACCTTTGATTTTGTTTTCCATGACAGAAACAAAAAAACTGAATTGCAAGATCTAAACTCTGAATTCTTAGAAAGAGTTTGTAATTGTGTAACGACTGTAACCCTTGTTTCCTGAGTAGGGATGGGTGATATACCGGTAGCCACAAATTTCTGTTAACTGGCAGAAATGTGTGGTAGAGATTTTGGGCTCTCTATCATGGTTATCATGGCATTGTTTTGCTACGTGCTCACGAAAGCTGATCATTTGCATGCGTTTTAAGCATTGCAGTTAGAAAACAAGTCATTTTAAACTGCTGGAGCAGTGAAAAGACCACTCATTTCACTATGTGTGCACACTGTGGTTTCATCCGTCACATGAAGCCACTGCTGAACAG
Organism: Rhodeus uyekii; assembly: GCA_037043235.1. Lineage (NCBI taxonomy): Eukaryota > Metazoa > Chordata > Actinopteri > Cypriniformes > Acheilognathidae > Rhodeus > Rhodeus uyekii. The sequence continues at coordinate 3,289,527 of JAWRVZ010000057.1, forward strand.
TTGCTGCCTAATTGGGCTTGGATGGTTAAATACACATACTTATGTGTCAAAACGCCTGTCTGTGCCAGTAAACAAGTCTTAAGTGAACATGGTTGAGAAAGAAAACGCATGAATGGATGTATTGGATCCGTGCATTCAGTATTAAAGGGTTAGATAACCCAAAAATGATCCCATAATTTAGTCACCCTCAAGTCAGCCACATTTTTTCTTTCCTCTTTAAGCCAAACAAGAGTTATACTAAAAAAACTAATGTTTCTCTCAAGCTTTATAATGGGTGTGAAAGCCCAAACAGTGCATCTAAACAGTGCATCCATCCATCATAAATGTAATCCATACGACTCCAGTGGGTTACAGTTTTTTACGATTGTTAAACGGCAGTGGGCAGATCTGGAGTCACATGTGCAGATCTCTAACTACAGTCTCACAGCAGCACTTCATGTGGACCAAACTCCAGCTCGCTTTCATTGCTTGAACACAGTTTTCAAAACTCTACACACTTATCCCATGACTTTAACCACAACAGCAAATGCTAACACACTGCTGTCAAAACTGGGAACCACACATTCAAAACATAATAGATTTCAGCCTTGTGCCTTTCAAACACAGCTGATTGCAATTTCAGCTGAAAGGCTAAGCAGGTGTCTTGTTTTACACTTGTAGGTGAAAACACACACACACACACACATACACACACACACATTATATATATCAGAAATTAGTCTTTCTGAGCTCTACCTATATAGGTAGAACCCAGAAAGACTAATTTTGGAAATGGAACAAGGAAGACGGGTTCGTGAAGGGAGAAGGGTGACAGGGAGAGGGCCGACGCGTGGAGGAAGACAAAGAAGACAAAGAGCTGTTATTTCAAATTAAATAAGGCTACACTTATAGACCAGGAATTTATTTTGTATTGCAATTATAGAATATTTACACAAATATATGTATTACAGTACGTTTGACTGTAAAATATATTTTTACAACAGAACTGAAAGTCTGCCCCCAACTGGAGGAAGAGAAAACCCCAACCCTTTTTTTCCTCATTACTGTAATTCCGTAAACTACTACAAACTATTTGAAGAAAACTGCTAATTTTCATTTATCTTAAAGAATTGTCATGCTCTAAAAATGTAAATACTGTAAATCATGTGAAATAATGTCACTCTGTTCTTTGCCAAGGTACCATTGAATGCTGTGAGACTGTAGTTAGAGATCTGCACATGTGACTCCAGATCTGCCCACTGCCGTTTAACAATCGTAAAAAACTGTAACCCACTGGAGTCGTATGGATTACATTTATGATGGATGGATGCACTTGTTTGGGCTTTCACACCCATTATGTTTTTTCATTATGTTAACTCTTGTTTGGCTTAAAAAGGAAAGAAAAAATGTGGCTGACTTGAAGGGGAGTAAATTATAGGACCATTTAAATTTTTTGGTTATCTAACCCTTTAATACTGAATGCACGGATCCAATATACTCATGCATTTTCTTTCTCAATCATTTACGTTAACTTAAGACTTGTTTAGTTACCGTTTACTGGCACAGACAGGCGTTTTGACACATAGGTACAGTGGTACCTCGAGATCCGAAATTAATCCATTCCGAGGCGGCCTTCGTATAATGTTTTTCGTATCTTGGAACACATTTTACATGTAAAATGGCAAATCCGTTCCAAGTCCTCCAAAAACACCCCATTAAATTTCATAATAAAGCTAAATTGACCTATAAACAATGAAATAATGTAAAATGTCGAAGCTTACCTTTCGAGTGAGGCTATCTCCGAAAGTGGCGGCAGAGGAGGAGGAGGACAAACGGCAGATAACGTACGTACGTACACTTAACTTTACGAAAACACATAAAAAACGTAAAGTTTCGGGTGCGGAGTGGCTGAGCTAAAGCACGCCAGCACGCACGTATAGATGATGCATGATGGGAGGGATGCTGTCCAATTAGAGAGAAGGATCTCATGGCTTGGCTAGCATCAGGAACCAATGGGAGAGCAGGAGGATGGTGGCGAGTCTACTATAACTAAGATGGCGGCGTGCGGCAAGAGTTTCAAAATTGTTATGGGGCGAATCTCGGACTTTCAGAAACCTTTCGTATCTTGAAAACTTTACGTATGTAGAGCAGTAAAATTTTTCGTCTTTGCTTTCGTAACTTGGATTTTTCGTAAGTTGAGCCTTTCGTATCTTGAGGTACTACTGTATGTGTATTTAACCATCCAAGCCCAATTAGGCAGCAACTGTTCAACAGTGCCAAGGTACCATTAAATTATAATCCCATTATAAAGCTTGGATTTTTTTTTAAAATAACTCTAGGATGTTATATACACCTAGGATGGCTTGGGTGAGTAAGTAATAGGACAATTTAAAATTTTGATGAACTAACCCTTTAAAGTGACAGCAACCATCCGTTAATAATGTTAATCAAACAACAAAAGAGAAAATCTCTCACTTCTCTTGATTGAATCACTTTTGTAGCTTTAAAAATATTTTAATGTATGTTTAATTTACACAGACAGGATATACTTTTTGATTCCTTAAAATAAGCTGATTACAGCTATAGATTCATCAGCACTTATAAAAGCATGTCTGCTTACCTGAAGAACTGAACTGTTCATCAAATGGACGACATAAGCCATAGCCAGACATATAATCCCATATGATACGGCTGGATGAGGAATATAATCATCCGTTATAAACATGCTCACTGAAAGCTTCATTTGATCAGATCAGATGAAACATATTCTATCATTGTGCATCAGCGGGAAGACGGAAATGAAGAGATAAACATTCAAGATAAAGTCTCACCCAGCATCTTTGACAGCAGAGTGGCTCTGGCCTCTGTCATGGAGTAATGGGGTTTGATCAGATCCACCATGGTCACTGTGGCCAGTGAGTTCAATGCGGAGGATATTGTACTGTGAATGAGAACATCTGAGTTTTATTGTACAAATAAAGTATACTTCCGATATTTTTGATGCTAATACTTCCGATATTTTTGATTGTTGATGTTTCTCTTCAGAATCAACTTTTTTTATAGATACAAAAGTAAACAAAGCAGATTTGCATGAACATGCACTTAAAAGTTTTACTAAGAAATTAATGTTCTTATTCTGCAAGGATACATTAAATTGATAAAAAATGACAGCAAAAACATTTACAGTAAAACCTTGAGATGAGCGTCCCGACATACGAGTATTCTGAGATACGAGCAAGCCTTCGAGCAACGTTTTGCTTTGAAATATGTGTAAAGATTTGAGATACGAGCAGCTTACAGACGCTGAGCACTCTGAGCTCATGTTCCTCACTCCTTCACTTCACGTGTTCGTCGACTTCTGTAAGCATCTCCCGCGAGTCTTCCTGTGGTGTGTGTTATATACATTTATGGGGTAATTTCATATGCTCTCCACTAGAGGGCCACCTTAGTTTTACAGCAGGAGGTTACCGGGGGCGACGAGTGATTCTCTAGTATTTTGCTGGGAGCAACACGAGTTATGCGTGTTCAATAATGATAAATATGAGGTTCTGAGGCATACAATATTGTGCATGTAGTCTATCCAATACACTACACGGGAAGAAACACTACACTTCTGTATTGTGTTTGCGTTATCCACGTAATCTCTCCCTCCTCCTCCGCCGCTACTGTATCGTCAGTCTCGAAGGTAATAACTCATAATTAAAACCACATTTTATTTTATATCACAGGAATCCTTATATACTATACTTTTTATTGTGTGTGTCTGTCTCTAGCAATTAAAAACATTTTTTACATTGTTATTAGCACTAATAAGGGAGTGTAGCACTAATAGAGGGCCGGAACGGATTCATTTTTTTCTGTTATTTCTTATGGGAAAAAATGATTTGAGATACGAGCAATTTGAGTTGCGAGCTTATCTCAAGGTATTACTGTATTTCTATTTCAATTAGATTCTGTCCTCTTGAAATTTTGATTCATCAACGAATCCTAAAAAAATACTATTTCCAACATGTTTCTTGAGCAGCAAATCATCTTATTAGAATGATTTCTGAAGGATCATGTGCTGAAAATTCAGCTTTGATCATGGATTTTTTTACATTTTAATATTTACATTTATGTATTTAGAAGATATTTTGCATTTTATTAGAATTCTTTTGGTTTGTTGGCACTTTTACATTATTTTATGACAATTGTTGACTTATAACATTCTCATTGATGATTGCCATTACATTCTTGCTATAATACAGTCCCTTTTCTTCTTCTGAAATATGATCGCTTCAACCGTCAGGCAGTTACCTGAGAGATGCACTAAACAAACACGCCACAAACAATCCAGGAAGTCCAGGGATGTTTTGTAACATGTCCATGACAAAATAGAGCACCATCTGTAAAGTCAAACATCATAGAAATTCACCATTCATATCAAGTGTTATATATGCTGTTGTTCAGCTGGAAGATCGTTGTAAATCGTTGCTACTAGTTTGGTGCTGCTAACCTGGTCTGGGGATGTGACGTACTGCTGTTTTAAAGGGCTGTTGTTACCGTAGCAAGCATACATGACCAGCCCCATGAGACAACTCAGCATTAAAGCCAGCTGAAGACACGGAAACACCATGTAGCAGGACCTGCATGAGAATTGTGGCACATAAGAAAGAAGTACGGCTCTAAAGTTCATCTGAGAGTCTTTGTGGTCTGACAAAAGGAGCGCTTACATGACGGCTTCTCTCTCCGTACGAGAACTGAGGTACCTCTGAACCTGAGCCTGGTTCACTCCATAGAGAGACAGCATCAGGAACACTCCTCCGACACCTAACGTCCAGAACGTGTGTCTCACCGTTGGGTCAGGATTCAGGCTGAACAGACAGTCAGTCAACAGGAGAATGACTTAGATTTAGACAATTAGATTTAATACTTAATACAAATTAGAGGTTTGTTCATTTTGGTTCATTCCACAACTTATGTGCCAAGACAGTCAAAATATGGTATTGTATATGGTAAAAGTGAGTTTTCAAGCTCAAGAAAAATAAGAAAATATATTTATTATAAAAACATTAAATTAATATATTTACATTAATGTAATACTTTTTAACATAGTATAAAATGTGGTTAATATTTTAGGTTTCTGCGAGATGGAATAATAAGATTAACATCACAATTATTTGATTAACTCATCTTATTTTTTATTTTATTTATTAAAATATGCATTATTTTTAACAGTAAAAAATAATAAATCTTCAACAAAACATACATTTCTAATTGTCTATCAGCTTTGGAATTATATATATTGTGAAAAGTGGTATATCAATATAATGGTTTATATTTCAGGTTTAAAAACAAAAAAAAACATTGACTTTCTTCAATATATCTTCTTTTGTGTTCAGCAAAAGATATAAATTGACACAGGTTTGGAACAACATGACGGTAAGGAAATTATTACAGAACTAAATTTTTAGGGGAACTATACCTTTAATTTAAAAAATTATTTTTAAAAAGGCAATCTGCCAGCTTAACGCAAAGTAAATGTTTTCCAAATATAAAATAACTTACGGTTGCTTTACTGTAATAACATAAAACTTTTTTTAAATTCAGGCACTAAATATTTTCTCACAGTCTGAATTAGCTTTATGCAGTACATAAAGTAAGTAAATAAGCGTCAAAAGGGGATCATAACCATATTTACGGGGCCCTGACTTCAAAAAAGTTTGAACAAAGCAACTCGCTCTGGATCAACCTTGTAGTTAAATGTGCAATGCCACACCAAAGCAGTTACAGTGAACATACTCGATGGCAGAGATGCGTCCACCGTCTCTGACTTTAACCCAGGCCTCGGACAGACCACCAGCCTGCTGAACGCCCACAATGACGACGGCCAGCTGACCAGTAAACATGACTACTGTCTGGAAAACATCGGTCCAGACCACTGCCTTCAGCCCACCCTACCAGGAGGAAAACATGCAAAAATAATTATAACTTCTATGAGTCGGTCAAAATGGCAAATCAAAATGGGTTGACTTTTGCGGCTCATTTTACTTCTAAGATATTATTATTTTTTTTAAATCATTTTTTTAACACTTTACAATAAGGTTCTATTTGTTCAAAAGTAGGCCAAGCAATTTGTTCCAGAAAACGTTTTTGATAAGCTGGTTGAAAGTCTCTTGACATTCTGATAGTAGTCACCCAGTTAAGTGTTCTAAATGAACTTACATATCTCGACTGCAGAAGAAGTAGGACCATAAAATGTTTGTCCAATCATTGCATTCGGTCCGACTTGCTTGTCAACATATGTATTTCCATACCTCCGCCCACATCAGTCACCGAGCACAACTACCGAAACAACAGCTACCTATACAGTTCCTCCTGATCCAAAACAACTAGCATTCACACTGTAACTACTGTAATTTGGAAGAGATGGAAACCCATGACGTTACAGTCTGAACAGCTCCGAAATAAATCTGCAGCAGTCAGATGGTACACGTCAGCGCTCTTTTAGATGTTTATGTTGAATATTATTGTAATGTGCTTTGAGACATGAGTTCATTTAACAGTTTTTCTTGACACTTTTGTTTGCCCTCTCGCCCTGTAACCCAAGACTGAAGCTAAGCAGGGTTGAGCCTGGACAGTACCTGATGGGAGACCTCCTGTGAAAAACTATCACTATGTTAGTGAGGCCAGTGGGACTGTGTGGGTCCTGATGCACCAGTACAGTGATAGGGACACTATCCTGTCAAAAGGCCTTCATAAAAAAGAAGGCATGTAACCCAAGCATCCTGGCCAAATTTGCCCATTGGCCTCTGTCCATCATCATGGCCTCGTATGTGATGGCTTCTGACCCCTGACTGGCTTCATCGCTGTCTCCTCTCCACCAATAAGCAGAGGCGTCCTGCCGCAATACGGCTGCCATCACATCATCCAAGTGATGCTGCACATTGGTTGAGGAGATTCCCTTCCTTCCACATGTAAAGTGCTTTGAGTACCAAGAAAAGTGTTACATAGATGTAACAAATCATTTTTAATATGTGTTTTGGAGAGCGCTTTGAAGAGAGTGGGCTCTTTCACAGCTAGTTCGCTAGCCTCTCTGAAACTTGCCTACCCTATTTTTTTAATATTGATGTTAAATTTAACATTTACTAATGCATTGTTAAATAATAAGGTTGTGTCAGTTAATAGCTGAGCTGAGCTGACATGAACTAACATTGGAGATTAATGTTAAAAAATACTGTAACAAATGTATTGCTCGTTACTATTTAAATATTACATTAACTAATGTGACCTTATTGTAAAGTGTTTCCAAAATAATGTTTGGACAAATCTGCAATTTGGTGCAGATGCTGATATTTACATGATCAAAAGGCAAGATGAAATTCTGTAGCTTGTAATGTAAATAAATGAGGTCTTTCCAAGAGTATAGCAGACTATTTACATAAAATGCATACAAATATCAGTTGTCACTCAATATCTCCCAATAATTTGTCTTGGTAAGATGATATTTAGGTGCTTAGTTTTCTATCTAAGTAGATCTTTGTAGTTTTAACTGTTGGGGGCAAAATATAATGATTTTAAATGTACATTTGTTTTAGATTTAGTTTACAAAGACTGATATTTTATCATGCATTTTATCCTGCACAATAAGACCAAATGTATGTACAGTAATCCCTCGCCACTTCGCGTTTCAAGATTTGCGGCTTCAGTGCATTGCAGATATTTCAAAAATATTCATCAAAAATAAAAAAAATTTAAAAACACCATATCGGTAGTTGTATTGCGGAAAGCAGCGTTGTTTAATCGTGATGCGAGATAAATGGTTTCCCAGGATGCCAGACAAAGAGAGAAACTCTCTCAGAGGCTTTGTACACGCCCACGGCACTCAGACAAGACACGTGATTGGTTCCCGGCACGAGATCGACCAATGAGAGCACGAGTGGATGTATCCCGCGAGCTGATTGGCTGATCCTACTTCGCGGATTTTCACCTATCGGGGGGGGTTCCGGTCCACATTAACCGTGATAAACGAGGGATCACTGTAATCTCTAAAGAAAGTTGGGAAATATTCATATTGTGTTGGCCTTAAACAAATAAAAACAAAATTCTTACCAGTGCTGTATATATAGTGCAGACTGACCCAGTTGCCAGAACTGTTCCCCATAAATGAAAGCCAGTAACTAGAGACAGACATGCGTCAAAACAGACATTTATGTTCATGTATTAATATAATGGTAATATTTTTATTCAAAAGTTATAGCAACATTACCTGCGTTCAGTGCAAGAGCAGGGGTATAGATGCCAACACCCACATAAATGACCTGCAAAAAAGACGCACACAGTAACTCTCCGAAAGAGCCGTTTAATGCATTAAATACGCAAAAATGGAAACTATTTCACAACAGAGAGGCTAGTGCTTACCATCTGAAAAATAAAGGTAACAGTGCCACATATACGGACGGCTTTACAGAAGCGCAGCTCCAAATACTGGAAGGGGAACGAGATGTGAGCATGTTGAATAAAGGCATCAATGGCAAAAGATTGCATTAGTGATGCAAAAGAGTGTGTTGCCAGGCTGCTATTATGGGGTTACTAGGTGTTGTGTCTAAATACCTGGTAAACACTGGTGAGGTGCAGTCTGTAGAACAAGGGAATGAAAATATGTGCTGGTATCAGGAGACCCAGAATATAAGAGCAACCAATGAACCAGTACTGTGTGCCATTGGTGTAGACTTCAGCCGGCGTGCCAATGACAGCCACGGCCGACTGGAAGGTGGCCATGAGAGACAGAGAGAGCGGCAGGCACTTCATACTCCTGTCCGCGAACAGGAACTCTCGTGTGGTGCTCTGGCGTCCTCCGGTGAAGGCGTAGTACAGCCCGATGGACATGGAGGCCACCAACAGCAACGCAAATATCACATAATCAATAATAGTGAAGTACTTGGGCCCCGATGGATCCATACCGAGACTGCAGGCATGAAGCGTGATATTAGAGTCTCTGCTGCATGATCAGGACAAAGGTCAAAGCCATCGGGCTGCAAATCTGCTGACGACCTGAAACATGGCACAACTCAATCAGGCTGGGATTTCATATCATGCTGTATGTTGACATTTACAGATGGCATCTGTTAACAGTTCCTAATGTGAACAATTAATGCAATAAAAACCTTGTTAACTTGACTAGAACTTCTGAGCGTTACTTCCCTCGGATGACGTATGCCAAACATTTAGTCTGCTTCATGTCAACATTACATGAGCATTTGAAAATTCACACCTATCTTTTTTCCAAAAGCACGTTACAGATCTTTCTGTGAACGATTCATCCGTTTGCATTCCAGTTTTTTGATTTTTTGGCTTGTAGACGAGACTTCAGACGTCTCTTTGGTGACACATGCAGCTCCGCTTAAAACTGGCCCAACAAATTCACATTTATCTGCTTCTATTTTTGACTGCCACGCCCACATCTCAAAATCCAGCCAATCAAAAACGGATGTTCCCGCCCTAACATTCTTTCTTTTCGATAATCTGTTGCATCTGGATGTAAGTTTCAGTACATAAAAAAAGAGAGATCTGTTTCTGCTTCCTTTTCATTGTGACTAAAAAAAATGTGTTTTTGCTTTTGGGAAAGATGCCTTGAATCAAACCAAGCAGGTCTTAGATGAGTCAACATTACATTTCAATTGAAACAAGACAGTATTTGAAAAATCATGAAAAGCCGAAATAAACAAGACAGCGCAACATGAAATCAAAATTGACCAAATCGATCAAAATTCAAATACTCTTTCCTGGTATTATTGTGCACAATGTCATCAATAAATTACATTTCAATCAATTAGAAGTATAAAAACACATTTTTCCAATCAACACAATTCCCACATCCCACTTAATACAAGTTCAAGCCTCCTAAAACTCACTGAACATCCTCTTTCACATTGAAATCTACTTCATCCCATGAAATACAGTGAATTATATTATTGAATCAGTATCAATATAGAGAAAATATATATATTTTACATCCAAAACCCAACTGTACAGTAAGATCGCAGTGCAATGGTATTAGCATCTATGAGTGTCAGGATACAAGGGGTTAATGAGGGATGGTGAGCATTTCCCTGCCAGCCACTGAAGGGTTAACAGTTTCTGACAGACACGCCACTAGATTGCAGTTTCAACTTTACCCCATATGCACTCCCAGCTCCATATTTTATGCCAAAGTGCAAATATGTCAGCATTTACTGACTGATTTACCAAGTTATCCCCACCATTAGCTATTGCATGTTATTGTAAGTGAGTTGTTAGACATGCTGTTCCTCATCCGTGCGATACATGTTTGTTCTTACCGAAGGGTCAGTCAGATCAGCTGGAGCTTCAAACACTTGCAGTGTGTCATCCGTCTCGGACTAACGCACTCGTCCTGCTGTCACAGCGCCCATCAAACACCTGTGCACCTTACACTTTACTATCTAAATCTCTTGCACGATATGCAGCGTGGTTCCCATCACATGTGAACGCAGCGGTTGTTTTATGCATACTTTCCCCCCAAAAAATAAAGGTTGAATATTAGATTTAATATGAAGTATCAGTATGCGCATTACAACACAAACACGCAGCCACGTGGGGGGAAATAACGCGAGTAGAGATTACGCGTGTGCGCAGACAGCGCGCGCCGATGATGCGCTCGAGCGCGGGGTGTGTGTTGATCTTCCGAGGTCGCTCGGAAACCATAGCGCGCCACAATTCGAAACATTCCATTCAAGAAACCAATTTGAATCAGTTGAACTTTCGCGCGTCGCGAACATCGTAATGGACCGCCAAATGGAGCCAATGGAGCGAGGTGAATTTAGGCAGTTTGTGTCTGAATGTGTATTTTAAAGACATGTTGGTAGCATCTCTCCATATGGAAACGCATGACTGAACTTTTCTTCTACTCTATTATGTGTGTGTGTGTATATACAGTATCACACACACACAACTCAACTCACTTTATTGTCAATACATTGAGCCTATACAGTTATATATATATATATATATATATATATTACATACATACTCCAGTATCTTTACAACTTTTTTTAATTATATATATTCTGTCACACTTTCCGATAACAAAACCTACATGCATAGAAAATGCACACGACATTGATTTGCAATAACTAACAACTTAGTGACATTACAGTACAATCAAACTGACTTGTTTTACAATTCAATTCAATCAGTTTAATCTAATTCATAAAGCGTTGATATTCTTCATTCAGGCATAAAATAACTAATTTGATTTTGTCTTATTAAAATATAATTTCTAAGGTGAGACACAATAGCAGACTAATGGGGGACAAATATTATGCTTTTACTAAATCTTTATCATTATTATAGTTTTGATGACTTTGTAATTATTCAGATTATATTATGTTATTTTTTTATATCAGGAGTTCTGGATCACCTCATGGCTTTAGAGAGGGAAGGTACGGGACAGCAGAACGAGCGTCAGTCTGAGAGGTTAGAGATGCTGAAGATCAGAGCTCTGACCCTCCGTAACAAAAGAGATCAACTCAAACATCAGAACGACTCCATCAAGGTGAGACGGCATTGACAAAGTAAAGAGACATTGATCTAATACCTGACTTTCTCTTTGATATTTGGAATATGTAAAAATCTAGTTTTATTGTAGTTACTGAGTAGCATAAATATCTAGTTCAGTCATAAAACTCTAGCCAAAGAGATTGCTTACTTAACAAATTTGTGTGTGGTTTAAGACGGGTTTTTTTGGCCTGTAAATAATGGTACCAGTAAAATGACTAGCGCAAACCTTAAGGGCCAGTCACACAGCGAAAACGCATGAATCACGCACAAATTACGCACAGATTTTCGTTTCTGCGCGGATCGTGCGTCGTATGCGTAATTCGTCGGTGGAACGAACGTGGACCGTCAGTGATTGTAAGTGGATGTGCGTCGAAGGCGGTTTGTGCGTGATTTTGAGTTTTGAACGGTTCAAAATTTTGTGCGTTGGTGTGCGTTATTCATGAGTCGGCGTGCGTAGTTTATGCATCGAGTATGCGTGACTATGCACGGGACACTCGTCGGCCGTCAGTGCTTATGCGTCAGAACTGGTTCGAAACCGTGCACGTCCACTGACGCCCCACCTTCATATCACGCATGAACCGCGCACGTATCACGTTCATTCCACTGACTATGTGGATTCTGAAAGTGCTTGTACGTGGAGCGTTCGCGAAGCGTGTGTGTTTGGACGCGCTCCGTCAGTGATTCATGCGTCGGGTGTGCGTCAAATGTTCGTGGAATACTGCACCGTATTTGCTCGTATGCGTCGACGTGCGCGATATGTCAGTGATTCATTTCTACCCCCGACACCCCGAAAATTTGGTCAATTTCTCGACGCACAAGCACGCACAAACCCAATCTGTGCGTGATTCGTGCGTGATCGGCTGTGTGACTGGCCCTTTAGTAAATCACCTTGCGCAATTCATTTAAATACTCTCCTCCCATAAAATTTGCATCTGAAAAGGAAACTCAAATAAACAAATACAAATAAATATGCAATAAGGTCATCTGCAAAAATAACCCTGTTCATGCCTTTTCAGAGCTAATTTTTCACTGCGTTTCTTTAGCAAGTACTGAATGTAGTTTTTTTTTCACAAAAGAGGGTTTGTGCTGCACAAGCTGCTTGTAAATCTGGCCCCTAGTAGGCCAATACCAAATAGATTAACATTGCCATATTCAATAATATGCTAAAGGTGTCCTGGTTGAACTATAACATTTAAATAAAGGTTCTAATCCTAAGATAATAGTGTTGTCCATACCACAACTATAATGATGTAAACACAGATGAACAATACCGTTAGAATCACATTTAGAATTTTTTTTTTTTTGTCCAGCTAATGAATGATAAACATATTGATAGCCAGTATGTGCTTATAGCAAACAAGGTTGTTATATGTTGGTATGAATGCTAATATACTTATAGCTATAGTTTTTACTGTAAATGTACTATAAACCTATTGTCATTGTGTGGCAGATCCTTAAACATAAAATCAGCAAGGATCTTCCTTTACAAGATGATGATGATGCTGGTGGCTTCATAAAAATACAGAAGTCTTTGTTAACTGCTTGGAAAATTCAGTTGAAAGATCTTCAGCATGCTCATCACTTAATTGGTAATTATATACGCATCCTGTTTTAATGGTGATATTGAGATCGGTCATGAACAGGCCTGATCGATTGTTTTGTCTTTTTCATTAGGTGGCTATGATTTGGTGGAGTGTAAGGAAGGGAAAGGTGTGTGCGTGTCTTTTCATACTGCCTTTGAGGGTGTGTATTTGGACACGTATAACATGGAGCTGGATCTGACGCGCACCGTGCAGATCTCCAGCCATAACATTCCACCGTCAATACCACTGGAGAATTTAGCCAAACAGAACCTGCAGAAGGACCTCAAAGCCTTCCTGCAAACCCTCAGCCAGAACCTCAATGCTTTAGCTGGTCGCAGACAGCAGGTCTCCCTTGTCAAGGTATTTTCTTTTTTTAAATGTATATTAATCAATCACAGGAATAAATTACATGCTGGCTTATGGTCACCAAGGCAGCATTTGTTTGATCAACATACAGTCATATTTAATAATGTTTTCTATTTTAACATGTATTGTAAAATGCTATTTATTCCTGTGATCAAAGCTGAATTTTCAGCATAATTTCTCCAGTCTTCAGTGTCACATGATCCTTCACAAATCATTATAATATGTATAATATGTACCTCATAACATTCGTGAGGTCATCACTCTGTACTAGATTGAATACTTTCTTGCGTTCTGCCTGTCTAGTGTGCTTTCTCAACAAATTGAACTAGGTACGATCATTAGTCACGAGATAACCATGTGAAGTGGTGAATTTGTCCCTCTTTTGTGCTCGAGATACTAGGGTTTGGTGACATTAAAGAATCGACATAACCCACAAGAAAATGCTTAGACAAATAGTGAGTTTGGAGATTCCACTTCAAAAAACATCGACATAATAGGGTTGGTGAGTTAACCGAGGTCGTGAACTCCACTGTTTTACATAAAAAAGCAAGAATTGTCCATTTTGATGATTTTCATGCTGAAATTTTTTGTAGAAACGGTGAATGCGGTTTTGCAGTGAATAGCTTCTTTGATGAATTGAAAGTAAAAAAGAACAGCTTTACTTGAAATGGAAAGGTTTTGTAACATTATAAATGTCTTTACTGTAACTTTTGATCAATTTAATGTCTCCTTGCTGGATAAAACTCTCCTGTCTTTTGCCACAGGAACTCGTTGGTTCAGTGGTGGTGATGGAGAGCAATCTGCTGTACAATATTCTCGTTCTCATGTGTAAAGAAAAAGGCGAGACTCCCAAGGCCGTTCTATGTACATTAGAGTATGGAGATCTCACACAATGCCTCCCAACACGTGTCAGCATTGAGAGTGAAGGTATGACAACAACACAATTGAACTGACCCTGGCTAAGCTTCACCTGTGCTTACTATTTCTCACTTGAAACAGAACATTCCTGTAGCTCAAACAAACTAGCAACGCCAAGGTCATGTGTTAAATTTCCAGGAATACATGAACTGACAAAAAATGTGTAGCTTGAATGTGAGCTAAGTCACTTTGGATAAAATAGAGGCAAATGTAACAATAAATTCTTATGAATAATTAAAAGGGATACCGTATTTTCCCGCATATAACCCGTGGGTTATACCAGATTTTACAAACCCAGCAGGGGTGCGGGCTATATAAGGGTGTGGGCTATGTCCCAATTTTTTACGCGCGGTAATATTTCAATATATTTGTTAAGGTTTTTTTGCGGTATTTTCTTTCTGTTTTTCTTTCTTATGAGGGTTGTTGTCTCTGGCGCTTGTACTATCACTCTGACAGCTGGCGCTGATAGGCTGTCTGACCTGTCAATCATGCAAGAAGATGTAATTGGTTGTGCTGCCAATCATCTCCAATGGCTCATCTCCAATGATCAACACCTGTAGAAACGCTTCTTAAGGGACGTGCTGCTGCACAGCGGGAGACACTGCTCTTTCTTTTTCTTCTGATTCTGACTTGTTTGTTTTCTTATTGTTTGAATTTCGCGCACAAGCACTGTGTACCGAGCCTGAACAGTTATGATAATTGACGTCATGCGAGCAACATTCGAAATTTGAATCGTGATCTTACACAAAAAAGTTAATCAATCTATGGGTGCGGGTTATATACTGGCAAAAATTTTGTTTTTTGTTTGTTTTTCCACAGCCCCACCCGCGGGTTATATGTGGGGTGTGGGTTATATGCGGAAAGAATACGGTAGCTCACCTAAGTGTGAAAATGCTCTTGCCCTCATGTTGTTCCAAACCTATATATTTTTTATTAATGTTTGAAACACAAATTAAGTTTTAAATTTAATTTCAGTCCTGCCATTGAAGGTTCAGGTAACCAAAGCTTAAAAGATAAAAAAAAGTTCATAAAAGTGGTGGATAATGAATCCATATGATCAAGCGGTTAAATCCAAGTCTTGAAGAGACACAATCACTTTATATGATGTATAGACTTTTTTTTTTTTTTATTCGCATATAAACACATACATATTACACATCACATATGGTACATGGAAACTCATGTGTACATGGCGTTCATCACACACCTGTTTGCTATATATGATGTGCTCTATACATGTGTGCCGATCATTGTTTAGAATGATTTAAAGGAAATCCGTCCATCATATGAAGCAGTCGTATCTCTCCACAAGACTTGGATTAAACCTCTTGATGCCTTTATGACTTTTTTGGATCTTACCTGCACTTTCAATGGAGGAACTACCCCTTTAATATTAATGGATTTTCAGTAAATTCATAGAGGAACTGGTAAATATTGAATGGATATTATTCTTACATGGGCTGGAATGAAGTGTGAGATTACAACCCATTTTTATCTGCTGTTTTTTTATGTAGTATCATGACTAAAAAATGTGGCAAATGAAGAATTGATCAGATTATTAAATTGCTTTAGAGTAAATGTGTATGTTCTTCATTTGTCAATAAGGGCAAATAGTGGAGTATAGTTTAGTTAAAGTTTATAATAGTTTAATCCAAGCATGCTCTTCCAAATTTAAAGAGTTAAAAAAATAAAATAAACTGAGATTATCTTTCATTTAGTGTTTATTTGCTTTATTTTTTGCAGATGAACTGCTTTCAGAATCTCCACAGTGGCAGAAAAACCAGTCGCTGCTCCTGGAGTCTCCGGCTCACACGGCTCTCCTGACTATGAGGAGGATGGGGAGCATTGCTTAAGGAAATGAATACATTTAATGTAAATAATGTCCTGTTAAAATCCCGACAGCTCTATCAATGGGCTTTTATAACACAACGACATTCAGAGGCAGATTAGCGAGCAAATGAGGAAACAAACAACCATTTTAAGTTCAAAATTCCCACAAAGCTTCATCTGACACCCATAATCACAAGCATGCATTGTTAAATATGTTTTATAGTGTTGAGAAAGCTCCTTATTTTCTGTCGCAGTTTTTCTCTCTGTAGTTCTTTCAGTCTTTCTTTGTACCATCGGTAATACTCTTCCTGGTACATCAGCTCTTTCTGGGAGATGCTGTCGATCAGCGCCAGGTCCTTCAGCTTTAGAATAGATAGCTGACCTTTCTCCGACGCCTTGAGTTTCTCCGTGGATATCGGAGATGGAGATGAATCATCTTGCTTGACAGAAAATGATGCTGATTTAGCAAACCTCTGTTGGTTTTCAAGCTCTATGGTTTTTGCTGAGGATGGAGCTCTGAATGCTGGGGCAGATTTGGAGAATCGAGGCTCGTGTGCGTCGTTTGTCATCCTGACCTCTGATATGGCCCTCATTGTGTTGTTTATTGTTGCGTACGGTTCGCAAACCTTTAATTGCAGCAGGCGTTTGTGCTCTTTCAGCACTAACTGTCGTTCCTGCTCCAGCAATCTGAGGTTGAGTCTGTATTTGGTGCTGATGTTGTGTAGTTTCCACTGAAGATAGATGTCCTCTTTGTGGTTCAGCAGTCTTACATCCATGCGAATGAAAGACTTGGGTTTCTTAATGCTTGGCTGTGTTGTCATTTCGATGGGTTTCTTGAAACAAATACTGTAATTGGAACGGACAACCATTTTTTGGCTATGCACACAAGATTTTTACAAACACACACACACAAATGTCTCAGTTGCTTCAGACTGTTTGATCACAACGACTGTTTCAAGGCTAATTTATTCAATGAAAATATGTATGTGGACATTGTGTATACATAATAAATGCAAGTTTACTCTACCTGAAACTGCTGCATATGTTTTCTAGTCTCGTGTGAGCCAGTATTAAACTAAGAATCTGCTGCTATGACACTTAAACATAACATGTCTTTTGTTCTGTCAGGTTTCAGAGTTTTGAGTTTCAAAGTCACTCCGTCACATGATCACTATTGTGTTGAGAATGACAAAGTAGAGCTGGAAGATTGGAATATTTCGACCAAACCCAGACCTTTATCCCCATTTAATATCTTGCAACTCATTTGTGACGTTTCCTAATTTTCTGAAGGGACTATAAACAAGATTTCATATTTCAGTAATCCATTGTCTCAGAATAAGATTCTCTAATTTGTGTATATTACCACAGTACACATATCAGTTCTTTATTTCTATGATTTATTGTATTTATATTTTTTTATGTGGGGATAAACATTTTTAGGGATGGCATTCTTTCATAGGCCAAGTAGTTTGGCGACTATAGAATATTATAAACTATTAACTAAACTTTATGGAATTCATAATATAAAAATCTACCTCAGTTCAAAATACAATTTAAGTGTCTCTGAGATCCTAATAGATCATGTGGTTTAACTTTCCTGTTGTTCAAGGTCATGGGTTTGATTCCCAGGTAAAGCAAAAACATGTTTCTTGAATGCAATGTAAGTCGCTTTGGATAAAAGCGTCAGCCAAATGCATAAATGTAAATGTAAAAATGTTTAATGGGATAGTTTACCCCAAAATGAAAGATTTGTTATCATTTACTCACCCTCAAGTTTTTCCATGACTTTCTTTCTTCTGATAAACACAAAAGAAGATAGTTTGAAGAATGTTGGTAATCAAATAGGTAATGGGCCCCATTGACACTGACATTCTTCAAACTATCTTCTTTTGTGTTCATCAGAAGAAAGAAACTCATGAAACAACTTGAGGGTGAGTAAATGATGACAAATCTTTCATTTTTGAGTGAACTATCCTTTTAAGCCTTGCATTAATTGTGTATATTTTGAGATGAATAAATGTACCCATAAAATGTTCTGTATTTTTTAGTTTACAATACCATATTTACTACGGTTATCTCCTTCAAAACAGCTCAAAGCTCTAGGAAACTTTCAGAATTTGTTTCGTTTACATTATAATATATATTTTCACCATAGCCATTTTGGCTGGACTATGTTTGCCATAGTAGCCTACTTATTGTATTATAGGCCTATATATTTTTTAATATGTGGGAGGTACAACATGTGCTTTCATATGACGACCGTTTGATCAGCTCTGATCAACTATCCACAACTCAAAAACATCGATTTAAAGAAGTAAGTTTAATTTAAAATAACTAATTTGACTTTTTCGCTGTTTTCTTCCTCAGTGAATATATAATTCACGCAAAGAGCTGGCTAAAGTATATTTTAAAGTAGTCAGACGACACAAAGACTAAAGTGGTTGTTATGTCATACTTTATATTGCGCTGATAAAGTTTATGATTGATCAGTTCCGTGTAGAGTTTGTTTTCGCTATCGCACAGAATAGTAGATTATTGTTCATGTCTGCGTTGAAATTGCGCAGAAAAGCAGACGCGGCTGTAAACGCAAGTCACTATTTTCAGTCGTGTGTATCAAGTTATGTGTGGAATGAAGCTTCACTTTTAAGTCAGGTTTACCATGTTTTATTTTTAGGTCTTACATTAAAAGCAAAGCTCCTGTTTGTGTTGTTAAATTGCAATGCAAATGTCCGAAGAGAAAACAGTAAGTGAAAATATATGAACGTCTCAATGAAAGATTATATCAAATTTCCAGGTTGTATTAAAGTTATTTTGCAGTTTGCATTACTGTATTGGTGTAATGTACTTTATATATTCCCAAGTATCACAGGGGGAACAAAGTGAAAGAAAATAATGTTTAAAAATTGATAAAAAAAAAAAAAAAAAGCATAACTAACGGCTTGTACTACTAATTTCCTAGTCAATGCTGGCAGTATGTGTTGATGAAGCAGGGAAACTGGATGTGAAACCTGTTCCTCGGCCTGAACCCAGAGATGGACAGCTCCTCATCAGAGTCGCCGCAAGCGCTTTAAACAGAGCCGATCTTCTACAGGTGATCCACAAATCCTACTGATCTTTGTGCCTTGGACAAACTAAATCCTATTGATGGCTCATTTTAATTGACAGAAAAGGGGTCTTTACCCGCCTCCCCCCGGAGAGAGTGAGATCTTGGGCCTGGAGGCCAGCGGTACGATCGCTGACATCGGTCCTCAGGTCAAAGGGAACTGGATGCTAGGAAATAAAGTAATGGCTTTACTCTGCGGAGGAGGATATGGAGAGTATGTAGCTGTTCCAGAGGAACTCGTCATGCCCGTCCCATCACACCTCAATCTTCATCAAGCCGCAGCTCTTCCTGAAGCCTGGCTGACTGCCTACCAACTTCTGCACTTCATAGGTAATAGAGTTGAGCCGGATACTCGGCTGAAACGAGTATCCGGTACGGATAAAGCATTTTTGCTGAGTACGAGTATCATACGAGTAATACGAGTCAATATCTGTGCTCGGATTGAATAAAAATCCTCATTGGGTAGCTGACTGTGTCTGCGTTCTGTGATTGGCTAGTCACAGTGCCCCTCCCCTACACACACAGATTTGCTGCGTCCCGCGGCTCCGCCCTGCTCATTCGTGCGCATAACGCTGAGACGAGAACAGCTCTCTCTCTCTCAGTCACTCAGGTTCGCGGGTCTTTTCCGTTAACATTTAGGGTTTCTTCAGCTTCAGGTTTGTTTTTTTATTTTGGTTTGTTTGTAGTATTTACTTATTAGCAAGTATAGTTCTGGTAAACGTGGGTTTTTTTCATACGTGGTGCTTGGTAAAATGCAACTAGCGTTGTGTCTCTGCCTGTCAGATATTTGTTTTCCTTTTTTAACCGTCTGCTAGCTCTAATCAGTTTTTTGACTTCACGCAAAAAATAATGATTCAAAATTATGATTTCTTCATAACTGCAACTGCATGTGTTGTATTCATTGTTGCAAAATTTGTTCTGTATATAGTTTGTTATCGCGATCAAAACCATTGATCTGAAGCTCAATGCTGATGCTGTCATGTAAATAGTTTTCTAATCAGCAATAAATATAACAATTTCTGATCAACCCATATCAATTGCATGATAAAAAAAAATAGCATACCGGTTAAAGCCCCGCCCATTTCTGGGTTAAATCCCTCACACGTCCGCATTAGGCCCCGCCCAGTTCAAATACAGATCATTTAAATGGTTAACAGATACAGATACAGATAATTCTGTACTCGCTCATCCCTAATAGGTAACAATGCCAGCTTATGAATCAAGTGTCCAAGGGCCATTATATCCCCTTATTCTGCTGTCTTTTTTAGCCAAAGTGAAGCCGAATGAGACGGTGTTGATTCATGCTGGAGCGAGTGGAGTCGGCACGGCTGCCGTTCAGCTGGTTCGCTTGTGTCGTGCGATTCCTGTGGTAACAACAGGGAGCCCTGAAAAGTTAACTTTCGCAAAGCAGATTGGAGCAGCTCTGGGAATCAATTACAAAGAGGAGGATTTCTCAGAAAAAGTGCTGCAGTTCACTGAAGGTCAGTCATTTTAGTATTCTGAATATGGTTATTAAATATTAAAATGAATGCATTTAAATGAACTGTGTGTTTTTGTGTAGGTAAGGGAGCGGATGTGATTCTGGACTGCGTTGGTGGATCGTTTTGGGAGAAGAACATTTGTAGCCTTGCAATGGACGGACGATGGGTGCTTTATGGCACATTGGGAGGGAAAACAGCAGATGGAGACTTGTTTGGCAAGCTTTTGAGAAAAAGAGGCCAGCTCCTCTGCAGTGTCCTCAGAAGCAGAACTTTACAGGTAAGACCTCATGTCACTCCAACTCATAATGCTGTTCATTTTTGGCCTGGTTTAACTCCTTTAATGGTGTATAATATTCAGTTTAAAGTGTTAAAGGTTATGCGCTTTGTATGATTGTGTTTTTATTTCTAGTATAAAGCCGAGCTGGTCAGGAGTTTCACCGAACAGGCTTTGCCACACTTCCGATCGACAGATCCTCCCTTGCGGCCTGTGATTGACAGCATGTTCAACATGGAAGATGTTGAAATGGCTCATCAACATATGGAGGCCAACAAGAACATTGGGAAAATAATTCTCAAAATTGGAACCTCTTGATCACAGTATTATTATGGAATGCTTACAGTCAGTAACATCACCTGATCAGCCCCTGTGCAGCAGCATTGAGAATAACATCTGTGCATTTACATAAAACAACAGATTTCAGATTTGTAGTTTACGACCACTTGCAATGTTAAATGTAAGTGTTAATGTTAAATATTATACAAAAAGATTTGACAGCCTAAAAATTTCTAAGAGGAAAGCATACAGCTTAGGATGAAGACAAGTTCCTCTATTAGGTTGAAATCATATTTTGTAAGCGGGTTAAATCTCCCTAATATCTGTTATTCCATTTAGATTTATTTCCTTAACCGTCATCCTCTCCTCCCGTACCTGTAACAATTCCTTCTCTGGCGGGTCAGAACGACCCGAAGCCCTAAAATTAAACTTTAAAAAGTTTTGGCCCCAATTTTTCGTGATATTTTTTTATTTTTAGTGCATTTTTGTTTTTGATATATTATGTTTCATTTTATAAATTACTAGATTTATCAATCATTTTAATATAAGCACGTTCTTCACAGTCTTTTGCCTAAATTAAAAAAATGACTGTATTACATAAATAACCCTTTTAAATCAGCTCAAAAAGTCTCACATTAGGAGTCTCTACCGACCTCTTCTGGAAAAACAATAATACACCTCTATATTTCATGACTTACCATTACATGACTTTATAGCAACTATATGGAACAAATGAACTGTTCCCCTAGGTCCTAAAGTCCCATTTGAAGTCATTTTTTAGGTAAGGTGGACAGGTGTGTGAGCTTGTTTTGGATTGTGCCAGATTGTTTATATTTTTAATAAAAATGATAGAATTCCATTCATTCCTAAGGGTGTCAAGTTGACCCACAAAAGAAGGATTTGTTACTATTTTTATTACAACCACAAAATACCTTGAAAACAGTTCATTTTTGTTTGTCTGTGTATTCCAAACTCAACTATGACAAAAGTCCTAAGGTCTTGGACCACTCTTACATTTTTTTTAATTAAAAGAAATTTAATTTCGGGTCAAAATGACTTTAAAAAAAATGAGTTTACTTGATTCATTTGGAAAACTCCCCCAAAATATATGCATGTGTGTGTGTGTGTGTGTGTGTGTGTGTGTGTGTGTGTATATTTGTGTGAAAAACTGTTTGCCCCCTTTCTGATTTTTTTCAGAAAAGGTTAATCTCACACTTCAATGTTGTGTTGAGTTCATGCTCAAAAACCCTCCATTACAACAATCCTGCAAAGATGATTAGGCCAAAATTCCTCCACATCTTTTGATTTTAGTATTTTCAGTGTAGATTTTACATAATTTATAAATCAGCACATATAAGTGAATTGAAAAAAAAAGGCAAAATCTAAACCAAAAATACTAAAATCAAAAGATGAAAAATAGATTGACTCAGACAGCAAAACGTTAAGGAAACAACAAAAATGATCAAATCTAAAGCATAAAGATCCAAACAACTCAGACATAAGAACTGAATACTGTTCCAAACTGAAACAGTACAAAGACACAATTAGAGTGCAAACACAAATGTAAGAAATGTTGTGGCCTGACAGCATTAGGTGAAGTGCTGAAACACAGCACACCTGATCTGCAGACGGCTGTAATCATTGCTCTTATTTGGAGCCAAAGACTGATTGCCCCAGTTCATAAGAATGTAAATAAACAGGACCCTAATCATTTCAGAGGCATTGTGTGAGCAGTGCTCTAGGGAAGTTATTTAGCAGTATTTTAAACAATAGAATTGTAAACTTCCTTAACGAGCACAATGTCCTGAGCACGAGTCAGATCGGCTATCTTCTAAATCACAGAACCACATTTACAGCCTACACACCCTAATCAACTAACACGTAAAACAGACCAAACGCTTACAAATATTTGCATGCTAGCAGTGAGATATGTGTGGACGTGCCACAGCCTGAGGGACAGCAGCGGAATGTGTGTATTGTGTCTGACCTCAGTGTGTCTTCCTACTTTCCACCACAGTGACCCTCAGTGTGTGTGTGTTTAATATGTTAAAACACTGGGATTCCATCGCATGTGTTCAATTTAATGTGTTCTAACATGTGAAATATTCTAATTTGTTACAATGTTTAAGTTTGAGTTATGTTATAATATTTTCTTCTATTAATTTGATATTTTTATTATACATACATGAATTTATATATATATATATATATATATACAATTATCTGTGTGTGTGTGTGTATACATTATTTTAAGATTATGTAATTAAAACATTACTCACACACACAAACATATGCATGTGTGTATGTGTATAAACACTTTTGCATACGTGTGTGTGTGTGTGTGTGTGTGTGTGTGTGTGTGTGTAATTTTTAAATTACATATTCATATTTTAAAATAACATGGATTGCTTAATGTTTTATTATAATGGGACTTAAAGTGTAATGATAACAGACTATATCTTAAAATCTCGTATGATCTCTTGCGGGGGAAAAACGCGCAGTTGACATGATATTTCAATCAACATTTAAGACACATTTTTGAATAATTGTTATGCATTAGCTCATATTAACAGTAAGTGGAAAGGACCATTTGAACGTTAAAACGTCGCCCTGCATCCTCTCCATTATGCATTCACATACGTTTGATTAAATGGTGATGTTGAAATAGAAAAGAAAGAAACTCAGCCACTCAAATAGCCTACACCAAACTGCCTTCAGCAGTTCACGGCTGCTCTCGCAATGACTTTCATTCTTGACGCAAGAGAAACTTTATTTCCTACTTCCTGGTCTAAACTCTGCTCATGGTCTGTGGAGTAACTTTCTGCAAAAACGCTGTGAATATAATCAGAAATGAAAACAAACGCAACTCTGTCAAGCGTCGACTTCAGCTTCTCGTCTTAAACGGTAAGGGATTGTTTTGATGAATCGGTAGAGCACGATCTCAGTCAGTTATTATCTCAGTCAGGTTATGATCTTAGTGAATTATTATCTGGAACAGGCCTGTGCTCAGATTAAAATATCAGCCTTAAAATTAAATGATAGCCTCGGTAATGATGTTAGCTATCAACAAATTCAATGTTAGTCCGTTTGGTGATGAACTACTAACCCTGTGAATGAGGAAATCATGAAATGTTATTATATCATTTGTGTAATTTTTTAATATATACATATACAATAGCCCTATATTGACTCCTTTAGGAGTGTCATTTTTAACTTTACATGTGAGTTTTGGTGATTTTTAGTCCATGTATGAAGTCAGTTCTTCGTGTTCACATGTGTAATCAAATCACAAAGTGTGCTTGTGCTGTTTTTGCTTGCACTTTCCTATAAGGTCATGCAAATATTTAGTCTTAATGTTTATTTAGTTTACTAGTACATTATTACTTTTAAAAGTTGTATCTGTTGATATTATTTAATAAACCTGCGCTAACATGAACAGTCAGATATTTATTAACTAGCTTTAACAAAACAAAAATTAACACAAATAGAAAAGAAATACCCTAACACATGAACTAATAGGATCTTATTGTAAAATGTTAACCTTTTTTTTCAATATAAATCACTCTTGGTTTGATTTGTTATCAAATACAGTGACATTGAGACATTATTACCAGTGTCCTTTTTTTATTTTATTTTATTTATTTTTTTTGAGTAAAAGAAAGGAAAGGAAGAATAAAAATGACTCACGCCACTTCTGATTTTCAGTGTTTTTAACAGAATTTAACAATGGCCGATTCAAGTCGACCTCAACGCAAGCTGTCCAGAGCTGGAGAGAGTTTATACGAGACATTAGGCCTGAAGAAAGGAGCGTCGTCTGATGATATTAAGAAAGCATACCGGTACTGTGTTCAAATAATACAACACTTTTGCTTAATTATTATAATTTTTTAATCCTGATATGTTAAGCTAATTGAAAATCATATGTGGAAATCATAATGCCACGCCCCTGAAAGGTTTGTGTACTAAATCCTCTCCATTAGAAAACTGGCGCTGAAGTTTCATCCAGACAAGAACCCCAATAACCCAGAAGCGGCAGAGAAGTTCAAAGAGATCAACAATGCCAACACCATCCTCAACGATGACACCAAAAGACGGATCTACGACGACTACGGCTCCATGGGCCTCTACGTCGCAGATCAGTTCGGCGAGGACAGCGTTAAATACTACTTCCTCATGAACAAGTGCTGGTTTAAGGCGAGTCCTTTGTGTCCATGCAAATCTGTCTGTGTTCTTTGCTTTTAGTTATGCACTTACATTGTACATTGCATGCATGTGATCGCTATAATAAGCCCTTTCTCTGTCTTTTTGACCCGTGTTCAGACGCTCGTTGCGTTAGGCATGATCTTCACAGGCTGCTGCTGCTGCTGCTGCTGCTGTTTCTGCTGTGGTAAATGCAGCGGGTCACATACCGAGGAGGACTTTCACTATATGGATCCGGATGAGCTGGCGGCGGAGATGTCCGAGGAGCAGAACAGAGGTGAGGAGCAGTCATGTTTCCAGGTCTGGATTCCAAAGGGTTATATTACCCAAAAAGGAAAGTTATGCTAGAATGTCCTCAGCCTCAAGCCATGTTAGCTGTATATGACTAACATTGAATAGTGGCAGAGTTTTTCAAGTAGTCATAAATGTAATCCATACGACTAATGCCTTCTGAAGCGAAACTTTTGTATGAAAAATATCCATATTTAATACTTTATACACTATTATACGTCTATTCTCACCTTACTTGCGCCTGCGTCATACGTCCAGATCTTTACTCTCTTATGAATGTGTGGATGGTTATTACCTGAAGCCAGTGATTATGGTTTATAGAGTTTATAAATATGGATATTTTTCTTACAAAAACCCATTGCTTCACTTCAGAAGGCTTTTATTAACCCACTGGAGTCGTATGGATTACTTTTATGATGGATGGATGCACTTTGTGGAGCTGTGCAACTATTCAGAAGAGCCAGGATATTTTTTTTTAATTATAACTCCAATTGTGTTTTGCTGAAAGAATAAAGTCATATACATCTAGGAAGGCTTGAGCGTGAGTAAATTATGGGATGATTTTCATTTTTAGGTGAACTATTCCTTTAAAAAGAATTGTTATAAAAGAAAATCGCATTGTAACTTATGTTAATGTCTGCCACTGTGTTATTTGTGATTCACAGGCAATGACACAGTAATAACTGGACAGCCTATTCCCAGTCCAGCGCCTGGAGATTCAGGTGAACATTTATTCTGTCCTCCAACCAATGCATATTTATGTCATTTTGTGTGTTTGTTTATCTTTTATATACAGTATATATCACTACATATATTACAGCCATTCAGCATTACAGTGAAATTGAAAAGGTATAGTTTTTCACATTTAATATGCTTTAAAAAGTATAACAACTTTTAATTGAAGTGAACTTAAAACAATCTTCACATAAACCCATTGTAATAAATGTCACGGTTAGCTGTGCCTTCAGTATATCAGGGTTCAATGCTTAGGTTTTTCTGCTGGTCCAGTCAGACCGGTTCAGATTTTTACCTGCACTGCTAAAATTAGTTGTTTTTGACCCATATGACCTTGTAAACAGTGATTTTTCAAAGATTCCCTGGCAGGTCTAACAGGTGCATATACAGATCACTATACAGATCAAACTCTGCACAGTCTTCACTGCATAATTTATAAATTAAATATAAAATATTCCTTAATAAAGATGCAAACATTATTCAATAAATAGCAGTGAGTTATTTCCTCTTTTTCTTTTTTCTTTGATTAACATTAATCTCAGACAGAAGTAGGTTTATTAGACACACATGACGTGGATTTGACATGTATGCTATTATTTCACAACTCTAAAACCCCTTTTTTTTACTATTCTCAATACGTCACTGGGACACTCACTGCTATATATATATATATATATATATATATATATATATATACAGTGGAGTTCACTTATCTCGACCTCGGATAACTCGCCAACCCTATTATGTCGCCGTGTTTTGAAGTGGAACCGCCAAACTCCCTCATTGTCTTGCCATTTTCTCATCCGTAATGTCGATTCACAAAAGAGGGACAAATTTGCCACTTCACATGGTTATCTCGTTACTCATGATCGTACCTAGTTCACTGCGCATGCGCCGAGTTCGCGGTGTACGTCATGCCATGACCAATTTTGGTCTTTCTGGTCCTTCCTGCCACTTTGCAGAGGCGCAGGAGTTCCCAGATTACATTGACATTGACAAAGACGTGGTTACTGATAGAAGTTTAGAAGCATTTGTTTTCAAGCAGACCGTTAAAGGCA
The DNA here is from genome assembly GCA_037043235.1 of Rhodeus uyekii. Taxonomy (NCBI): domain Eukaryota; kingdom Metazoa; phylum Chordata; class Actinopteri; order Cypriniformes; family Acheilognathidae; genus Rhodeus; species Rhodeus uyekii. The sequence continues at coordinate 3,317,183 of JAWRVZ010000057.1, forward strand.
AATGCGTTTATGTGTTTATGTGACTGTGTTTACGCTGTGAGTGAAATTGTGTTTGCAATGTTGGAGAATATAATTAAAGGTTTGTATGGAGAATGGAAGGTGTTTTTTATTGTATACTGGTAAATCTCTGCTGTTAGTTGGTGCACATATGACTTTTGTTGTTAGCAAACATATACAGTGTATGTACATTTTTATAGCATGCCGATCGCTTTATCAAACAAATCGCCATATTGGCTGTTGGTTATTTCGATCATTGGTTATCTCAACGCTTTTTTGTAACCCCCGAGGCCGTCGACATAACTGAATTCCACTGTGTATATATATATATATATATATATATATATATATATATATATATATATATATATATATATATATATATATATATATATGTACTGTATGTACTGACCCCAGTCTTTTAAACTGTAGTATATAAAAATAGTGGGAAAATATAAGAAAAACATAAAAAAATTTAAGAGCATTCTTTTTTACACTAGTAATCATTCTTAATGTGAAGGGGCCTTTAATGTTGTACAATCCATCCATTGTGATACAAATTAAATTTCAGCTTTGCAGAAACTGTGCTGAAGACAATATTAACACTATTCATCTCAAGTCGGTTCAAAATAGTGTCAATCTTCCAGTGTTAGTGTCATTATACAGTTCAGTTCAGCTGAATTGTTAAACAGTTAAATTGATAATATATTACCTATCAATTATCTTCTCTCTTTTTTGATGGTGACATGCTATTTTTTTTTATTAAATACTGTGAAGAGGGGGACTTCTCATTCATCCTTGAACTGAACCTCCTGCTATTATGAATATTACACAGTCAATCTTGTTTTATTGCTCCTGATATTACTGAATTTACTTCTTCTTTACTGTTCAACAGCACAGCCTGTGTTTGTAGGAATGCCCATTCCTGAAAAGTCAGGTGAATATCAGCATCAGTAATTAGTAAGTTCTATTCTCTGCAATGTTTGGATAATATACTTGTTTAGCAACAAAAGGGTTATTTTTCAGTGAATTGCTGATAGTCTGTGTTCTCCTGCAGATGGAGACACCACTGTACTGATCGCTCCAGATGCACACAGCAAATAAATGGAGCAAACGAGAACCTGAAGATTCCCTCATCCCCGTTTCAGCGTGAAGGATGGAGAAATGAGGACACTGCTGTTGAAATGTGTTTCAGTGGAAGGCTTTGTGTTGCACACGGTGGCTGTGCAGGATGTGTGGGTCATTTGATCTCAACCCATTTGTGTTTACATTACTTTAGAATTGCTTGATTTTCAGTGCAAAGACACTTTTTCAAATGCTTTCTTGACAAGGTACGCAGATCAGACGCAGCCCTTTAAATAACATCAAGTGTATAATCAAACTTATGCTAGACATGCTTTTGTAAAAACGTTGTCAAATTACCTGATCTAATAATTTAAGAATCTGCGGTTTATAACAACACCATATATACAGCACAATAATTCTTAATAACACAAAGCATTTGGAATAAAGCCCATAAATCCATAACACTTTACAATAAGGTTTCTTTAGGTAACTACTTTAGTTAAATTAAGAATGAACTGCACTTCTACAGCATTTATTAATCTAAATTAATGTTAATTTCAACATTAAGTAATGCATTATTAAAATCAAAAGTTGTATTTGTTAACGGTAGTTAATGCACTGTGAACTAACATGAACAAACAATAAACAGATGGATTTTTATAAATGAACATAAACACTGTAATAAATGTTTTGCTTGTTGTTCATTAATACATGAACTAATTTTACTAATTTTATTTTATGCAATGAAACCTTATTGTAAAGTGTTACCAATAAATCCAACAGTCCTTTCTTATCTGTATGTACATATACATTGACATTTTATCTAACTTTGCCACAATTTTAATTTCACCATTTCAACTTTGATATAACCACTTTTTGATACATGATTATTTACTATGGTGTCAATCTTTTAAAAGTTTCAAATGAATGAATATAAAAGATGAACATTATGCCATATGATTAATGGTCAGTAGGGAAGGGGTTCAGGTTCGGTCTGTCCCGCTGAGCTCAAAGGACCAGTGTAATTTTCTCCAGCAGCAGCTGGTAATTCAAGAGATTCATAATGTTGTTGCTGATTATTATTTATGTTAATAAATACGGCCTCAGGGATGGTTTTGTATGAGATTGTGAATGTATATGTATGTTTTTGTTTAGAATTGTAATGTTGGCAAATGACTGCTGCTGCTGCAATATCAATTTCTATACGGAATAATTATAATAAATGATAATAAATATAGCCGATTATTGTATCTACTAAAGCTTTCAGAGTTTTTTCATGTGAATTTGCTCTATATAGACACCCGTGAAAATGCTATATGTGCACATCTGTTATCCCCCCCCCCCCCCCCCCCCCCCTCCATGTTATCACTAGTTTGGGAAAATGACCTTGATGAAAACTAAACATGGATTCACTGCACAAACTCATTTTTCCGACATGTTGTAGCAGCAGTGTGTGACTGGAAACTAAAGCCTCACATTAGTTCATCTTCAAACTTCTAGAGATTTTAATGCTTTACCATTTGGAAGGATTTTTTGTTAATGGAGAAAGTCCAGCTGAGCAAGCAGTGCAAGACCTTGGCAGACTCGCATGAACTTTTGAGGTAGGTGTTTCAAACTCAGCTAATCCTCATTCTGCTGTTATTTGAAGTGTTTGATCTTGCTTTCTTCATTCTGTTTTGCTCCTCTTTAGTTTGCTGGATAATTCAGAGGATGAATACTTCAGCACCCAGTTTGAGCGTAAATGTGACGCACAAGCTTTTCATTGTCACAGCCTGAAAGACTCTCTTTCAAAGCAGCAGGGCAAAACATGGGCCCGGAGAAAGTTACTCGTCACATGTGTTGTGTGCTTGATCTTCATGATTGGAGAAGTCATTGGTAAGAATTAAAGGACACGCACAGTTTAAAGAACCTACTCTGCTGATTGAATTGCAATGCAGTTGACAACAAATTTGACATTACATATTGTTACTTCTACATTTACATTTCTGCATTTGGCAGACACTTTTATCCAAAGCAACTTAGCAATTCAAGAAACACATTGACATTCTAATTAGTTCTTGCTTTCCCTGGGAATCGAACCCATGACCTAAGTATTTCAAGATTCACACTCTACTGTTTGAGCTACAGGAAAACCATTTGAATAGCTTATAGTAACTGTTCTCCTGTAGCAGGTCCTGTGTTGACGCTCTGCTGTTCTCATAGGTGGTTACGCTGCTCACAGTCTCGCTATAATGACTGATGCCGCTCATCTTCTCACTGACTTTGGCAGCGTTTTGATCAGTCTCTTCTCACTGTGGATTTCCTCCAGACCGCCGTCCAAACACCTGACTTTTGGATGGCATCGATCAGGTGTGTGTGTCTGCTCTAAACAAAATAATTGGATTAATGTTTAAGAGGCAAATACTTAAGAGTCTATAACTGTAACATCATTGTAGTGATTATTATGTTTCTAGCATGTTATATGTTTGGCAAGAGTTCTTGTAACCCTAATTGATGAGTGTGTAGCTTTACATTTATTAAACAACCATGTATGAATACACATCATGGCCATATTTCAGGATGACAATGTCAAGATTCAGCAGCTCAAACTGAAAGAATGATTGAAGAATCATTTTCACACATGAATCTGCAGCTCTGGGTTGGGATGGGGTTTGGGATGTTCTGGAGGAAACTTTACAGAGTGATGGACTTGATGATTTAAGTTCATTTTTCCCCTCATTAATGTACACACAGCACCCTACACTCACAGAAAAAACACAGAAGTGTTGACATTTTTGTAGATTTATTAAAAAAGAAACACTGAAATATCTCATGGTCCTAAGTATTCAGACCTTTTGCTCAGTACAGGTCCTTCTCAAAAAATTAGCATATTGCGATAAAAGTTAATTATTTTCCATAATGCAAAGATACTAATTAAACTTTCATTATTTTAGATTCATTGCACACCAACTGAAATATTTCAGGTGTTTTATTGTTTTAAAACTGATGATTTTGGCATTCAGCTCATGAAAACCCAAAATTCCTGTCTCAAAAAATTTGCATATTTCATCCGACCAATAAAAGAAAAGTGTTTTTAATACAAAAAAAGTCAACCTTCAAATAATTATGTTCAGTTATGCTCTCACTACTTGGTCGGGAATCCATGGAGGCAATCAGCCTGTGGCACTGCTGAGGTGTTATGGAGGCCCAGGATGCTTCGATAGCGGCCTTAAGCTCATCCAGAGTGTTGGGTCTTGCGTCTTTCAACTTTCTCTTCACAATATCCCATAGATTCTCTATGGGGTTCAGGTCAGGAGAGTTGGCAGGCCAACTGAGCACAGTAATACCATGGTCAGTAAACCAGTGGTTTTGGCACTGTGTGAGCATAAAGCTTTTCAGCAGATGGAAGCATGAAGTGCTCCAAAATCTCCTGATAGCTAGCTGCATTGAACCTGCCCTTGATAAAACACAGTGGACCAACACCAGCAGCTGACATGGCACCCCAGACCATCACTGACTGTGGGTACTTGACACTGAACTTCAGGCATTTCCTTCTCCCCAGTCTTCCTCCAGACTCTGGCACCTTGATTTCCGAATGACATGCAACATTTGCTTTCATCCGAAAAAAGTACTTTGGACCACTGAGCAACTGTCCAGTGCTGCTTCTCTGTAGCCCAGCGCTTCTGCCGCTGTTTCTGGTTCAAAAGTGGCTTGAGCTGGGGAATGCGGCACCTGTAGCCCATGTCCTGCACACGCCTGTGCACAGTGACTCTGGATGTTTCTACTCCACTCAGTCCACTGCTTCTGCAGGTCCCCAAGGTCTGGAATCGGTCCTTCTCCACAATCTTCCTCAGGGTCCGGTCACCTCTTCTCGTTGTGCAGCATTTTTTGATACACTTTTTTCCTTCCCACAGACTTCCCACTGAGGTGCCTTGATACAGCACTCTGGGAAAAGCCTATTCGTTCTGAAATTTCTTTCTGTGTCTTACCCTCTCGCTTGAGTGTCAATGATGGCCTTCTGCACAGCAGTCAGGTCGGCAGTCTTACCCATGACTGCGGTTTTGAGTAATGAAACAGGCTGTTTTTTTTCATGATATGAAAACCTTTTCATGATATGCTACTTTTTTGAGACTTGGGGTTTTGGGGTTTTCATGAGCTGTATGCCAAAATCATCAGTATTAAAACAATAAAACACCTGAAATATTTCAGTTGGTGTGCAATGAATCTAAAATAATGAAAGTTTAATTTGTATCATTACATTATGGAAAATAATGAACTTTTATTGCAATATGCTAATTTTTTGAGAAGGACCTGTATATATACTGTATGTATATTTATAAAAATTGTCCTGTTGTGTGTTTTGTCTAGAGGTTTTAGGGGCTCTTCTGTCTGTTCTGTCCATCTGGACTGTGACGGTGGTTCTTGTTCTCGTTGCTGTCCAGAGGATCATCACTGATGATTATGAGATACACAGTGATGTCATGATAATCACAGCTGGATGTGCTGTAGCACTCAACATCTTGTGAGTGATGTTATTACATCATTTGATTTCATAAGTAGTTCACTATGACATGTGTTCAAACTAATGACTGGGTAAGAAAAAAAACACTAACCCTAAATGTTAAGCATGAAAGATTTCAGCAACTGTGTATTGCGCCACACACTTTTCTTAATGCACTTCAAAAATAGGTTTTCTTCCTCCTTTTGTCTTGTTTTTCAATAAAATATGTAAACATTCTGAAATACAGATACACATAATTGAGAAGCAAAGTGATATAAGATAGTTAAGGCCCACTGAAGTGCCTTGACATTATTCAATGTTAAATTCCTCTGAAACAGGAGGACAGGGCGGGTCATATCAAGCAGCTCCCCCCCCCCCCCCCCTTTTTAAAATAGCCAATAGCGTTTAGATTATATCACAGCTCGTCCAGAGCCATTAAAAGATGAGGTTTCCTCCTAATCTCTTACTGTTTCTCCTCCTAATCTCCTCCACACTCCTCCGCTTTATTCTGTTGTGTATCTGGACCTGAGCTATAATGAAAAATGATGAAAGCACATTTATACTGTTTGAATCATTCCCTATCCCCTATATAGTGCACTATGTGCCATTCATCATGTAGAAAATGAACTGATTGCATCCGCAGCTTCTATTTAAAATGTAGTGGGCGGGGCTTCAGATTGTAGAGAACATTTGATTGGACAGTAATATGATGTCATCAAAATCATTGATCCATATTGACTGTGAGGTTTGACTGCTTATATCTTCTGAAAGTAAATTTTGTCGTTTTGGAGCAAACTAGCTTATAGAGAACAGTGACGCAAACACAATCATACTAGAAGCCAAAACAACTTCAATTGTGATTTCATGGGGACTTTAAATGATTACAATTAAGTGATTTTATGCTTAAAACAAGCTTTAAAAAATGTATAAATGTATAAATGCAAGATCGGAAAAATAAACTTGTTTTCCCTATTAATTAAGTTGTATATTATAAATTATTATATATTAAAATATTTGACTTTTTAATACATTTTAGATATTTCTAATGAAAAAAGACAAAAGTGCTAAGGAAAATGTCTTGTTCTAAAGTAAGGAAATATTTTTTTTCTTTTGCAGTGTGCAAAATGTTAACTAAAGAAGTCAAATTTTAATTGACAGTTACAATTGTAATTGTTTATATAAAGTGAGGTCAGAGAAAGTGTGTGCAGATAAATTACATGATTGTGTACATTGAACATTTCCATGTTTGTTTCCGTCAGTTTGGCTTTCATTCTGCATCAGTCTCCAGCCCGTCACTCTCACAGCTCTCTCAGTGTCTCGGGTCATTCTCACGGCCTCACAGAAGAGCACAGGAACACCAGCGTGAGAGCTGCTTTTATTCATGTGCTGGGAGATTTACTGCAAAGTTTAGGTGTTCTGCTGGCTGCAACTATCATCTACTTCAGGGTTAGTAACACTACTAGTGGCATATACACAATTCCTCAGACTTTCACTTATGTACATTGAATCCACTTATGTGTGAATGCCATTCATCTGATCAGCGTGTCTTCCTCCTCACTAACGCTAACACTAACTCCTCTTCATCAGCTGGTGTTTTGATGATTTTTAAGTGGATGTATGAAGGCATATTTATATAAACCACTAACTTAAAATCGTTCTGTCAAATGAATGCCAATTGCTTTCATATTTCATAATCTAATGCAAGGATTCCAAGTCTTTTGTCAGCCTAACCTAACCTAATTTAGATTTTAAGTTCATATTTTAAAAATTGAACATATTTCAGTGTTAATAGTTCTGTGACATTGGTTAATAGTCACAATAAAGAAAGTATCTTTTTAGCAAATGTTTTGTTTCGATTGTTTTTTATTATTATTTATTTTAATCTTTTTTAATTTATTTTAATCTTTCTAATGGCCAAAATGACATTTTACTATTTAAATGGTAGAAAGAGGACAAGCTCAAAACGTTTTAGACCAGACATGTGTGTCAAGAGTTGGCACACGTGATTTATGTCTTGCTCTTCAGAACTCACGTCAAGAAAAATTTGTGAAAATCAATGCTCCAGGGTTGTCATAGTAGATTGTGGGACGTTTAGGGAGCAAATGTTTCAGTGCCCTGGAAGGATTTTTTGATTGAGATTAGCCAGATTATCCAGTTTGGGAGTTTTGAAGTCGTCATCTGATTGGTTGAATTCTCCAGGATTTCCGGGAGATGTGTGTGTCATAGTCAGACCCTTGTCTACCACACACACAACAAGTTTGAGGCCTCTTTGTGTGGAGCTTGCATGTTATCCGTCTGATAAATGCTGTATATCCCCTAAATGGAAAAAAAAAGCTCCTGGAGGGCCACTGTCCTGCAGAGCTCAGCTCCGAGACCAATTAAACACACCTGAACTAGAAAGTATTTTCTAGCAACTACAAACTTCCCAGCAGGTGTGTGAGCAAATATTGTTCTTAAAAATTCTTCCATAACCTTTGTTTTTTTGTCCTAACAGCCTGAATGGAAAATAGCAGATCCAGTTTGTACTTTTCTGTTTTCAATACTTGTGCTTGGAACAACATTCACCATCTTGAAAGATATATTCAAAATACTCATGGAAGGCAAGTGATTTGTTGATCTGTATATGATTATAAATTCTCTAAATGTTGATGTAAGCTAATTCTGTCATCATTTACTCACCTTCATGTTGTTCCAAACCTATAAGACTTTTGTTCATCTTCAAAGCAAAGATGTTTTTAATGAAAACGAGAGTTTTTGTGTCCTTCCATTGACAGATGATCATTAAAAGAAACAATATAAATCGGACAGTTTAGACCAAATTGTCTAAAGAGTCTCAATTAACTGATTGCATGTAGGCTTTTATTCTCATATAAATGTTCATAAACTCGCATATCAGTTGTGGCAAACGGATCGCTTGATGAGCGAGAACCCAATGAGGTTCATTCTAGAGTTACGCAGCACGTTTGAGCTTCAACAAGAACCAATGAGGTTCATTCTTGTTACGCTGTTCATCATTTAAAGCAATCAAGTCTCTTCAGAAAATTTAGACTAAATTCCTCAAATCATTTATTTATTAGTTATACAATCTTTTTATTTACTTTAAGCATCAATGTGGAAGTTTCCTAGCTGTCAATCAAGGAACAGAAATCTCTCAGATCTGTGTTCTGGACACAAATCTAATGGGTTTGAAATTATATGAGGGCGAGTAAATGCTGACAGAATTTTTGTTTGAACTAACCCTTTAATGTTTTATCTGAAGGAGTTCCACGTGGTGTTGACTTTGACTCTGTGAATGACGTTCTGCTGGCAGTGGGCGGAGTCAAATCTACACACAGTCTGCGCATGTGGTCTCTGACCGCGAGTGAAAAGCATCTCTCTGTTCACACAGTCATAGGTAAAATCTGCACATTCACATGCTTCTCCAACAATGGCTGTTGTTTAACCAAATGAATGATTTCATTTCCAGATGAGCAAACCAACCCTCAGACTGTGCTGATGGACATGACCAAAATACTCCAGTCAGAGTATGGATTCAGCAATACCACTATTCAAACAGAGTTTTATTGCTTACAGTGCCAGAAACCCACGGAGTGACTTAGACTTTTACCTTGAGTAAACTCATCATTACATGAGTTAAGTGTATAATGCTGACATGAGAAAATGTATATTCATAAACAATACATGTCTGTTTTTAAGAAGGAATGGCACAGTAACAAGATTATCAATTGTTCAAAAAGCAAGATGTAAAGATGCTTTATCTAAGAACATGCATTTAAAAAAAACAAATCTAACAATGTGGTCAATTTTAATGAAAATCATTGTCTGAGAACCTGGATACGGCTCTTTTACTTCTGTTTCCCACAGAAGAAAGAAAACCATATGTTTTTAGAACATGGACTGAAAAACGGTGGAAAGAATTAAGCTTTGGAACAGCATGAGTGTTCAGTAAATTATTTTAAACAATGACAGATTTTCCAGTGAAGTAGTTCTTTAAGGGTTTTAAATCACAAAATAAACAAATTCTTAAAAGTCTTAAATTTTATGTTGTTCAAGTATAATCCACAGCCAAAGACTCTCAATTTACTGCTATAAAGATAAAAGTTAAGCTTGAGGTCAAATAAAGTGCACATTTCTAGGATAATGCATTTAATTCTTTTCAAATCCATTTTTCTCTGGTTGATCACACATTTGTCACACATTGATACGGCCAACGGTTCATTTTGCAGTTTCCTTTTGCCGATCTGTCCAGTATTTAGCGTAGGCCTCCTGGAACATGTTCTTGCAGCTTATCTTGGCATTCAAGCGGGAGCAGATGAGGAAGGAGCCGCCCATCTTGCGGTGCAGTGAGTAGGTTTCCTCCGGTGGAGGAGTCAGACGTTCCTTCAGCATCACAGGAATCAGACTGTGGATCCGCTCCGTTGTGCTCTGGGAACCGAAGTCAAACGGCTCGTTTGATGCGAATGCCTCCCCGAGGATCATCACCGCATCCACGTGGGCATCCACCATTGCCTGAAATATTAAAAAGAGAGAAGTGAAAAATGTGCATTCAAAGATGTGCGCCATTTAAAACTGACTTGAGAATTTCAGAAATTTTTTATTTTATATTTGAACATTTCAATCATGACAACTCTCATAATAGTTTGTAACACACAGCATTAAGGAGAAATATAAATGTCAATAAAAATGATTTTGTTGTTGCAGGACAAAGAATAACCCCATAAAAATCTAGACAGGAGGTGCTGGGGAGGAGGAAGGGCTATAGACAGCCCGCAGAACTGAGCTCCATCTAGACAGATCGGAAAATTAAAGAGTGTAGAAAGAAAGGAGTGACTGCTTATTAATGTAAATACCAAGTTCAGTAATGAAGATCTTCCATGCAGCTGATTGGCTGTCTCATCGGATCCGCAAGATCCACTAATTGAATCATTCAAATAACAATAATTTAATAACAATAATAATAATAATGAATTTTAATTATTAAAATGTTTTACTCCTTTGTGGTGTAATTGTGTCAAGTTTCTGTGAATTATAAATCAATAAATTCTTTCTATCACTGCAGTTCAACGTGGGGTCAATTTCATTCACACTTATCAATATTTAACGTTTATTATGCAAATTGAGCTTCTTTGACCAGCTAAAAAAATTGTGGCAGTGAATTAACAGGAAATGATGCATTGAAAGAAATGTATTGAACTGAGCTATACTCTATTTTTCTCCAGAGTATAGATACATTTACTAAATTAACTAATGATTCTTACAATGGAAATGACTGAACTTACTGAAGCTGGACAATCACACTATTTTCACACAAAAAAAATCACAAAAAAACAAAACAATGTGCACCATTTTCCTGTTATCACTGTTAAGCTGCTTTGAAACAATCTGTTTTGTAAAAAGCGCTTTATAAATAACGGTGACTTGACTAATGACAAAACCACAGTTTTTGGGCAGGTGAAACATGTTATTTTTTAGATCTGTAGAGTGAATTACGGTACCTTTGACTCATATCCAGTTAAAAATTTCATATCGATTGACCGTTTTAAGACTCCCTCTCTGTTCCTATCAGCAGCAGCCTTGATAATCTGATCAGGATAAAAATTACATTTTAACAGTTGTCAAATTTAAATATGACACAACTTCAAAAATGTGCACAATGTAAAGTTTACTGTTACCTCAATATAGACATCGGTGAAGCTTGCATCAAAACCTCTAGTGGCTCCAAAGTCTAACAGAGCAACCTGAATATGAATATAACAATATTATTAGAATTAAAACAATGCAGATTAAACGATTTCAAACATGCAATAAAAACAGAGAAATACCTTGTGTGTTTGTGGGTCAAAGAAGAAATTGGACCAGTTCGGATCCGTCTGCATGTATCGAAACTCAAAGACTTCACGCAAACACAGAATCAGAATCTGCTCACAGATCTGACAAAGAGCAGATGTGAGCATTATTAATGTTCAGGATGACAAAAAGACCTTTTTAATGAAGATTACATCAGTCTGGAGGCATGTGTGGTTGCTTCACCTCGTTCTTGAGTTCCTGTGGCAGGTCATCGGCCTTATCCAGCGGGAAACCGGACACCAGCTCCGTGGTGAGAACATGCTGGCTGCTCAGTTCATCCACAACATTTGGCACATAGAAATAAGGATGACACTTCAGTAACTCCCTGTAATGATATTAACACAGACAGAATCTTACACCTGTGCCTCGGAAGAAATATTGTACTGTACATCCACAATATCTCACAGTATGTTCCAGAAGCACTAAAATCTGATGCATTTGAATATTTTTGCTCTATAAATAAAATATAGTCCATAATTCCTAAATGTGAATTAGTGTTGTTCTTATAAATAATTAAAACTAATATTAAAAACTGATTTTGTTAATAGAAAAAATAAAAAAAACTTACATGAATATTAGAAATGCTGCTTTGGAAACTAACTGAAATAAAGAATGTTTAAGCTGAAATACTATTAAAGCTAAAATAATAATAAATAAAACATTACCGAAGCACAAACTTCAGCCAAAATTTAATTGAAAGCTTTTATTTGTATATTTTCAGTTTTAATTGTGATTTAATTGTGATTGTGATTGCTATGGTCATTTTTTTATTCCAATTTATTTTAATTTAGTTCTTATTTTTACATTTTCAGTTGATAAAAAATTATCAATAAATACTATAATAATATTATATAAAATATACTAAAATAGCATTGGTCTGCAGTCTAACAATTACTATGAGTATAAATAAATATAATTCATTTAAATGAGTATAAAGTCTCATTAAAATAAGATAATAAAAACTTCACTATCTAGTTACTCAAACACTCACTGGAATTTCTTGGCACATTTGGCTTCCCGTACGTAATCACACTCCAAAGCCAATTCCCTGCTCATGACCTCTATGAGATGCTCCGGAAACAAACCTTCACGCAAACAGAAGGACAGGTTACAGGGTCACAGCAGAACTGAATCCAAAAGCATTCTGACACAACATAACTCATACCTTCAGGTAAAGCATTGCTGATACTGAGGAGCGTCATTAGGTTGTTCACGTCGCTCTTTATACTTTTGGCCACTCCTGGATACTGATGGCACATAATAACATTTGATTATTTAATGCCTAGATCTAGCAGCATAAAACACAGGTGTGAAACATTATGAAAATCAAACCTGGATTTTCATGGCCACCTCTCTGCCGTCCTTCATTCTGGCCAGATGAACCTGACCGATGGAGGCCGCGGCGAATGGACGCTCCTCAAAGTACTCTAGTTCATCCTGCCAGTTCAGACCCAGATCACTGACCACCGTTTTCTGTCCGAATGATAAACACACCATAAAACTAAATCTTATTTTGGTTTTAAACTAATATGCAGTTTGACTTGCAAAGTGTTAAGTCAGTCCAGTTTTCTCCTCTATGTTTGATGTTTTTTGTCCTGTAAAAACTGAGCTTTTTGATGACCCTCTCCTAAGTGGATTTATTTTGAAAAAGATAATGCATGTTTAGACATATAATGCATATTTTATGATGACATTTACTCAAAATTGCTGTTCCGCTATAAAACATAAGGATGATTGCGTTTTAGAGCATAAATGGACTGGCCACCAACTGCGGCCTATTGAGATATTTTGCTAGTAAAATGATTGTGCCAAAAGAACAACGTGAGAACTTTATTATGTCTGAGTGATGAAGTTGTCCTTCATCCTATTGTATTTATTAAGCTCTAGTTCTTAATCAATAATCAGCAGCAAGAGTTAATTTTCCTTTTTAAAGGTACGCTCCAATAAAATTAGTAAGCGGAAAAATGGGTATTTAAGGCAGCCATCACTAGAGAAAAGGGGATTGGATCCTGGGTTTTGAGGGAATTTGAAGAAGGTTATTGTAACGCTGCTTGAACGCTCTGAAAATCTGTCCTTAATAGATGAAGAGGAGAGTTTGTACTGTTTTAGCACTGTCTTAATCATATTTATTTGCACATCTGCTTTAATAAACTCCTTTTTGAACTGCAACATCGCTCCTGTTACATCTTGGTGTGATTCTTCTTGTGAACACCCGGGTCTCTCTCACAGTCTGGTCACTCTGTATCATCTCGGTGAGCTACTCTTACATTCTACACATACACAGAGCTTTTCTGTGTTTCATTTAGACAAGAAACCTTTGGAAAACACTAGTGTGGACGGAGATCGTTTTGAAACACAGTTTTCAAATGTACCTGGATTAATGTAGACGTAGCCTTAAAAGTCATTCTCTTAATGAAGAAAAATTTGATCTTTCATAATATCTTTCTAATTTCAGCTCAACAGCAAAATTTCTGACATAAAACGACTCGCAAACGTTTTTTAATGTTGACTTTAAGCAGTGTTGGTGAAAGTTACTTTTAAAAGTAATGCATTGCAATATTGTGTTACTCTCTAGAAAGTAACTAACACAATACCTAGTTACTTCTTATGGCAAGTAGTACGTTACGTTACTTTTACTTTTTCACCTGGGCTGGACTTGGTTGTTTTTTTTTTTTAAGTTTTACTTTTGACAAATGTAAATGTCCTTTCACAGCAGTGAAATGTTGCAGAAGAAGAAAGTCCAACACTCTTAGTTTAAAATAAAAACAAACAAATTAAGCAAATGTGATGTTAAGTCTTTTTTGCTTATTGTTATAGTTGAATTGGATCATTGAAGATCAACAGCAAAGACATTGGTTAATAAAGTGAGATTAAATACAGTATATATATATATATATATATATATACACACACACACACACAGTATAAAGTATATTTATCATATTTAATTATTGCAGGTTTGCGTAATAGTTTGCATTTGACTGTTTTTATGAATTCTTTTTGTTATTTTTTCATTTATTTTTTTTTACAAATTTTCAAAGCCTTAACAGAGATTTCCCCCCCAATAACCTTTTCCGCCAAATAACTGAACATAACCAAATAACTAAACATACAAAAAGTAATTAAGGCATATATGACAATAATAAGGACATCTATGGTAATTAAATTACAATATGGTTACATTAATAAATAGCAATGTTTTTATTAATTCTGAGGAATAGTGAATCTGTTTTTGTGCAAATGATGTGTAAATGGAAACTCAAATATCTGTGATAACTAAAATAACCATCATATTCACAAACAATGCCACACACATGGGGACAAGAGAGCTGTCAGTCAATCAATGGAAACACAAGGTAACTTGCGTTATAAGTTGAAAAAGTAACTACAGTAACTGTAAATTTAAAAGTAACCTGTTCCTTTACTCATTACTTGAGTAATGTAATCGGATTACACAACTCACTTTACTTGTGCGTTACCCCTAACACTGACTTTAAGATGTAAAACCTGCTTGTTTGTGTTTTCAACTCTCACATTTGAGACTATACCATCATTTGCTTGGTGGGCATGAAGTCGGCGCTCTGTCGAACACGGTCAAAGATCTTTGCAAGTTGAGGGTTGATGAAAGCATCGTCTAGAAAAGATCAGCAGAACTAAAGATCAATGTGTAGCAGATCATGCAACACGCAAACTCTGAATATATACTTTTGCAGCATGAACGGCATGACGCACTAAAAAAAGCTTTGCATGGTTATTGTGGCCAGCTGGTTTTCTTATTTTGGGTCGTGACATATTCCAGCTGAGTCCTTCATCTCAATGACACGGCACATAATACATTATTGCCCTTTTAAAAGACAACAACAGATTAAAAGGGACTTAATGTGATCTTATCGGTTTTCTGCCTGGATCTGCTTTCCTTTAAAAAAATAGAAAGATAAAGAATGCCATCAGCAACATAAGCAGCCCTACACTGTGTCGAGGGGAAGGGGTGTAATGATATTTCAGAATGACATTTGTGTCAGATTCTTAACAGGAATAAACCCTGAGGTGTGTGGCAGTAAACAGGTCAATGGCAAGGGCAGTGGCCGAATCGAGCAATCACCTCTGATCAAATAAACATACAATTTATTAATTTACTTGCATTATTCTAACACTTCATTATGATCTTATTTATGAAATACTTCCATAAATGCACTACCCAAGAAATATACATGACCAGTCAAAAGATTGGAAACATTAGGTTTTTAAGGCTGCATTTATTTGATCAAAATACTATAAAAACAGTAATACAGTGGAATCCGGTTATCTCGACGGCCTCGGGGGTTGTAAAAAAGCATTGAGATAACCAATGATCGAGATAACCAACGTTGCATTCTTTCTTGCTTTCTGCCTGCCTAATGTGCTTTCTCAACAAATTTCGCTTTGTCCCGTCTTTTAATAACCTTCAATCCGTTCTTCAATCCGCAGCGGCGCTGAGCAGAGCGCATGTCAGAACAGAAGCAGGTGTGTGTGTGTGTGTGTGTGTGTGTTCATCTAAGCCTCATACTCATTGGTCGGTAACCGCTCGTCAATGTAAAAATATTTGAGAAAACCAATCAAATCAGAGAAGGCGGGCTTTATGTGCACACAGAAGCAGATGAAGCTTTGGGATGGGGGTGAGGCCCATGGCAGCACTCGCTGCTCGTTGAGAAGAGTAAGAACGATATGTGCTTTCACTTCAGAGAGTCTACAAAAGTCGTCTAAGTCGTTAGATTTGTCGCAAGTCGCTTTTTTGAAAATGTATCGCTAGAGTGGTCTGAAAACGTGGTGAATTTGTCCCTCTTTTGTGCTCGAGATATCAGGGTTCGGCGACATAAAAGATTTGACATAACCGATAAGAAAATGCTAAGACAAATAGGGAGTTTGGCGGTTCCACTTCAAAAACGCTGACATAATAGGGTTGGCGAGTTAACCGAGAGTCGAGATAAGTGAACTACACTGAATATGTTATTACAATTCAAATTCTTTCGGTTGTAATATATTTTAAAATGTGATTTAGTCCAGGATGAAATATTATATGATACTGAAGACTGAAGCAATGATGCTGAAAATTCAGCTTTGCCAACAAAGGAATAAAATTACATTTAAAAAATGTATTGCAACAGAAACCAGCAAATTTAAATTGTAATAATATAATGTATTTTTGATAAAATACAGCCTTGGTAACATTACGAGACTAAAACATTAAAAAGCCTTGGACCGGTTGTGTATATGGGGTACTTTAAATAAATAACTGAACTTGCACTGAATTTAAAAATGACTACACTAATGTTAATTATTATATTTTTCATATGTCTCACCCTGGATGCTGAGCATCTGTCCCAGTTTAAGTGCGGCTCCTCTCACTTTGCAGAGAGTCCGAACAATCCTTTCAGCATTGGCTTCTGAAATGAACGGGTTTGAGTCCAGAATTGCTTTATTCTGTCCTGATAAAGACGAGAGAAAAAATAAAACAACCCAACTCGTAAATCACAGCGCATTAATTGAATCATAATGTCCAACCACATTTTCCCACTTGACTTATTTCCAGGTGCAAGACTCTTCTTTGCCACTTCAGCAATGGCGCCAATGCCCAGTCCAACAGCTAAACCTGTGGGAATCGTGAAATATTTGGCATTTGCTTGTTTACCAAAGCCTTTTTTGAGCTAATTAAATAAGCAATCACACTATAATGTGTGTTATCTCACCTCCAAAGTTCACCAACCTTCCCAACCTCGTGACTGGCACTTTTCTCTCTCTGGAGCTCTTACTTAACTGAAAACAACAGTAGATAAAAATAATTGTAGACACAGAAGGTGTTTTATAGTTATTGCTTTAAGATAAAAATCTAAATGTAATGCTATATAGGTATTAAAGTATTCAAAGTAAATCACCATATAATGCTTAAACTTCAACCCTTTCAATCAGGGCTGTGTAACCAAGGATTTACAGTTTAGTGTGCCGTACCATTTGCTTGTGTTTACTGGAATCGGGTGTTTTGGCGTCTTTGGTTGTGTCGACACCTTCTCCTTTCTGTCCACTGTTATATCTGTGGTCTTGGTGGAATGAACAGATCTGTCCACAGACGTGCTGTTGAGCTGGATGAATCTCTCTAAATAGCCTGTGTCCAGATCTCCCCAAAAACCTGTCAAGACCCCTGGCACATTCAACAACACCCATTACGCCACTAAACCTGGAGGCATTTCGGTGGTTGCAACTGCCACACTCCTAAAACCAAGCATGCAGGACAAACAAAGTAAAAATATGGTCTGGATGGATAGATGAAGCTTTGGAAACTAATTGATATATAACTACGTATAATTAATTGCAGATAAATAAACACAACTCAGCAGTTTGTCAATCGTACCTGTTCTTTGAGGTGAGGCGTGTTAAAAGAGACTCGTTTTTGACCACCAAATGTAACCTTTCTGAACCTGTTGATTCCCCTGATCAATAACATGTCAGCTGCCATTTTTACCTTTCAGAGCTGTAAAAACAGATGTAAACATTTTATAAATCACTGGTTTATGTCAATAAAGGAAAGACTAATTAAAAACTAGGAGGAGTTCGGAAAAGTAAATTTTTCATAAAATTCAAAATGGCGGGAAAATTTTATGCATTTTTTTATTTTATTTTAACATTTTAAAACGTCATAGGATGCAATCGAATCGTCTTGAGACAAGGAATCAGTGGACAAAATAATTTTGTTTCTAGGTCATACGGTTCAAAAGTTATTAATGTAAACGTGAGTGCAACTTTGGAGAGTTGGTGGCGCTAGAGAGCTTGAGTTAGAGACTTCAATTTTTCTATGGTCAATGATTGGACTGTCCTTAATGAGTGTACCAACTTTCATCATTTTCCCACAAGCGGTTCTATGGGCTGCCATAGACTTTCATGGCGGAAGAAGAAGAAGATGATGAAGAATAATAAAGTGAAGTAAATGAAGTAAATAACTAGGGCGCTTAGATATCACCACTTTATGTCATGTCGAAATCAAACTTGATATGGCCTGAAAACATGACTGAAAACAATCAGTTCTGTGAAATTAAAGGTTCCCAATCAATCATTCCCAATCAACGTTATGTCAGAGCTGAACTGACGAACTGAGATCTCGGCTGAGAGCCCATTCACCTTCGAGTGTAACTAAACGAGCCAATGCACATTAGCGTACAAGATTTATGTCGCTCACTCAGCCCACGAAGCAGGTTTGTAAGGAAGATCGTGTGCAATCACACATTCAGCTTTTCGCTTTGGAGTAGAGCCATTCTCAACAAGCATGCTAAAGAGTCAGGACTCTTTGTTGGTGTTGACATGATGGTGTGTCAGCGGTGATTGCAATCTTTTCTTTGCAGGAAGTTTGCATAGTGCAGACACAGTCCTGTAAACTGTGCTGCAACCTGTTTCCTCTGTGCGCTTTAGCACTTAAAAAAGCATTTTCCTAAAAGTCAAACACAGGTGTGATGTTGCGTCTTTTTAAAGATGCCATTCCACATATGAGTTTCTAGATGCTGTCGTTTCCTGGCCCCGTCTGACAGTCATGATCACTGCCTCACGTGCCTGAGCTTCGGCAGAGTCCCCTCTCCTATGCCTTGATCTAGTTCCGCTGCTCAGCAAAGGGCTACTTCAGTGAATAGGCAGGTTGACTTGAGGATTACAGTGGAGGGCAAACCTGCCCCTGTCTGTCCCACAGCTGATGGTCACACTTTCCTGGGCCACTGAGTGCGCCCGGCTTCAGTGGAAGCATCCACCATGTTCTGAACTTTAGAGGCTGGATCTCAGCGTCGTGCCCCCAAGATCCTCAAAGAGCTGCACAAGGGTAGTTCTGATAAAGGAGTTGCTCACAGTAACGGACCTTGCCCTACATTTGACAAAAGTCACTGCATGCTTCCGCGGTCAGACAATGTCCACATTAGTGGTCCTGGCCACCATCTTTGGCTGAAACTGCAGAATATGAGCGAGGTTGACAAATATCGTTCTCTCCACTCCCAGGCTGGCCTCTTTGGCGCTCCAGTGGCCAGCTGCTGCCTGCACCCCACAACTGCCTGCTCTTCACTGAGGATGCCTTCCTGTGCCTTCTTCCTCCGTCTCAGCAGCAGCCTCCACCTAGGCTGCAGCATGGAGCGGGCCATATGAAAATTCTGCAGCCCAACCCAGCCTATGTTTGGCCTGTCAAGCGCCAGGCCAAGGGGCTACCAGAGACAGGCGATCCAGAGTTGGGGAACAAGCTCTTCAGCATCACTCCATCTCCCGGAGAAGAGCCGGGTGGCGAATCCTTTGTTCAACTTTGTTGTTGTTCCGCCGCTGAGCATACAGTCAGTGGTTTCCAAATTTGCCCTTGCCACTTCATGGCTTGCCGCTGTCACTCCCCTCTCCAATCACCAGCAGGCAGCAGTGTCCGGTTCGAGATCCTGATGCCTTCTCAAACACCCCTAGGTGGAGCCAGGTAAGTCTTGCACCTCACACTCAGACCCCACTCTGGGATGCTATGCCTTCTAGGTATATACAGGGAGTGCAGAATTATTAGGCAAGTTGTATTTTTGAGGATTCATTTTATTATTGAACAACAACCATGTTCTCACTGAACACAAAAAACTCATTAATATCAAAGCTGAATATTTTTGTATCAATATTTTAAGTAGTTTTTAGTTTTAGCTATTTTAGGGGGATATCTGTGTGTGCAGGTGACTATTACTGTGCATAATTATTAGGCAACTTAACAAAAAACAAATTTATACCCATTTCAATTATTTATTTTTACCAGTGAAACCAATATAACATCTCAACATTCACAAATATACATTTCTGACATTCAAAAACCAAACAAAAACAAATCAGTGACCAATATAGCCACCTTTCTTTGCAAGGACACTCAAAAGCCTGCCATCCATGGATTCTGTCAGTGTTTTGATCTGTTCACCATCAACATTGCGTGCAGCAGCAACCACAGCCTCCCAGACACTGTTCAGAGAGGTGTACTGTTTTCCCTCCTTGTAAATCGCACATTTGATGATGGACCACAGGTTCTCAATGGGGTTCAGATCAGGTGAACAAGGAGGCCATATCATTAGATTTTCTTCTTTTATACCCTTTCTTGCCAGCCACGCTGTGGAGTACTTGGACGCGTGTGATGGAGCATTGTCCTGCACGAAAATCATGTTTTTCTTGAAGGATGCAGACTTCTTCCTGTACCACTGCTTGAAGAAGGTGTCTTCCAGAAACTGGCAGTAGGACTGGGAGTTGAGCTTGACTCCATCCTCAACCCGAAAAGGCCCCACAAGCTCATCTTTGATGATACCAGCCCAAACCAGTACTCCACCTCCACCTTGCTGGCGTCTGAGTCAGACTGGAGCTCTCTGCCCTTTACCAATCCAGCCACGGGCCCATCCATCTGCTCCATCAAGACTCACTCTCATTTCATCAGTCCATAAAACCTTAGAAAAATCTTTAGATATTTCTTGGCCCAGTCTTGACGTTTCAGCTTGTGTGTCTTGTTCAGTGGAGGTCGACTTTCTGCCTTTCTTATCTTGGCCATGTCTCTGAGTATTGCACACCTTGTGCTTTTGGGCACTCCAGTGATGTTGCAGCTCTGAAATATGGCCAAACTGGTGGCAAGTGGCATCTTGGCAGCTGCACGCTTGACTTTTCTCAGTTCACGGGCAGTTATTTTGCGCCTTGGTTTTTCCGCACGCTTCTTGCGACTATTGCTTGCCCTGTTGACTATTTTGAATGAAACGCTTGATTGTCCGATGATCACGCTTCAGAAGCTTGGCTATTTTAAGACTGCTGCATCCCTCCCTCTGCAATATATCTCACTATTTTTGACTTTTCTGAGCCTGTCAAGTCCTTCTTTTGACCCATTTTGCCAAAGGAAAGGAAGTTGCCTAATAATTATGCACACCTGATATAGGGTGTTGATGTCATTAGACCACACCCCTTCTCATTACAGAGATGCACATCACCTAATATGCTTTCTTGGTAGTAGGCTTTCCAGCCTATACAGCTTGGAGTAAGACAACATGCATAACGAGGATGATATGGTCAAAATACTCATTTGCCTAATAATTCTGCACTCCCTGTACAGGTGCTGGTCATATAATTAGAATAAAAGTTTATTTATTTCACTAATTCCATTCAAAAATTTAAACTTGTATATTATGTTCTTTCATTACACACAGACTGATATATTTCAAATGTTTATTTATTTTAATTTTGATGATTATAACTGACAACTAAGGAAAATCCCAAACTTAGTATCTCAGAAAATTAGAATATTGTGAAAAGGTTCAATATTGAAGACACCTGGTGCCACACTCTAATCATCAAATTAACTCAAAACACCTGCAAAGGCCTTTAAATGGTCCCTGAGTCTAGTTCTGTAGGCCACACAATCACGGGGAAGACTGCTGACTTGACCGGTGTCCAAAAGATGACCATTGAAACCTTGCACAAGAAGGCCAAGACACAAAAGAGGCTGGCTGTTCACAGAGCTCTATATCCAAGCACATTAATAGAGAGACGAAGGGAAGGAAAAGATGTGGTAGAAAAAAGTAGTGATGTCCAAATGAAGCAATGAACCAGTATTGAACCACTTCATCAACTGTTTTGAAAATGGGTTCATTCATTCAAAGCTTCGTTTCAGTGACATCTAGTGGCGAAATTGTAGATAGCAAAATAATGTCAGTATGAGTGTAACTAGGGTTTGTGTGAATGATGTAAATAAACGAATTATTACATGCATCACTATAATGCTATTTAATGTTGAGTAGCTCACCATCATGCTCACCATGATGATGATGATCAAACAAATGCAGTGATAACACCAATGCAAGCTCCTACTACAATAAACCCACATCTTGTGCATCTACATAGCAGGCTCTTTTTTTTAAATAGCAGGCAGAATTTTATAGCAGGCAGAATTTTGTTTTTTGAGGGTGCCCAGCTTAAAATGAAGGGGCCAAACTGCGCGCAATTGTTGACAGGGGAGAGGGGTAATGTAGTAAACAGGTTTCAAACCTGCGCGGAGAATCCCCAATGGATTTCTAGTCCATCGCCTTAACCTCTCGGCCACGACTGGTTGTGGTTCGATGCGCCATTCTTGACTTTGCCGGTGCGTTGCGATCGTCTTGTGCGGTGGACGAAATGTGCTTTCACTTTCGTTTTCACAGTCGTGATTTTAAACAATTGAAAATCTGAGAGGGCCGGACATGTAAATGAGGGGGGCCAGGCCCACCCGTGGCTACGCCACTGCTATATAGTCATATTACGCGCCAAAAAACCTGCTGAAGCGTGTGTGCAGCAAAGTTTCGCGTCACAAAACCTCTCGCGATGCGAAGCAGTATCGAATGGTCTGAACCAGTCACGTGATTCACTCAGAGAACCGAAGCAGTTGCTGCTTCGGACGTCATCGGTCACGTGTGTTTTTCCGCATCAAAGCAAGCTCCGAAGCAGTAGTTCATAAAAAATCCTGCTTCGAGTTCGAAGCTTGTGTCGGAGCATCGGTGTCAGACGGCCATCACTAGAAAAAAGTATACAAGCAATAGGGATAACCGGACCCTGGAGAGGATTGTGAAACAAAACCCATTCAAAAATGTGGGGGAGATTCACAAAGAGTGGACTGCAGCTTCAAGACCCACGACGCACAGACGTATACAATGGGTATGGGTTTCAGCTGTCGCATTCCTTGTGTCAAGCCACTGAACAACAGACAGCGTCAGAAGTGTCTCGCCTGGGCTAAACACAAAAAGGAGTGAACAGGACTGCTGCTGAGTGGTCCAAAGTTACTTTCTCTGATGAAAGTAAATTTTGCATTTCCTTTGGAAATCAGGGTCCGAGTCTGGAGGAAGAGAGGAGAGGCACACAATCCACGTTGCTTGAGGTCCAGTGTAAAGTTTCCACAGTCAGTGATTGTTTGGGGTGCCATGTCATCTGCTGGTGTTGGTCCACTGTGTTTTCTGAGGTCCAAGGTCAACGCAGCCGTATACCTGGAAGTTTTAGAGCACTTCATGCTTTCTGCTGCTGACCAACTTTAAGGAGATGCAGATTTCACTTTCCAACAGGACTCGGCACCTGCACACAGTGCCAAAGCAACCAGTACCTGGTTTAAGGATCATGGTATCCCTGTTAATTAACTGGCCAGCAAACTCGCCTGACCTTAACCCCACAGAAAATCTATGGGGTATTGTGAAGAGGAAGATGCGATACGCCAGAACCAACAATGCAGAAGAGCTGAAGGCCACTATCAGAGCAACCTGGGCTCTCATAACAGCTGAGCAGTGCCACAGACTGATCGACTCCAAGCAACGCTGCAGTAAATCCGATAAAATGAGCCCCAACTAAGTATTGAGTGCTGTACATGCTCATACTTTTCAATTGGCCAACATTTCTAAAAATCCTTTATTTGTATTGATCTGAGATACTGAATTTGGGATTTTCCTTAGTTGTCAGTTATAACCATCTAAATTAAAAGAAATAAACATTTGAAGTGTATCAGTCTCTGTGTAATGAATGAAAATACACGTTTCTCTTTTTGACTGGAATTGGTGAAATAGATAAACTTTTTGATATTCTAGTTATAGGACCACTACCTACCTGTGTCTCTGTGTGTGTGTGTATATATATATACAGCTCTGGAAAAAATTAAGAGACCACTGCAAAATGATCAATTTCTCTTGTTTTACTATTTATAGATATGTGTTTGGGTAAAATTTACATTTTTGTTTTATTCTATAAACTACTGATAACGTTTTTCCCAAATTCCAAATAAATATTGTAATTGAGAGCCTTTATTTGCTGAAAGCCACAACTGGTCAAAATAACAAAAAATTGCAGTAGTCTCTTAATTTTTTCCAGAGCTGTATATATATATATACACACACACAGACACATTATTATTATTAAACACACACACACACACACTATACTTTAAATTCTCCATTGGATTCAGAATGCACCCTGCTCAATTCTACACTGATTCATAATTTAAACTCCAAAAAGTAAGTGACAACAGTGAACTAACAACCGACCAAACAAAGCTTTCTGGTCCAGGTTCCAAGATAGTTGTTTTCAAATCAATAACTTATAAACTACTTACTATAATCTTTAGTGCCATTCAGTGAAGTCTTCATTAATGATAGGCTACATCAGACTATGCTCAAACTCCATTAAGTTTCCGTGAGCTTTCCAAACATAAGATAAGACGCAGATGAAAGTGTGAAACGGTGATCTCAGACAGAGGGAAAGACGGACTCACTGAGCGCTTCCTCCGGGCGGCGCTATGGACAGGGTTGCCAGATCTGCGCAACAAAACTGGCCCAAAATGAATCCAAAACTAACCAATGACTCTATCCCAAAACGCACGTTTGAGCCGTTTTAACTTGACATACGCATATATTAAAGTATGCAGTGCCATTGTTTTTTCTGCATTTTTTTTATAAAGCATGTTTATCAAAGCTACTTAAATGTCCCAATTAAACTAAAGCCTAATCATGGCTTAGGTTAATCTAAACCCAGTCCGTGAAACCAGGTCTAAACGGGCCTTTCCTTACCTAAAATACCTGCAAACACTGGCCTATATCGCAGTGATCAGAAAACTTAACATCTAGCACAATTTTATTACTGGTACAAAATAAAATATTTCAATACAGGTATTCCTTTATTAACAGCAAATTTAAACGTTGCTCAATTGGGCCGATTAGGGACAGAAATATTATAGTAATTTTCTGCCATCTACTGGTAAAAGCTTATTCTGCATTTTTATTTTTACACTAAATTCATTTCATCACACTATCTTTCCATTTTATTTTATCTGGCCTTCCACTTGTTTCTAGAGTGAGTAGACCCTAATGAACAACATAATAAACTATATATAATGTGTGTGTATGTATGTATATATTTATTCTTCCCATGCTTGCATTAGTTCGGTGTAAATTTGTTGCTCACTGACTTCTTAAAAAAGTTTTATACCCACTGTATATACAGCTCTGGAAAAAATTAAGAGATCACTGCAAAATGATAAATTTCTCTTGTTTTACTATTTATAGGTATGTGTTTGGGTAAAATTTACATTTTTGTTTTATTCTATAAACTACTGACAACATTTTTCCCAAATTCCAAATAAATATTGTAATTGAGAGCATTTATTTGCTGAAAGCCACAACTGGTAAAAATAACAAAACATTGCAGTAGTCTCTTAATTTTTTTCAGAGCTGTATTTATGTTTTGTTACAACTTTTAAGCAATGACACAATATTTGTTTGACATCACAAAAGAATAATAAACAAATCTCAAAAGACTTTTGTGGACATCTGTAGCCATACAAAAGAATGGGAACAATAGGCTACATCTTGAAAAATAAAAAACAAATAATAAATCAGTCCAATAATCTTCACACTCTTCAGTCAAATAAATGAATACAAACAATGGCCTCTGAAAAAAATACATTTATCTTTTGTTCCTGATCACAATTTCTACATAATGTCAAGCTTTGATAAATGTTTTTAATTTGGGGAAAAGGTGCAAGGCATTCTGGGTAGTGACTTCTATGACCTTCTCCAAGGGAATCCCTTTGATTTTGGCGATATATTCGGCACTAATGCTGATGTTCCTTGGTACATTCCTCACCTAGATTAAAAACGCAGATAAATAAATGCCCAAAACATGTCAAATAATATTTATGACAGAAAAAAAGCTGCCGAACCTGCTTCTCAGGCCCCAGCGCAGGAGCGTCCGTCTCCAAACACATGCTCTCCAGAGGAACCTGCTTCACCAGCTTCTGCTTCTTACAAAAAGGGTTGAAATCATGTGATGTGTGACTAATAAACACATTGGGTGTTCACTGTAAATTATAGAGATCATGTTTGGACTTATTTTCCTTATTTATTACATGTTTGGACTTATTTTCATTAAAGACTTTTGCTTAAATGCTTGAAATTAGTTTGTAAACAAATATAAATTGAGCATCTGTTTTGGTTTATTATAATTCATCGAATTTGATTATTGATAAGCATTGATAAGATATTTGAGCTAAAATATAAGATAGCTTTGATTTGTTTGACATTTTCGATCACTGTGTGATTCTATATTCACATTTCTGTTCATTTTGATGAATGACAGGTACTTTATTACAGCTTTTGATTTTGAGTGCATGTCTATCAGCAGAGCACACACTAACGAGGGCTGAAGAGAGCATGGAGAGAGAGTCAAAACCTTTTTTACAGTAAGTTATGTTTACCTGATCACTCCTTACAATGGATGGAGGTATTGAGAAAAAATAACCAGCTTTTACACCCTCCATTGCAACCGAAGGTTTTCCGTCAAATGCGTGAAGAAGTGCGTTTTCTACACCTTATTGAAAACAGACAAGATTGAAATTATGAAAAGGAACGAATATATGAATTTAATTTATTAATTTCACTGTTTGTCTAAGTACAGCTTTACTGTAGCTCAAACAGTAGAGCATGACACTTGCAACACCAAGGTCATGGGTTTGATTCCCAGGGAAAGCAAGAACTGATTAAAATGTCAGTGTGTTTCTTGAATGCAATGCAAGTCACTTTGGATAAAAGCTTCTGCCAAATGCATAAATGTAAATATACCCAGCTCTTTCAGAAGATGGATGGTTGGTCTTCCAGCTGATCTTGAGTGAACATTCCTAACAAACAAAATTCATTGCCTCATGAAAGATCATAACATCATTTTTTTTATGTTCACAAAAATATTAGGCCAGAAGACTGACGCTTACAGAGGCAGATTGAACTGTTTGGCGATTTCAGCCTGTCGAATGAGGACCTGTCTCTGAGCGTCTTTCCCAGCGTCACTGCTGACGACACGCGGCGTGAAATCCAGGCCAACCTATATGTAATGCACATATTTAAACATTCATAAGAACATCACACTGAATAGTTTGTTTAGGTACTGATGAAAGCCTGCATTACAAAAGTTTGACCAACGGCGTTAGACTGGTTAGGTTTGTGGTTTGGGTTTTTACTACATTCATGCAGAAGTGGTTATTTTCTAGTTACTAGACAGTTAAAAGTAGGGTAGGCTATTTTTTTAATAAACATTTTTTGTTTTTCTGGTCATGGGCCATGTAGGTTTGGATTTTGATGTCCCTTAATAATAACAACCGCCATTTAAAAACTAAATTGTGTGTTTACTCGTGTTATCAAATTTAAACTTGTTTGATGATCTGAAACATTTAAGTGTGACAAACATGAAAGAAAAAAAGAAATCAGGAAGGGGGCAAACACTTTTTCACAAAACTGTTTATAGACAGTAATACCTCGGTTTACACGTGACTGTATACGAGCAAATTGGTGTACGAGCATGGAGGGTCAAATTGGTGTACGAGTATTGTATCGGAGTGCGAGAAAAATATTCCCTTGCATATGCGTATTTTTTTGTGTGGAAAAGTCCTAACGCTCAGCATCCTCGCGCACATTTTTACTGGAAATATCCTAAAGACAGCCTCTCACAAAGCCTATCACCCCTTCACTCGTTTATTCTCTCAGCGCCGCTCGGTCATTCACCACAGTGATACTTTTATAAGTGATTTACAGCGGTTTTACCTTGTGCTGTTAACATTAATTGTGATCACTATTGTTCACGTAGTGAAATATATACGTACAGTACAGCATATAGACAATGACCTCAAGATGAGTAAGAAAGACGGTAGGAAATTCTCCCTTTAAGCAGTAAAACCCTCCTCTCGTCTCCTTCACGCCAGCAGCGACGCTACTCAAAGATAAAGTGCTCGTTACAGTAAATTGTAAAGTAGTTTTAGAGTTTAATTGTCATTATTAATTAGTATTTATTTGAGATTTTAATGACTATAATTTTAACTGTAATTAATAGGGTAAAATAAAAAAAATGGGCATTTATGGTCATGTGGAACGAATAGTGATTTTTTGTGCATTCTTATGGGGAAATTTGTTTTGGTGTACGAGCATTTTGGGTTATGAGCTCTTAAAACGAATTAAACTCGTAAACTGAGGTATTACTATATATATATATATATATATATATACTGTATATATACACACACAGTCATGGCCCAAATTGTTGGAACCCCTGATTTTTTACCAGAAAATCACTTTTTGCGCACAGAAAAGTATTGCATTAACACATGTTTTGCTATTCACATGTTTATTTCCTTTGTGTGTACTGGAAGACACAAATTTGACACAAAACTCCAAAAATGGGCTGGACAAAATTATTGCTAGCCTCTCTGAAAGTGCCTATCCTACCTTTAAGGGATTAAAATCTCTATTCTCTACCTATAACAACTAGTTAGACATACAGTATATGCCTAACCTCACCAATTGCCACAATCTGCTCTCTGTATTTGTCAATCAGCGGTAATGCAGCGTCTAAATCCTGTGGGGCAGAAAAGAAGGAAACGGTGAGCTGTGAGACAGTGAATAACATAAATGTGTCTTCATGTGCTGTTTCAGACCTCAGGTAAGACTCCTCTGGGTTGTGCTGGATCTTGGACAGGATGAACTCCAAGACATGGCATAATGAATCCAGGGAACCTATAGGACATTACAGCCATTTAGTAAAGAGTTTGCTGAAAATAATACACAGGGTAATATAGATGTACCTCTGTGAGAGCCGTATAATCTTCTCAAATTCACCAGCATGCTCTGCAACAGCAAGAAGGGCAACGAGCCCAGCCTAAACATGAAATGACAACCATGATTGCACTCTTAATATGGATATCAGAGAGAAAGAGATGACAGACTGAAAGAGGCACCTGTTTAGACTCCCCAATGACGTCATCGATGTCCTGAAATAAACACAACACAGGCTCATCGAGGAACTTCAAACAAAGTTTTATAGTATTATGAACCTTGCGACTATATTGCTTTCTTACGCTGTCAAAATCTTCAGCAGAAATATGACAGTGACAGTCGATATACCCTTGCATAGATGTGTTTTTTCTCAGATCCACACGCTTCAGCAGAAGTGCGTTTAGACCCGGATGTGACGTAAGCACGTCTCTATCACGCATGCGTCATTTCCATGGCGACAGGTCATGCTTGTCACGTGACACATGACAGATAAATTGGTTTTATTTCGTTTTTTGTCACAATTTTCCCAAAAGTTTTGCCGGTCATCAACTACTTAATATTGCGATTCTCAACTATGTAGAAGTGAATGTGTTTTGTCGTTTAAAAGCCTTTAAAATGACAGTTTGAGAATCTGATCTTTCTGATTTACAACACCTAAATTCAGTCACTTTTCCCGATACTTGACAGTAAGTGTCCGGTGAAGTGGGAGAAGAATAGAGTGCACTTTATAATTACCTACGTAATGTGTATCTGATATGAATAAAAGTGAGTGCTATTTCCGCTTCAGTGTGTATTTTTCAAACTATTAATACATTGTTTATCCAGTACTTATGAGTTTTTAAATGTCTGAAACCTAAAACAAACATTATGTTGTTAAAAAACACATACAATTTGTGATATATGACGATCAGTCTCTCGATTAGCGCACGAAAAAACTTTTAAATTCAGTAGTTGATCACGTGACATGCCGACTGCTCAAAAAACACCATGTCATGAATATTCATGAGCCTTCCAGCATTGCCCGGTAACCTTTGAGTCATTCGGCTAATCACAGGTCGAACGTCATGGTACGTAATGAATATTCATATTCAAGCTTCGCTTGTCGTTGTTTTCAGGTGCAGAATGAGGAAGTTCCCCAGTCGAGTTTTTGTGACAGGTTTTGTTGGGAGTCGCCGCACATCGCGTGATGTGAAGCGCGCGTCGTGTGAAGTGTGCAGTGCGGGATGTGGGTCGCTCTGGTTCTCGGGCTGCTGGCGCTGGGCGGCGGGGTGTGTAAGTACGAGCCGAGCTGGGACTCGCTGGACTCCAGGCCGCTGCCGCAATGGTTCGATCAGGCGAAAGTGGGCATCTTCATCCACTGGGGGGTGTTTTCCGTGCCCAGCTTCGGCAGCGAGTGGTTCTGGTGAGGCTGCCATCCTACACAACACATTACCCTGGAACCTTTCTTTAAAGATTTTTTTTTCTTGTTAACAATTTGTTTTTGTTTTGTTTTTATTGCAGAACCTTTACATACAAAATCAGGGAATATAATTTGGAACAATCATAACGAAAAAAATGGTTATTACATTTGCAATAATACAGAAAAAGAACAGCACAACAATAGGGTTGAATCATATTTTACATACTTTGTCATAGTGCATTATTTAATATTAATAAATTCAAGGGATGAAATGACAGAATTAATTTTAGCCAGAAACAGGAAAGCATAAAGGAAAATTAGGCTACTTTTGTTTCTGAATGAAAAATGTTTCATACACAATAAGGAAATGAACAATATATTGCAGTGACAGCAGCTTTGGGTTTCATAATAAAAGAGGATCTCTTTGAGGATGAAAATGTGGGGAACATCTGTAGGGCTAAAGACATAAGAACATAATTCAGTCTAAAATGTATTAGTTATATTACAATCATAAAATAAGTGGGCAGATGTTTCTTCAGCAAAACCACAAACAAAGCAGGTTTCATCAATATCAGAGTATTGAGAAATGAATTAACAGAATAGATTTTATGGAGGATTTTGTAATGAATTTCCTTAACTTTATTTACAGGAATCGTGTGTGTCTGTGCGACTGCGTCACGTCATACAGCTGTTTAATGCCAATCTTTAATTGAACACATCTCGTTAAGTCAAGCTTTTCTCAACACATTTTAGACTTTTTGTTGTTGCTTTTTTAACTGTTATAATCGTGTCACTTCTTGGTCATGTGACCTTCAGTCAGCCGGTGCAACACTAAAGCCCCTGTAATGCTGAGTGAGTACAAACGAGTAACAACCGTGTTATTATTGGAGTAACAACTACTACACACAATCAATATGCATACATTTGTTTTATAATAATTAGAAAAAATGGGATTAAAAAGTGCTGTATAATACCAGGGTAGTTGCATGAATCTGAAAAGCTTTAAAATCTGTGTTGTTTTTATAAGGTTTTTGTTTTGTGATTTTTATTTTTCGTGTTTGAAATGTATTGTGAGATCAGTGTTATAAAAGATCATGTTTGAGCGTTTCTTTTGAGTTAACTTTGACTTGTGGACATAAAACTTTGCCAAAATAATTAAAGGATTAAAACATAATTTTGGTTATCTATTTTAAAGCCAGTCCAAAAAAAATATCTATCCATCTGTCTTCTCACATATTGTTGATCTGCATTCAGACGCTTATTTTATTTTGCAACAGGTCGTTTTCTGTGCTATAATGTATTTCTCTAATAGAAAATAATGTACAATATATCTTAACTTTCAAGCAATGTTGAAGAAAAATTACTAAACATAAAAATACTCTTTTATAGCCATGTTATCTTTGCAAACACAAACTGTTAATTAGTTTAATAAGTCTTTCTCTTTATTGTATAATTAGCATCAAATAAACAATATAGTTATTATTCACCTGATTAAAAGATTTTAAACAAAAATACAGAAAAATGATTAAAAACCAACAAATAGGTGTCAATATTCAGCAAGAATGTAAGTTGGTATTAAACAAAATCAGTGGCTCAGTTGAGAATGTCTTGTGTGTTAATCCTGAACAAACTCTGGGTTTGATGAACTTACTCCCGGATGCATTTTTGGAGCCAACATACCTCGAGTTTGATCAGGATTTGACAGTACGGTTACCTGCTTTCTGTTTCGTTCAGAGTGAACGTTGCTAAAACACCCGGTATGTCACATAACCTGCTTTCTTTAATGCGCCCAGGGTGCAAGTTTAATAAATGTTTTTGCTGTATCTAAAAGCCTTGGACAACTTTCAGCCAAGGGAAAGGTCCTCTACACGTCCATGGAAGTGTACAAATCCATCCCAAAATCCACAGAAAATGAAGCCTATGTGAAGCCTATGCAAAACAATCATATTTCACATTTAATTAATTGAAAATATTGCATGTGAACTTTTTTCTGATTCAGACATTTTACTTTTGAGTTATTAGCAAAAATACTGTAATTATAATATTTTTTTTAAAATGAAACTTAAAATATATAGTTTCAAAAATACTAACCCAGGGTGTAAAGTCTTAATGATTTAGGTAGTGTCATTTATTTTCTCATTACAGGAATAAGAATGAGTTTTTACACCTTACAATGTGCTTTATCTTAAAGCTTAATTTTTTAAATGTGCTTAATAGTTTTGTTTTCCAATAGGTGGTACTGGCAGGGCCGGAAAATCCCATCTTACGTGGAGTTTATGGAGCAGAATTATCCGCCTGGCTTCACCTACGCAGACTTTGCATCTCAGTTTCAGGCTGAATTCTTTGATCCTGTCGAGTGGGTCGACATTTTTGCCTCATCTGGAGCCAAATATATTGTGCTGACAACCAAACACCATGAAGGTTTGTGAGAAACCACTTCACCGACTACATAAAATAAAAACATAATGAGAAATAAAAAAAGTTAACTATTAACTATGAATGGTTTTGCGTCACATTCTATGTACTTTTCCTATAAAATACAGTAGCACCTTGAGATACGAGCGTCTCGACATACGAGTATTCTTAGATACAAGCAAGCCTTCGAGCTAATTTTTTGCTTTGAGATACAAGCAGCAGTAAATATTTGAGATACAAGCAGCTTATCCGTTGTTTTCACTGACGTCACAAAACCTGCGTAGTTACCCACCATGCACTGCGCACCGCCATTTTGAATCCCTACTGTCAGTGTCAACTCGTATATCTTATTGACGATCGTCGCTAATTTTACTTGTTATCATACTCTTTATTACTCTAATACTACATATTTGTAGATTGTAAATCAAAAACAATTAACATAAGTGACTTCTGTTGTGTTTATGGATACACGCGGTGTAATGAGGACAAGTTACCGCAGTTTTAGAACGCTCTGTACTTTCACATTCATGAACCTCTCCATGGACTGAATTAACATGAACAATAGTGTTTTCATCACTGCTCTGTGTCTTTAACGCCTAAAAAGGAGATATAAAATATAACGTTAGGTGTTATTTTACCTGCTGAATCGAATTTCAATATAAAGGACGTTAGACAAATTGGTTGAATTTAACTTGTATATATTTTTATTGTTGAATATGTTTCCAATTTATAACAATAAACAAAAGGTAAAGGAATGTCAAATACTGCTAAAGGTTGAGTTTGAGTTACCAAAAACGAAGGCATTTTGGGAAAGTTAATAATTAGGACAAAGTGGGTGGGGTGGGTTATTGTCCGTGGACTGTAACACATTTTTACTTTTTGTATAAATTTCTGCTTCTAAACAAATTAAATATTGTCAATACATTTAAACTTACCCCCTACAAAATGTTTAGAGCATATGATCGTCCTATTCCATTTTTCTTCAGTCTGAATGTCAGCCCTGTGATCGCAGCTTTCCATACACGTCGCCTTTCTTCTGACAAAATTCGTGTTCTTTCACATTGTCCAGTGATCACTTTTGGAAGCTCTTGGAAAAATCTTACATCTGTACTTACTCCTGGCCTATTTGAACATCCCAAAATTCCACAGATAGGCATTTGTGAGCATAAGTTTTGAATATACAAGCTTTGTTGTCGCTTACATAGGGAATCAAAATGGCGGATATGCCGGTACGCAAGTTTCGATGACGTCACGTGAAAACAACGGATAGAGGTCGACTAGGTGTTCAAGCACTCGGAGCAGCCCATGCGTCTCACTCCTTCACTTCACGTGTTCGCCGACTAAAGTAAAAGTGTTTGCGCGATCAAAAACAGCAGTCGAGAGAAGATTGAGCGTGTGCGTGCCGGGAATGTTCACGTGCGTTTGCACTGCGTGCAGATGAGGTTTCATGTGTGTGCGAGGGTTTAAAATGAGCGTGATCTGTTATCCGCTTGCAGATGTAATTTACGTGTGTGCAAACATCAGTTTAGGGCAGGGGTCGGCAACCCGCGGCTCCGGAGCCGCATGCGGCTCTTTCACCCCTGTGCTGCGGCTCTTTCATCCCCTGCACGTAACTTGTAGCAGCGGTCCCGCTATCCGCGCTCGGTGCGCTATCGCTCCGCCCACGGAAGAAAGGAGTGTCGCGCCGCATGAGTCTATCGCTCCGCCCACGGAAGATATATATATATATATATATATATATATATATATATATATATATATATATATATCAACTGTTTTCAACCACGTACCTTTATTGTAGGTTTCAGACGTTTAAATACTCACAAGTACTCGCAAAACAATACATTTATAGTTTTTCCACAAAAGTGGAAATAGCACCCCGTTCAATTATAAATTGACTAGTTGTTTTATTCATATCAGATATACATTGCATAGGAAACTATGAAGTGCACTCAATTCTTCTCCCACTTCACTGGACACTTACTGTCATGTGTTTCGAGAGAAGTGACTGAATTTACGCGTTGTAAATCAGACAGATCAGATTCTCTGAACTTCTGCGCAAACTAACACAGCGGCACCGTCGCACACATGCCTATATCGTCCTTCTCGAAGGTAAGAACTCATAATTAAAACCACATTTTATTTTATATCACTGGAATCCTTATATACTGTAATTTTCTGTGTGTGTGTGTGTGTGTGTCTCTATAGCAATTAAAAACCATTATTATTAGCACTAATAAGGGAGTTTTTTAAAGAGCCGGAACGGATTAATTTGTTTTCTGTTAATTCTTATGAAGAAAAATGATTTGAGATACGAGCAACTCGAGTTGTGAGCTCCGTCCTGGAACGGATTATGCTCGTATCTCAAGGTATTACTGTACTGTATTAATATTATTATTACATGAAAACAGGGAACCCCAAAATGAAAAGAAAGTTATGTCTGTGTTTGTGAAGTTAAAGATATTGTGAAGTTAAAGATATTTTGACAATATTTTCATGCAGTTAAACACATTTCCACATTTCCAGAAACAGTTTTTTGTATGAGTATGGAATACACTATAAAATCACAATGGAATTTTTTTTAAATTAAATTGAAGACTGAAACATGTTCTTGATGGGGTTTGTGTGATTTACCCCCATGTGTTTCAATTACTCAGGCTTTACAATGTGGGGCTCAAAGTACTCGTGGAACTGGAACGCAGTGGAGGTTGGGCCGAAGCGGGATCTGGTGGATGAGATCGCCACTGCTTTGCGGAAACACAGTGATTTGCGTCTGGGCCTTTACCACTCCTTATTTGAATGGTTTAACCCTCTGTTCAAATCCGATGCTGCCAACGTCTTCACAACCAATGCGTTCCCCACGACAAAGACCCTGCCCGAACTGTACGAGATAATCAACAAGTACAAACCTGATTTGCTGTGGTCTGATGGTGACGGGGATGCGCCCGACTATTACTGGAACAGCACAGGGTTTCTGGCGTGGCTTTATAACGAGAGGTAAGGCGTCTCGGCAGAAGTGTCAAACCAAGAGGAAGTCCGAAGGCAGCAGACAGGAAAAAATATCACATTCAATGTCCATTTCCTCCCTTAGGGGTCACACTTGTTTTTCTCAACGGTAAAGAGGGCTAAAATAAACGAACTTAATTTTACTGTATTAATGTATTTTGTTTCAACAATATTTATTCCTTAATATTTTGTATTTTGATATATCATGGTACCAGACAATATTAAAATCTAATTTGTACAAATTCAAGTTACAAAAGTATATATTCTACGCATTTGTCATATTTTCAATCACTAGTCTTTGCAATATACGGCATACACACATGCAGACATATACATACAGATAAGACATTTATATACAGTAATACCTCGGTTTACGAGTTTAATTCGTTCCAAGAGCGAGCTCGTATCCCAAAATGCTCGTACACCAAAACAATTTCCCCCATAAGAATGCATTAAAAATCAATTAATTCGTTCCACACGACCATAAATGCCCATTTTAAATATTTAGTTTTTATTTTACCCTATTAATTACAGTTAAAATGATAACAATTAAGATCTCATATAAATACTCTTTAAACAGACAATTAAACTTTAGACAATTAAACTCTAAAAATACTTGACAATTTACTGTAACTCACTTTGAGCAGTGTCTGCTGGCATGAAGGAGATGAGAGACAGACGAGGGAGGGGGAAAACACAAAACCTGGATTCAAGTGCAAATGAGTGAATTTATTATAATAGTGCAGAAAACAAACAAAGTGATAAACCAGAGTGAAAGTTGTGGAACGGGAGACGCGCACGCGAGCGCCGGGAGATTCGCCCACCGCCAGCGCCGGGAGACTCGCGCGACGCCAGCGCCAGCGCCGGGAGACTCGCGCGACGCCAGCGCCAGCGCCGGGAGACTCGCGCGACACCAACGCGAGCTCCAGAGTGGAGAGAAGTGAGGAGACAATTAATTCATGAACCCCATATATATATTTCACTACGTGAACAATAGAGGCTGAGAGAAGTTAAACTGCTGACAGAGCGAGGCTGAGAGAATGAATGCTTTAAGGGGTGATACATGGTTTTGAACTGCGTGACTGTGTTATGAGAGGCTGTCATTAGGATATTTCCAGTAAAAATGCCCGTGAAGATGCTGAGCGTTAGGACAAAAATGCGCATGGGTGAGGGAAAAATTTGCTCGCACTCCGATACAAAGCTCGTACACCGATTCAACCCTCCATGCTCGTACACCGATTTTCTCGTATACCAAGTCGCTCGTAAACCGAGGTACCACTGTATATTGTATATAAAACAAACTTTTTTTAATTCGAAATGTAGAATCTTTAAATAACCAAAGACCACTATAGAGTTACGATTCATTTGAAAAATCAATCTCTTAAAACATCTACTTTAAGATCATTACATTTTGTGATTTATTTAATTTCATAATAACTCAAGTTGCGTACTAGAACTGTCTAAGTGAAGTCATGCAGCCTAACCGATGGCAATGTGTGTTTTCAGCCCAGTGCGGGACACCGTTGTGACCAATGACCGCTGGGGATCTGACACCATATGTAAACATGGTGGATATTACACCTGCGCGGATCGGTACAACCCGGGTCACCTGCTGAAACACAAGTGGGAGAACTGCATGACCCTAGACCAGAAGTCATGGGGCTACAGGAGAGAAGCCAAACTCAGCGATTACCTCACTATCGAACAGCTGATAGGAGTGAGTTTTACATGTGCATTCACTCGCGTGACTGCAGTAAGCGAGGGAGGATTTTCATCTCATACATGGGTCAATTTCCACTGTTTTGATGAATATTATAGTTAGGGTCTCTTATGCTTCTCAAGGCTACATTCATTGATCAAAACACACTAAAAACAGTAACATTGTGAAGTATTATTTTAATATACATTTTTTTAGCATCAGTACTTCAGTCTTCAATCCTTTAGAAATCATTCTAATTCTCAAGGATACATTAATTGATCAAAACACACTAAAAACAGTAATATTATGAAATATTTTAATATAATTATTTTTTGCATCAGTACTTCGATCCTTTAGAAATCGTTCTAATATGATGATTTGATGCTCAAGAAACATTATTAAATTACTATTTTTGTATTACATATCCTATTGTCAATGAGTGTGTTTACATGCACGTTATTAACCCGATTATGCTTAATAAACTGACAATGCAGTCCAGCATGCGAACCTGAGTGCTATCTGTGGATTTAAGCACATCCAGACAGAGCGAAAGTTTTGCAGAAAAGGAGGATATTTATTGCAAACTCAGACTCTCTCTTGACCCAAAAAATTATAAACGTGCTCTCGTCTCTTGCAGCAAAAGAAGTGGTACAGTTAAAATGCTGTCAGAGGGTAATATATGAGCCGTACGTTTCCTGCTGACGCGTTGCAATATTCTTCTCTGGTTTTTAATGCCTTATTTAACCGACATAAATGAAATACTTGGGCTGTGTTCCAATTCGCCTACTTATACTATGCCCTAAAAGTATGTACTGTTTTTGTGATGAAAAGTACATAGTTTGAAGTTTCCAACATTAGACACTTTGTTTTATCCATTAATTAAGTGCATCATCTGGTATTTAAAGTGCACTTTTCTTACTTGAATACACTACTCGCACTATTAATACTTAAAAACATCATAACTTTAATATCCTACCGTATCGGAGAGGAATGTAGCCGCACGTTGATCTGCCAAAGACTCTCCTCATGTGTTTGCAATTTAAATATAATGATGCATTTATACGTTAATGGCCAAACGTGCCATTGCAAAAGTTCATAATGCTGTTGCAGATTAAATATAATCTGCAACAGCATTGTTGTATAATCTGACTGTCGGACTCAAACATCTGTCATGTTTGTAGTTTTAAACCCTTTTTATCAGTGTTTGTAGTTCAAATCAAATCCTCGCCAACCTGCAGTGGGTTGTGGGAAATATTAGCTGTTAGAGATATCGTCCGTACTCATTTCAACATACTACCATTTTGATGTACTAATTCTATTCAGGACGG
This sequence comes from Rhodeus uyekii, assembly GCA_037043235.1. Classification (NCBI taxonomy): domain Eukaryota; kingdom Metazoa; phylum Chordata; class Actinopteri; order Cypriniformes; family Acheilognathidae; genus Rhodeus; species Rhodeus uyekii. The sequence goes on from JAWRVZ010000057.1 coordinate 3,356,007, forward strand.
GTGATATGAGAATCAGGACACGCTGTAGGATATGCAAATTGTTCAGTTTTGACGTCACTACTGGGAAATAACCTGATTTATTAATAAAGTCTGTATTGTCAGGTTATTGTTTTGTATGTAAATCCAGACAACAAGTTGTTTCAATAAGCTGATTTTTTTGTGAGCTATCAGTGTACTGGTAAACGTGCTCAATGTCGGAAATAATTAAAAGTGGGGTTTTTTTGTGTAGAAACTTTGATGAATAAAAGTTCAAAAGAACAGCATTTACTTGACATAGAAATCTTTTGCAACATTATAAACGTATTAATTGTCACTTTTAATCAGTTTAATGCAAACCTTCTTTGAACAGTAGTGTGTGTGTGCTGTGTTTGTCTCACAGACGCTTGTGGAGACCGTGTCCTGTGGGGGGAATCTGCTGTTGAACGTGGGCCCCACACATGAAGGCCGTATCATGCCCATATTTGAGGAGCGTCTGCGGCAGATGGGTCAGTGGCTGAAGGTGAACGGAGATGCCATTTACAACAGCACCGCATGGAGAGTTCAGAACGACACCGCCACTCCTGGAGTTTGGTCAGTTACGTTATGAATTCATTCTTTTGTACAGTAACATGTCTCTTTGCTTTTGTTGCTCTCTTCTTCCGTTTAATCTCTTTCACCTTTATAAAGAAAGCATCCTCTTGTTTTGTCCTAACAGGTATACAATGAATCAGAAGCAGAGTGCAGTCTATGCAGTTTTTCTGTCATGGCCCACTGATGGGTACATTGTTCTAAACGACCCACTTGTGTCGGTGTTCGAGACTGAGGTAATGCATATTGTAGAAATTTGGTATAAAGTTCAGCCTGGCTTTAAAACGTTATTGACCAACCATACCTCAACAGAGGATCTTGTTTTTTCTCTCTGTACACTAACGCTCAAACGTTTGGGTTTTAATAATTTTACATTAATAATTAATACAGAAAATGATGAAATACAGTGGAGTTCACTTATCTCGAGTCACGGTTAATTCGCCAATACTATTATGTCGACGTTTTTGAAGTGGAACCGCCAAACTCCCTATTTGTCTTATTTTCTTGTGGGTTATGTCGATTCTGTTATGTTGCGGAAATCTAATATCTCGAACACAAAAAAAACGACAAATTCGTCACTTCACGTGGTTATTTCGTGACTAATTTGCGTACATAGTTCACTGCGCATGCGCTGAGTTTGCGTTGCACGTGGATCGCGGTCCACTCACGGTTCACTCCCTGTCATTGATCTCATCTGAGGGAAAACACGCTGGAGCATCCCGCACATTTTTTGTGATTTTGTGAGCAATCTTTGTGTTTGCATTGTTGGAGAATATAATTAAAAGTTTGTATCAAGAATCGAAGGTGGTTTTTATTGTGGTGGTTTTACATATGCCTTTTGTTGTTAGCAAGCATACACTGTACTGTGTACGACAACAATCTCTCTCTGAACGTGAAGAAGACGAAGGAGATTGTTGTTGACTTCAGAAGAATGCACACCCAGCATGCTCCTCTGACTATCAACGGTGCGACTGTGGAAAGGGTGAGGAGTACCAAATTTCTGGGTGTTCATATCACGGAAGACCTCTCCTGGACCACCAACACCACAGCACTGATTAAGAAATCGCAGCAGCGACTATACTTCCTCCGTAAGCTGAGAAGAGCCGGAGCCTCAGCCCCCATCATGCACACCTTCTACAGAGGCACCATCGAGAGCATTCTGACCAGCTGCATCACTGTGTGGTACGGCGCCTGCAACGCATCCTGCCGCAAGGCACTGCAGCGCATAGTGAGAGCAGCTGAGAAGATCGTTGGTGTCTCTCTCCCACCCCTCCAGGACATCTATAACACCCGCCTCTCCCGAAAAGCCCTTGCTATTGCTAGGGACCCCACCCACCCATCCCACCGCCTCTTCAGTCTGCTGCCATCAGGGAGGAGACTACGCAGTCTCCAAGCACGGACCAACAGACTGAAGGACAGCTTCATACCCCAAGCTGTCAGGGCATTGAACTCTCTCCCGACTCTGCCACCTCTCCCCTCTTCTGCACCAAGGACCTGATCTCTGAATCCCCCCCCCCCCCACCCCCTACCCACCATCAGTTATTCTCTTATTCATCCACCTCATTATGTTGTCCTTGCATTTCTCTCTTATTTATATCTGCACTGACTTAATTTGTAATTGCACTATTACTATTTACTATTGTTTGCACTATTTGCCATCGCCACTTTACCTCCATAACTCACTTTATCCATCTAGTTTAATTTTATTGTATTTTATCTTCATCTTCTGTTGTTGTTGTTGTTACTGTTACTGTTAAATTATTGTTGTTGTTAACTGTATTCGCCTTGGGTCTGAGAGTAACGGAATTTCAATTCTCTATATGTATGCACTGTATATATTGCAGAATTGACAATAAAGCTGACTTTGACTTTGACTATATGTAAAAAAAATAAATATGAATGCCGATCGCTTCATCAAATAAATCGCGGCAACACTGTTTTGTAAAAAGACAGCAAAAACACGAGCATGTACATTTTCATTTAATAACTCACATCATGTACATCAATAAATGTTCTTTTTTCGTTCTTGTGAGGGTTGTTGTCTTTGGAGCTCTGACAGCTGGTGCTGATAGGCTCTCTGACCTGTCAATCATGCAAGACGTGATTGGCTGTTCTGGCATGAGGACGGGCTCTTCTCATCTCACTTCTTCTTCTCATCACGCTTCTTAAGGGACTGCAGCTCAGCGGGAGAGACTGCTCTTTTCTTGTTTGTTCTGACTTGTTTGTTTTTTTATTGTGTGAATTTTGCGCACAAGCACTGTGTACCGAGCCTGAACAGTTATGGATAATTGAAGTCACGCGAGCAACATTTGAAATTCGAAATGTGATCTTAACCCATAGATTGATGAACTTTTTTGTGTATCTCGATATTTTGCAACCCCCGAGGCCGTCGACATAACCGAACTCCACTGTATATAAATTTCTCAGAAACACCTACCAGCTTAGAGCATTCACATCTAAAGCAAAGCTTTTGTAAATCAGGTGATGCTGCTTGGCTATCAGTCCCTCTTGTGGGAGGCCTTGAGTCCCACTGGTCTGAAGGTTCGTCTGCCCCAGCTGGTGCCCAGTCAGATGCCCTGCTCCTGGGCTTGGACCCTGCGACTGACTGGTGTGAAGTAGCCAGAGGACAGCGGCACAGTCAGGTTTAGGACTAATGAAGAAAAAGATTACAAAAGGCACTGTGATTGATGGCACTGTTTTCCTCCTCCTTTTACATTTAAATAATGAATTGCTTTGGAATTAAAATAACTATTAAGTTTAGTCATTTGATTGATATTACTTGATATTTGATTCATATTAATATCATTTGATTTACATAATTTATTCATTATTTTGTATTATTCATTTGTCATTTTATATTACTTGTTACTTTTTCAATTGTTGTTTAATCTTATGATCGTGTGGCTTCATAGAATGGGGAATGTTTCTCTTCACAAATAAGCGATTGGAGAATATGGCCATTTCGAGGGTTTATGGATGATTTTTGGTAACAAGAACGTGTTGTATTTGTGCTGGTCACATGAAGTTTGGGAATTAAAACATACATGCCTAAGATCAGCAGAATAAACGGGCTTCTTTTGACAGGATCCGGCATCTGGGGTCGGATCGGATATTTCTAATGTGGAGATCCATCCGATCTAACAATAAACACCTGCTTCATCCTAGTGTCATTATGGTGACTTTAGAAAATGCACATTTGCAACATATAATAAACAAAATGAGATACGAGACTGTTTTGTATGTTTGTATTATCTTTTAAAATGAATAAAGTGGTAAATTAAATTGTTTGATTAGAATCACAGTGTCTGTTTTAAATTTATTTGTTCATATTTCAGAACATCCACGCATACGCAATATTTTATGCTCGTGTCATGCAAAGTAATTTGCAGTGTGTGACGTGAATTCACTGTATTCAGTGCTCTTGGAGAAAGAAAGAGGATTACGGTACTTATACTGTTATAGTAATTTGAAATGGCTTATATTTTTACATATTCAGTTTTAATAATTTTGGTTAAATTTACATTTACATTTATGCATTTAGCAGACGCTTTTATCCAAAGCGACTTACATTGCATTCAAGGAACACATTGAATCAGTTCTTGCTTTCCCTGGGATCAAACCCATGACCTTGGTGTTGTAAACACCAATGCTCTACTGATTGAGCTACAGGAAAGCTTAAATGTTTGTTGTTTTTATTAGTTTTTTTTTTCTAAAATAAATCTATTTATCTTTCACATATTTTATACTATCTAATCTTTGTTTTTATTATTTCAGTTTTAGTCATTTTAATACTTTTATTTCAGCTAGTTGCCAAGAAATGTTTTTTTTTTAAGGTTAGGTTTTTTCATGTATTATTCATAATTTATTCCAGCTTTATTTCAATATACAAAAAACAAATGGTTTTAGTTATAAAAATAACAATAATAATATAGTTAACCCAAAAATGAATAGTTCAAATTTAGCCCATAATTTACTCATCCTCAAGCCATCATAGGTGTATATGGCTTTCTTCTTTCAGCTGAACACAATCAGGGTTATATTAAAAGATATCCTGGCTTTTCTCAGGTTCGTAATGGGAGTGAATGGTAACTTATTTTTTGAAGCCCCAAAAAGTCCATCCAAATGTAATCCATGTGGCTTACATTCACATTTCTGCATTTGACAGACACTTTTATCCAAAGTGACTTACATTGCATTCAAGAAACACATTGACATTCTGATCAGTTCTTGCTTTCCCTTGGATTCAAACCCATGACCTTGGCGTTGCAAGCGGCACGCTTTACTGTTTGAAAAACAGGAAAGGTTAATAAATGCCTTCAGAACAAAAGTGACGGGTTTTAGTATGAAAAATATCCATATTTCTAACTTTCTGAAAAGCCTAAATACAGACTGTACCTTATATAAAGCGATCAGGTCTCTTCAGAAAAATTTGCACTAAGCCGTTCAACTTGTTTATGAACTTTTTGGCAGCGTCAAAGTTTCAGTTGCAGCTGTCTAGAAATCTCTCAGATTTCATCAAAAAGATCTTCATTTGTGTTTCGAAAGTCTTTAGAAAGACGTGAGGGTGAATAATTCATGACCGAATGTTCAGTTTTGTATGAACTAACCCTTTAACCCCCTTAGTGAAGTGACTTTTAACTGAAAGTTATGTATGTAAATGTAAAAGACATGAAATGCGTTCTGTCTTTTGAATCTGATTTGAATCTAAGCCACAGAGACATGTTCATTTGAATAGAGTGTGTGGCAGCCTGAGCTACCCATAATGCTTTGCTTATGACCGCCTTTGGAATCGGAGAGCATCACATGCTGCATTCAGACACACGTGCCCACCGCTCCCATATCAGAAACTCCCTATCTGAGTTATTCAGGGCAGCTGTGCCAAGAATAGTCCTGCACTGTTTATGAACATCACAGCCCCTTTAAATCACTCGGCAAGGGGGAAACTCAGAATTACACAGAATATTCCTCATGTATGTAAAATTCCCTTTTCGGTCAGTTTTCCATGTTGCCTCATGGTTTCCACAGGCAAGGTGGGTAAAGCCTGCTGCTGGGAGGTAAAGTAGGAAGGACCTTTGGGATTTCAGAGCCAATCTTCCATTACGTGTAGTACGACAGAATGAGGGGGTCTGCGAGGGGACTTCGTCCTGCTTCCTATTTGTGCACTACATGTGATATAACTAGATTAGAAGCAATGACATTATTAGACTTACGGAAAAGTCATTCTGATTGGTTAGCAAATTGTATAATGTGATATAACAGGGGATGCATTGTGGATTCTTTTTAAATGAATAGTTCTAAATGAAAACATTTGTTTTTAATTACTAACCCTCAGTATTTCTTGAACTATTCAATTGCAATTGAAAAGTACTAAGCTGTTCTAACCCTCACCATAATTTAAATGGGGGAAAAACACTTAATTCAAAAGGGAAAACACTGCACTGACTTGTTTTAAGCATAAAGTCTTTAAACTTTATAATATATATATATATATAATATATAAACTTTATAACTTTATAATATGTGTAATTTTACTTCTCAAATGAATGTATATTGATTTAAGAATGTTTAGACATTTTACTGAAAAACAAGACAAATTTCAACATTTTCAACCATAGTTCTCTAGTTTCCAACTGTGACAAAACCAGAACTGAAACAAGCACACATATATCCAAGAAGGACAAGACCTGACCAAGAACACTGGGTATTTATACACAGGGGTGATTGCCAAATCAGACACTTGGGAACAATCAGGAACTACTCAACAAGAAAAACTACAAAGGACTACAAAACAGGAAATAACAAAAGTCCACACGTAACAGGAGAACACAGGCTGGGGTCATAGCAGAGCTCAACTTAAGGAGCAGATGCTCCACACAACAAGTCGAGAAGTGAGGTGGAGCGGAGGTCGAACAGGGGAAGAGTGGAGTTCGAACAGGGGAAGAGCGGAGGAAGACTAGGCTAGTGTGGTTGAAGAAGGAATAGAGAATGAGGTAGAGCAAGAAATCAGGACGGCCAGTGCCAACAGTTCAGCTCACGATGCTGCCAGCAGCTCGGTCTCCTTGGCCATGACGAAAGATCGAGAGATCCGGACGACCTTCTCAGGAAGTTATGGGCAGGTGTGCTGCCCACACACACACACACATAATGGGTACAGCGATCACTGTCAGCTCCGAGTAATCCTTGCCTCAGGCTCTGCAGAATCCTCTGGGACAAGAGCGAGCGTTGGCCTGAGCTTAGGGACGACCTCATTGGTTGTGTCAGGGCAGACAGGAGACTCTGGGGCTAGAGCGGACTCTGGAGCAAACACATGGACTAGAGTGGGTTCTTGGGCTGGAGTGAACGTGTATGTAGACCACACACATAAAAGTACCGTGGCCATTACGTGGTCAACGGCACCTCTTCTGGAGAGCATTTGGGGACTCGTCTCTCCGGAGCAGACTGTGGTGTGCTGGCATTGGGTGGATTAACCAAATACAGTGGTTCACTCAGTCCAATGGTTAACTCAGTCGTCCTCGATAAAAGTCCGCTTGAGGAGTGAGTTCCAAAAACTCAGTAACGTAGTCTTCGATCGGGTGGTCAAATTGTTGGACGGTCTTTTGTTATACGACACTCCTGAAATGACAGAGAGCGTATCCAAATGCAGTGGCTAGTTTATTCAAACAAAACAACACACCTTACCCTAACACACCTTACCCTAACTCACACCTGGCAACAATCAGGAACTAATCAACAACAAAAACTACAAAGGACTACAAAACATGGTGCAGAACAGGATATAACATAAAAGTCCAGAGGCTGGGATCATGACAGTATGTCTAAAGTGACCGATTTCAATCACAGCTTCAGAATCATAATTTTGGGGTGAACTATCCTTTTAAGGCCTGGTTTTACAGACAAAGCTTAGATTAAGTCAGAATTAGGTCTTAGTTCAAATAGGACATAAGTAGCTTTTCTAAACATGCTTTAGAAAAAAACATTACAGGTGTGCATCTTGAGACAAAACAATGGCACTGACAATTTTCTTTCAGTTACCACAGCTCAAACATGCATTTTAGTCTAGGACTAAGTTTAAACCTTGTCTGTGAAACCAGGAGTAAATTGTGCAAGTATATGGTCACCACAACAGTACGGCTGTGCCCACACCGTGAGCTTTGAGCAGTGGCACGATGCAGGTGTGATATTCTAAGCTAATGTCCTTGCTTTCTTATGTCTGCGTTCACCTTCCGTCTCAGATTCCCTCCGGCTTTCCCTCCCTTCCTCTGTGCTGGGATTGTGGTGCTCCGGAGTGAGCAGAAATCTATTTCTGTCCCTGTGTATATTCCTCTCCGGCTGGAGCCATTGCCAGCAGTGTGTTGTCACGGTGATGGACATCAGCCCTCAGCCAATCAACACACACGTGTTTATGCCAAGAAACATGATCATTTTCCACTTACTTCCCACTGCTCTTGTGAGTAAGTGGATTGTAGCAGTGCCTAACAGAAAGAAGTCAGTGTAAAATAGGACTCTTGGCAGTCACACACTGAGGATGGGAACCTGACCTGAGGGAGCCGAATGGGTTTTAATGAGAAGATCCGGTCAGGTGAGAGAGTTAGCATGTAAACTGAACTAAAATATGATCTGAACATGATAATGTGAAGGCTTTTATCCTGGCACATGGTTGGGATGCTGGACAATTTTGACTTTTGGTTGCTGTTGATGCTCTGGAGACCCAGAAAGAGAGATGTTTTTGTGTTAATACATATTCTTTGAGTGATTCGTGTGAAAATAACTGTTAAAAACAATACATATTGGGATAACATTGGTCATCCGAGGCGGTATTGGTTAACAGAGCTTGTAAGGGCATGTTTGGACATGCATTGATTCTATCTAGACATGTTATAATGGTTTTGATCATGATGATGTATTCCTATGATTGTAGTCTTTTTTGCACACTTGAATGGAAGCCTATTCATTGTTGAGCTTCACTTAGCATGTGTTGCCATGGTGATCAGAGAACACTTTTCATCAGAATAACACTGAGAAACTCAAGGCTAAATTTATTTCAGATCTAAAGCTTGTGACCTTCTCTAGTCTGAGAAATAGCCAACTCTGAAGATGAACCCTCAGAACTGGCATTACAGAAATAAATGTATAAACGTTATACACGATTCAACTCGTAAAATCAGCTTAATGTATTTTAAGTTGAATTTAAGTAAATAATCAAGTTGATTGTACTTAAAAATTTAAGACAGCAACTTTCTTTTTCTTTTTCTTTTTTACAGTGTACTATAGATTTCTGAAGTACTTCAACTGATTCAAATGTGTCAAATGCAAGGGGAATATGCTGAACTTTGTCATTTTTAGTTCCATATACTGGTGCAACATATTTGCTTACTGTTGTTTTTGAGACTTCAGTCTATTTCTTGGGTCAAAAAGCAATTTAGTAATGCTTTTCAATAAGGTTCAAACCCTTAAAATTAGTTAACGACTTTAGTTAACCTAAGCTAACAAACTAATATCTTAGTTAATGTTAATTTAAGAATTTACTAATACATTATTCAAATTAAAAGCTGTATCTGTTAACATAAGTTAAGGAATTTTGATTAATTGACACTAATAAAGATGAATAATTAATATAAAAAAATGAAATGCATATTTTAGTTCATTTTAGATTATGCATTAAAGTGTTGTAGAAATGAAGAAATTAAAGAAATGAAAATTCAGAACACAAATGAAGATATTTTTGATGAAATAAGAGGAAATTGACAAGCTACACAACTACCACTTTCAAGCCCCAGAAAGGTAAATGTGTTTGTTTACGCAAAAAACATTATTTTCCACTTTATTTACAAAATATTTATCTCCAATACGTTCACGAGAACACCACAATGGATGAGTGTTTGAGTTGACGTGAGAGCAGACTTTGTTTCATGAATATGCAATAGAGATGAATATTTTGTAAATAAAGTGGTAAATTATTTTAAAGTTTTTTTGTATATACAAAGCACTTTCTTCGTTTCACAAAATTAAGGATAAACCACTGGAGTCACATGGGTTACTTTTAAGATGTCTTTATACATTTGAAAGTGGTAGTTGCGTAGCCTGTCAATGGAGGAACAGAAATCTCTCAGATGTCATCAAAAATATCTTAATTTGTGTTACGAAGATAAAAGAAAGTCTTATGGGTTTGGAACGACATAAGGATGAATAATTAATGACAGATTTTTCCTTTTTGAAACTAACCCTTTAAAATAACTTAAGTTTACAAATGGGACCTTATTACCTGCTATTGCACGGCTAATCTGAACCGCTTTAAAGGCCTTTCCTCCCTTTCGGAGCTTCATTTTCATGAAAAGGAGCTGAGTAAATACACTTCAGAATTTTGAAGAACTTTTTGTGTTCCATGTACTTGGAACATGTATTCCATGTGTTCCAATAAAATGGAAATTAATAAATGAGGATACAATTTTCATTTTTGGCTAAACAGTTCCTTTAAAGATCTATTTCTAGAGTGCCCCAATGTACTGTTACTGGATTAAAACCGATAAAAAATGTGATTAATATCAAACCAAGCACATTTATAGATTACCTGGAGAAATATGCATGTGATTTTATAGATTGTCATCTCTTCTGTGTGCTGTAAGGGGTTTAGTGAGCATGTGATATCACAGGTGCAGGAGGGTTACTTGAGGATGCCTGTTGGCCTATTGAATATCCACTTATATGAGACAAAGAACGTGAAGTGCAGCAGAAATAGCTGTTTTTGTTGCCATGGGAACATTCCTCATTTCTGCACAACACATGCGTGGTGAGTGACATTTACAGTATAATTTCCAGATCAAGGCCATTTGCATATGGCACACTTTTAGTGCATTTCTCAAACCTTTTTTGAGGAAGATAAGAATCTGTTAACGGCAGGATTTTAGATCTTTAAACATGTAAACATAGCATGCAGTATAAACATTTTTAATGGATGTACATGTACATTTCTGTCAGAAAACATTGTAAACCCCATGTTATTTATAAATGTGTTATATTTATAAATCCGTTACTGTTCAAAAGTTTGAGGTGGAGTAAGATTTTTCTTTACAGAAATAAACACTTTCATTCAGCTAGTATGCATTACATTATTTGAAAGTGACTTTTTCAATGTTACAAAATTTTCTATTTCAAATAAATGCTGTTTATTTTTGAAGTCTAGATTCATCATCCTGAAAAAAGTGCATCACACTTATTAACAGTTATTTTACAATGTAAAAATATTTTACAATATTACGTGTTTTATGGTATTTTTGATCAAATAAATACACCTTTACACACACACAGGTCATATGTATGTATGTGTGTGTGTGTGTATATATATGACCTATATATATATATATATATATATATATATATAGAGAGAGAGAGAGAGAGAGAGAGAGAGAGAGCAGAACAGAGGTGAATACACTGCAGCTTTCTGTATTCTACATTAAGTGCACTGGAACTGCACTGAAATGGCTGATCCTTAACAAGCATTGAAGGTCAAGTCTCTCGTCTCTCTATAAATATGATGGTCTGTCCCAGTGGGTCCTCCTGCTCGGCTTTTCCACACGAGTCTGCTGACCAGCGGAAATCTGCACATTTGCATGTGATTTGATAGTGTGCAAAATCGTTCCTCCTCCACTGGCTGGTCGTGTCACAATGATGAATTAATGCAGTTTGTGAAAATAAATAAACTGTTCTTCAGGACTGCTTCTGTGCTATTAATGCTTCTCATAATCTGGATGTACACACAACTTTCCTGACTCAGCTGAAAAGCATTATTCCAGAATTGAGTGATAGTTGCTCATGCAAAATTTGTTTCACCATTGCTTAGCTATTGCTATGCTGTTTCTAAAGTACTCTGAGTGAGTTTTTAGCATGTTGCTATGTGGTTGCTAAGGTATATTGTGGGTGGTTGCTTGCTTTCCCCAAATCTTCAGTGCCAGACTATGGGATTTGTTTCTTTCAATTATACACTACAAAATAAGAATTTCTAAATCAGTATTTTTTTTCTTTTTTTCAGTAAAACATCTAAACATTCTTAGTACTTAAGTACTAAGTAAGCAAAATGACATTTAACAAAATCACAATCTTTATTTTCCGAAATATATCAAGTTTAAAACAAGAAAAAAATATCCGCCATCGGTATTAAAAAAAAACAATAATTCAATGGAAAAACAAATTTATTTTCCTAACCACACTGAAACATATTTTTTCTTCTTTTTCTTCCAAAAATGACATTTCTGTCATTAATTGCTCACCCTCATGTTGCTCCAAACATTGTTGAATAAAGTCATTATGTTGGGGTTTTTTTTTGCACACAAAAAGTATTCTCCTCACTTCATAACATTGTCATGGTAGCAGGGGCTGAGGAGACGAGGAGGCACACAAAGAATAATAAATAACCAAAACACGACACTTAAAGTGCGAAGACTAGGAGCACGAATACATGGAATGTAGACACAATGAACACTACCTTTGTGACGACAAACCACCTAGACTGATAGTAAACATGAGGTATATATACAAAAGGAGGTAATGAGGGGATTAGACGCAGGTAACAAGACAAACAAGGTGACTGATGATACAACAGGTGAATGGAACACGGAAGGAAACAGGAAGTGCATGAAAGACATGACTGATTTGTAACAAACATTAAGGTTGAACCATAAAATTAGCCAGTTCAGAACTAGTTAGAACTAACTCACCCTTTCTTTCGCTTACTCTGCTTTTATCCTCTCTTCTTAACCAAGTACAGGTGTGGCCCATCGGTGCCTGCTCCTGGCTGCTGATTGAATGATGGGAAATATTTACAGGGAGACACTGAAGTGCACTCGTCACAGCGTGTAGTGTTTCTTTACAAAATGACATTGCCAACTACTTGCCTTGTATCATAATACAGCATTTTGTCAAGCAGGGTGAGGCCAAGAGCTGTGGGAACGGAACAAGGCCATCGGTAGAGATTGTCTTATGAGATGAGAGGGTCTGGGGTATTAACATTGGAGAAAACGTAATGGATAACTTGGATAACGTGAGGCAGATCAGCCTATCATGTAATGGCAGTGACGTCAGTGCCCGCCATTCAAACTTTAATCACAATCAGTTACAGTTTCCATTAATCAGTTTCTTGTGGATTAGAATGTTGTTTTTGTGAATAAGATATAGTTATAGATATGAATAGAAATGTTCTGCAGAATAACATAGTGTTGACAAATGGAAACGTTTTTGGGGCAGACCTGACCTGTTGAAAAGAGATGGTATTCATCCCACCTGGGATGGTGCTGCACTTCTCGCTAGTAATTTGGCACGTAGTCTTAGAGTTGAACCTTGACTAACTGGGGGCCATGTCAGGAAGCAGACAGATTGGAAAAACCAACCGTCTGCTTACTGTCTCATGGCACAGAAGTCAGATAAATCCCAACACATAAAGACTCTTTCAACAAGATACCATCATATAAAGACTGTTTCTGTTCCCCCGAATTAGTAAATACAAAAAAAACAAAAACAACAAACAAACATCTGAACCCATTTCAGGGTAAAAATTTATATAATACAGATGATAAAGGAAAGGCTGCTGAATATTAGATCCCTTTTGTTATAAGCACTTATTGTAAATTATATGATTGCAGATCATAAACTAGATGTGCTGTGTTTGACAGAAACCTGGCTAAAACCAGACGATTATATTACTTTAAATGAGTCCATCCCTCAAGATTACTGTTATAAACATGAGCCTCGTCTGGAAGGTAAAGGAGGAGGTGTCATTTATAGTAACATCTTCAGTATTTTTTTAGAGGTCTAGTTTCAAATATACTTCTTTTGAAGTTATGGTGCTTTATTTAACACTATCTAGTGTAAGTGATGAATCCCGTTTGACTTTTGTGTTGCTACTGCATACAGACCACCAGGACACCACACAGACTTTATCAAAGAATTTGCTGATTTTCTCTCAAAAAGTAATGGCTGCAGATAAAGGTATAAATGTTGGTGATTTTAATATTCATGTAGATGATGAAAAATTGCAATTGGCATTTTGTTGTATCTATTGAAATAAGACAACACATGTCAGGACCCACTCATTGTTGTAATCATATTTTAGATCTAATATTGTCACATGGAATTAGTGGTGATGACATATCCTTGTCTTGTGTAAACTCCTTTTAGCCAAAGCTGCAAAACCAACTCCCTTCTACAAATATATTAGAACTTCTATCACTAAAGATTTCTTTATAAATAATCTTCCTGATCAGCATCTCCTAAAATATCTCCTCAGATATCTTAAAAGAACACAATGTTGCAAGAAAAACTATTTACTCACTTTTCCAGTACTTTAGACACAGTTGCTCCTTTGCGCTTAAAGAAGATTAAAGAAAATAGTCCAACACCGTGGTACAACGAGGACACTTGGGCCCTCAAGAGAGTAGCCAGAAAAATGGGGCGCAGCTGGAAAAAAACAAAGCTAGAGGTTTTTCACATTTCATGGAAAGACAGCTGTATTGCATACAGAAAAGCCTTAAAAACAGCTAGATCTGCTACTTTTTTGACCATCTTTGAAAAAAGTAAATATTTTTGATAATATATTTTTTTGATGCAGTGACTAAATTAATGAGAAATAACATTTCAACCTTAGATGTTTCCAGACAGCACTGCAGTGAGACACGTGACTTTATGAACTTCTTTACTTGGAAGAGTGATAATATTAGAGCAGATGTTCCCAGTACATCGATCGCAAAGATAGTGTGGGTAGATTGCATGGAATTAACAAAGTAGACGTCAGCCCATCATCCGTCTTCACTATGAAATGTGTCACTTGATTGACGTACAGACTAGTCTGACCTCTGACCTTTTCTGACACATGGGTCACCCCGCATGCGCACAACTGTGCAAAATGCTTCAAAACACTAGCAAGCTAGCAAGAAAGGCCACTTTATTTATTTTAAACTTAAGAAAGGGTATAAAAAGGAGTGGGGGAGCTGGAAAAAGTAAGAAGTCAAAAACGTACCACTTCCATACGGAGGACTTTTTTTCACTATGCCATTTCTGAAGTGCGTTTGCCTCAATCTGCCAGTCTGTCATCGCTATACTGAAGAAGGGAAATGTGGAGCGGCATTTTCGGAATATTCACAAAAGCTACGACACTGACTCTGAAAATTTTTATTGTGATTGTATTGAGTTGTATTGTGCAATATGGGCTCATGTAGTTATGCAAGCTACACCAACATATATTATTTTTTATTACCTTAAATTTTATCTCGATATAATGGTAATTTTATAAGGGAAGGCAGAGAAGGGAATGTTGTGACAGGTAGGAGTCATTTACGGCTGTAGTCTTTAATAATTTTATTCAGTTATAATGTATATCGTCTAAAGAAAGTAAAAAATGTTTTGTTTCTTTGGTTTTCAGATTTTTCCAGTTATTACAAAACTTTAATTATAATGACTATTATAATTGCATGTTCATATTGTCAGTGGAAGAAGAAGATGAGAATGAATTCAAAACATTCTATAAAACAACAGTCTTTTATTCCAAACAAACAAATGCAACTCCACAACGATGACGGTAAAGTAACAGTCTGTCCAACATTAAAGGTCCAGACACAAACAAAAACATCCAGGATGAGTGCGTGAAAAAAGTATAAACTTGAAGCGGATGAGGGTGAGTGATGGTGAATGATGGGATATGGCATGCAAGTGATGACCAGGGAGAATCATGGGAGTTGTAGTGCTAAGGTGACAGGTGAAGTGTGACACATATGACTGTGATATTATGCATTTTAATATAGAAAGAGAACAGGAATAATTTAATTATAAATATTGTGTAGATAGAAAATTATTGATAGGAAATTAATTAAACAAAGATTGTTTTTGATTGATTAATTTCTGTTGTAAAAATCATTAGTTATTAACTTTGAATTTGTTCTGGACATTCATTTACACGATAACACCGTTTTAGTGGCCTGAGAATGCAAACTTTAAATAGGTTTCGAAGTGCAAGTTTTTTTAATACAATACTGTTTTCATCTCCATGTAAACTTCAAAAACTTGAATCTGTGTAAATTGTGATGGCATGTATAAAAATACAAAATACAAAAAGCTGTTTCCTCACAAAAAGGTTTTTTCAGTGTAGTGAAGACTCTTCCTCATTGACATTCATAAAAAAGGCCTCTGGTCTCCTTCCCTGGATAAAACCACAGCTGCAACATTGTCATTAGCCGTTATGCTTTTTTGGAAAAAGGTTGCAGGCTTGCCTTCCAGTGGCTTTGCTTGTGGCGCAATTGCTTATGATTGTCATGGAAGGAGATCCGGGGGGATAAAAGTGCAAGTACAAGATAAGAGAGGACCAGGCCTGGACTTTATGTTTTGTTTTGTGTTAATGTTAGTTTAAGCGGCAGTCGTCCATGAGTTAGGATTAGGCCTCTTTACTTTGATTTTGTTGTTTGTAATTTTTTTTATTGAAGTATGTGGAACACTCATCTCCGCTCCCTCGAGACCACAGTCTGGCCTGCAAGGTGTTTGTGGCAGGTGGGATGAGGCCGAGTGCCATGGGAATGGAGCGAGGCCAGTGGCGTGATTACTAATGTGCATCACCTGCAAGCCAGACCGGCCTCACAGAAGGAGATCTGGGAGGATAAAAGGAGGAGGAGTGACAACAGTGTAAGACAAGAGAGGACCAGATCTGGAATATTTTTGATGTTTTTGTATTAGTTTAAGTGACAGTTGTCTGCGAGAGGCTGTTACTTTCATTTTATAGATTTTTTTATTACGTTTTATTATGTTGTATGTTCGCCAGTTCCCGCCTCCTACTTACCTGAAATTTAAATATCGCTACAAGCATTTTTAGTCGTTTTCGAGCATTTATGTGAACAGAGATTGTTTTGACAATGTTATCCTGTGTACTTTAAAAACACAATACTTAGGGTTTGATCAAATCACTAGCTCTGAGTATAAGCAACAGTAATAGTGATGCTTGCTTGCTTTTGTAATACTTGAGGGCTATAATGTTACTTAATAGACTAAGACTACAACTCACAGATGGTATATATTTACTGTATCATGTTAACCTGACCCCCTCCACTGCTCCAATACAGTTGTCTTCCCCCGCTGTAACTTAAGATGATGGTTATGGCAGGTCAAGTATTTTTAACTGTGTAAATTGTATTGTGTTGAAAGGTCAAGGTTACACACCAATTGAGAAGTAGTGAGGATTTACTATCCTGAACAAAGGCTTAATTTCAGTTACTTGTTTACTTAAAATTGTATTAAAATGGCAAATAAAAGCTGTATCCACATTTGCTTCCACAACTTGACATTCTGTAAGACACTTCTACTAAATGCATGTAAATGTTATTATTCATTCAGAATTGATTGGATCAAGAAAAGTCAGGTGATAAGAAAAGGGTGTTGAAAGGAAATTTACGATGTCATGATGACAGAGGAATTCATGATATCAGTATTAAAGCAAATCTTTTTAGAGCCGGAGCAATTTAGAGTATAACAGTCGTTTCCAAAAGTAAAAATCCCTTTTATTTCCTCCAAATAGGTTTAGATTTTTAATGATAACATATCTGATTCTAAACTGATGGTATATTTTGAAACAATCAGCCCACATTATTTCAACTTTTTCTTATAAAGAATCATAAACAATAGCTTAATTGATAAAAAACAATACCAATGATTCTGCAAAGAAATCTTTGTAGCTAATAGGATAATAGAAACAAACAAAATGCATCAAAAGCACCACCCACTCTCATGAAGCACTGTGAATGATGTTGGTCTCCTACGCCCTCATACTACTTTAAAATATAATCGGCTCCACCTTGGCTCCTCCCTCACTCAGCTCCACCAGAAATCATTGTCCTCGTGGCTCTACCAGGCACCCTTGTCCCTCTTCCTGCCTGTGCTTTAATCATCGCCTGCTTCCACCTTCGTCCTCAGCTCCGTCTCAGTGCTCTGGTTCCCTGTCGTCACCTCAGACGCTCAGTCTCCAGTACCATCGGTGGGTACTGTGGCTCTGAGGCTCGTTATCTCCTCCAGTGTCTTCATCTTTGGTACATCAGTCATCCTCACAGTGTTTTCAATCAAGTCTCCACCTTGACTCTTCCATTTTACATTTATGCATTTGGCAGACACTTTTATTCAAATTGACTTACATTGCATTCAAGATACACATTGACAGTGCAACTAGTTCTTGCTTTCCCTGGGAACCGAAACCATGAGCTTGATGTTTTAAGCGCAATGCTCTAAAGCTTGAGCTACAGCAGTTGTTCTCAAATAGTGGGGCGCACCCCCCAAGGAGCGATGCCAGGGGGGGCGCACATGACCCTGGCGTACATGCCTTTTTGCCAGGGAGTAGGTTTTCTTTTTTCTGCACAAGAGCAGCATATATGAAATTCAGATAACCGTCCTCTCATTCTTTGACGTGTACGATCACGTTCATATGTGTCACGTGATCAACCACTAAATTCATACGTGTTGTCACGCGGTATCTGGCACTGATCCAAAAAAAGACGAGCTCAGAGCTTGTCATTTATCACACCAATTCAGTGTTTTCAACCACATAAGATTTCTTTTAGGTTTCAACAAGTTGAGCCAACAAGTTTGTGACTATTTTGAATGATCTATTATACAGCGCTTTTTGTGACTGCGATATGTCAGGTGACAAGCATGACGCGTTGCCATGGAAACATTGAGGCGAAAGTTCCAAAATGGGGGAGGGGGGGGGGCGTGCAAAATGATTACCTCTTCCTAGGGGGGCGTGACAGAAAATAATTGAGAAGCACTGAGCTACAGGAACCTGCTTTGACTCCGCCCTGATTCCTTGTCCTGGCTGGTCTTTGGACCAACATCTGGCTCCTCCTTCTCCTGGCTTCCCCCTGGCTCCTCTTACCCTCCACTTCCCCTTAGACCGTTTTTATTGCCCTGAACTATTTTTATTTTCCTTTTTTTTCCATGCGCTCCTCCAGAGCCTTCTCTTTCCCTCCTCCGATGAAGTCTTTACGCCATGTCATGTGGTGTTTTGGATATGTTTCATTGTGTTTTGGTTCTATCTTCATTAATTCCCTGTGACCTAGTTTCTCTGTGTTGTTGATTCTGTTCACCTGTCATCTTGTAAATCATTTCGTTAGTCCCACTGCATATAACCCCCGAGTGCTCCCTTTTCCTTAATTGAAATATTCTGTATTTGGTCGTTCTACCCTGAGTTTATTTTTAGGCCTGTTCCTGTATATTTTTCTTCCTTGTGCGCTTTCATTGCACAACCATTCCGTGACAAAACCTTAAATAGTTTGTTTCAATCAATACATTTATTGTTTTTAATTCTTTAAAACAGGGGTGCTCACACTTTTTCAGCATGGGAACTACTTTTGAAATGACCAACTTTTGAAATGAGTCAAGAAGTCAAAGTGATCTACCCATTATATTTATTTATATATATATATATATATATATATATATATAAATATATGTATATATATATTTTTTTTTTTTTTTTAAATTTTCGGACTCTATATATATATATATATATATATATAATATATATAGAGTCTGAAAATGCCGCTCCATATTTCCCTTCTTTGGTATTGCGACGGTAGACTGGCAGACGAGACAAACACACTTTGAAAATGTCATCGTGAAAAAAAAGTCCTCCTCCCATTCCGTATGAAAGTGATACGTTTTTTTCTTCTTACTTGGTCCAACTCCCCCACTCATTTTTATACCCTATCTTACGTTTAAAAGGAAAAAACCGAGCGAAAAATTAGGATGTAACTAACGACTAGCTTGTTAGCTTTGCAGCGCTCAGGGGCGTTGTTTGTTTGAGCACAGTGACATAATTGTACGGAAAAAAGTCAGATGTCATCTGACTTTTTGTCCTGTGTATCAATCAAGTGACGGGATGGCTGATACGCTGACGTCTAGTTTTTATTCAAAACAACTCAACTTTATTTGTATAGCGTCAGTTCATGACAATGTCACCTCATCTTGTCATGCAATCTACCAATAGTACCTTGGAGATCGACTGGTAGATTGCGATCGACGTATTGAGCACACCTGCTTTAAAGTATACTTTTTAAACGATCCCTATTGAAAAAACGAATGGGAAAATACTTAAAGAATTGGCAGCTAAAAAAGTGGATACATTACATTTTACATAATAATTACATTTTGATGAAATATTATGAACGCAATGAGGTTTTGAAATAACTTGCATCAATAAATAATGCTAAATAAAACCAGGAACATGTATACTAAAGGAGCAAATGATTTCATTTTGACTTTAAGATGGTGCTGGTGATAATTTATCATACTCATGAGCTACATGGCTAATGATAGCTGGGTTTGTAACTATCAGGACTTTCAGTTCAGTTTCACTTGGTACATAATCTCATGCTGTGTTCAGAATAGCGTACTGGCAGACTGTTCTTAGAATCTCTGCCATAGTTATACTGTATATTGCAGAAATAGTAAAAGTATGCAATGCTATACACAGCTTGAATCCTTATTCTGTGTAGTTTAGCTATATTCTATGCTAAACGTTTCTGCTTTCATTCAGAGAAGACAGCAGCATGGCCATTCACTTCTCCTTTGCGCTGATGCAAAAGTGGCTTGAATGTGGGCCGTTGCATAACCCTTCACAGGGTCCCTTTTCTATTTTTGTTCCTGGATACGCGTCTCAGTGAGGTATTTTCTGTGGTGACTCGCTTACATCTGTAGGTCTTCTAATGTACTCTCATTGAGCAAGACATGGATGACTGTTGAGACTTATTCCAGGCACATTTGTCCTTTTTTTAAGGTGATGTACAGCAATACAGGAAGCAAGAATTATGAGAACATCTGCATTTGACTGGAGACATTGGACAAGGCTGAACTTGGACTCCAGGTTTGTAGGCTGATGGCAATAGGTGTGTTATACGTCTTACGGGGACTCAAAAGCAGGTGACTTGTCAAAGTCTGTCTTTGACTGTGTTGCTATTGTTTTAAGATGCAACACAGCTGCATTTCACGAGATGCCAGGCATTCCACTGGGTAGTGATGTCATGGGGGGCTGATATGACGTAATGACATTCTCTCGAGTCTGGTTATATTTTCCCGCCTCTAGCTTTGATATGTTCCTCTGGTTGTTGTTGTAGTGTGGGTGCATTGATGCAGATGCATGTGTGATCATTCAAAGGATGATCGAAGGTCAAACTTTCTAGTATTATGTCCACTATTACAGATGAGTTTCAATGTTTTATTCCTAAATGAGGAATTCACATCCTGTTACTTTGACAGATTTAATGCAATTATTGCCTCATGTCTGAATACTGCATTCTGTGGCACCATTGACACTTGTCAGCCCAGCTATTAAAGGTGTATTTAGCCTCTGACAGGTTTATCCACCATATCCCTCCTTCAATGTGTTGAGGACAATGCAGGATTGAGATTGACCTTGAAAAGAGAACATCTGATCGCTGTGTTTTATCATGCCTACATCAACTGTCTTCTCTTCTCTGCTCGCTATCTCCAGACAGTCAGGGTGTTTAGATACTAGCTTGACCTGTGGGAAACGTTTGACTTCATTGTAGACCATGTCAAGATTCGGTTTTAGGTTTTATAGCCTGGCAGAGCTTGATATTTCTTCTCTAATGGCTTTGGAGTTTGAATGTCCTAATTAAGAGGTTTGAACCAGATAACCTTACGTAACCTCATTATACACACTCTGATGTATGGAGATGGTAATTTTATTTGCATGTCTGCTCAAGTTGGGTTTAGGTGGTATAAGTTGCAATATTATTGTTTTATATTCGTTTCATATTTTGCCACTACTTGTTTACTTATTTGAGCAATGCAATTTCAAATAATGTAATTCATTCAGACATTTGTCTTGTGTTGCATAATAGATGCAGAGACGTAGTTCATTTACTAGATTTTAGACTCAATTTGATTTTCTATAGGGTGCTTGACATCTTGTACATATGTCTGGGAATTAAAACCACCATGTCATTAAACCACCATGCACTGTATATTAAAGTTGACTTATTATGCTTAATATTCAGAATAGTGGATCAATAGTGGGTTTTTATTGGTAGATCTATGTTATACAGTTGTTAGAATTGAATCTTGGCCATTTGATTTCATCCTTACATTTAAAAATTTGAAAAATAGATTGTATAATATTTTTCTGGCCTAGTACAAACAGACTTTGCATTGTATTGCCCCCCCCCCCAATTTCTTTTGTTTCACCATTTTGTAACTGTTGTAATGTACTAAGACAAAGCAGATGGTGCTTTACTGTACTTTGAAGATGGAACAACATTACATTTAAATAACTTAAGGCCTTTTAAATATTTTTGAAAAAAAGTCTCTTACACTTACCAAGTATCGCCTCTATTTGATCAAAATACTGTAAAACAATATTACTGTGAAATATTATTACAATTGATAAAAATAACTGTTTTATTTTGTTCTATTTTATTCCTGTGATGATAGAGCAGAATTTTCAGCATCATTACTCCACTCTTCAGTGTCACTTGATCCTTCAGAAATCATATAAGTTCAATAAGTTTATTATTATCATTATCATCAATTTTGATTAAAAAAAACAAAAAAAACAAAAAAAAACAACAGCATTTATTTGAAATAAAAAATAGAAATATTTTGTAAAATTATAAATGTCTTTACATAGAAGGGTCAATTTAATGCATTTTTGCTGAATAAAAGTATTTCTTATTATGAGTTATTGATATGTATTATACCCTTTTATTTTTCTTTGAATAACAACAACAACATTCAAAATAGAGATGAGAATGATTGATGCCCCCTTTCCCCTTTTATATCCTTGCAGAGTTGTGTACTTGTTGTACTTTTGGTCAATTATCTAATGGAGGAATCCCTGACCTTACAGTTTGATACAACCTTCGCATCAATCACAAACCTCAGAAAGACACAGAGATGATGCTGGCACACTGCCTTCAGAAACACTCTACTCAGGGCATGGTGAGTTTATGTGCCATTTTGGCCCGAAGACGGCTTTTTGTACCTGTTTCATGAATAAGTAACTTTTCATTAGACTCCTGAAGTTATACTTCACTATATAGTAGTTGAAATGTTTTGAATTTATTTGCTGATAATATGTTTTTTCCTGTTTTCAGACAATTTGGATGTGGTGCTCAGGCCTAAATGTATATAGAAATGGAAACTATTTTTAAATAACTTGACTGAACCATGCCCTTGAACATACGGAAAGGATTATTTCCTAATTTTTGAAAATGCTTCTGGTGGACTGACTGCTGTACAATCATAGGGAACTGTTTAAAGCACTGAAGGATTAAACGTTTGAGTCAAAAGACACATTTTTATTGAAGCAAGACAATGTTCATTGTCACAAAACCAAGGGCAATGTAGCAACTGTAGTTAGCAAATCCTTACAATGGAGGCTACTAAAACCTCAGGTGAAGCGGAATGTTCCAAACAGATTATCAGTTTCAAAGATGACGAAAAACACTTGCTGTCCAAGATGACCCAAAGAGGCCAATCGTCTGGCTCAGAGGACAAAATAAGACTTGTGAAGAAACCCCAGACCCCAGCTGTAGGTCCATCTACTGATATGGAGTCACAGGTTGTTGCTTCAGGAAATATTCTTACCTCAAAATCTAGAGAAAAGTGTCACATCCAGCTCAGGAGGAAGAATGTTCCCCTCCCAAACAAACGATATCTTCAGTCAGAATATGAATTGCTGTCAGAGGGCCTTCACAAAAAGGAGCAGAAGTCTGTTAAGACTGGGAAGTATGTATGCCAGTATTGTGGGAGAGCATGTGCCAAACCCAGCGTACTAAAGAAGCACATCCGTTCTCATACTGGCGAACGACCATATCCGTGTATTCCTTGCGGTTTCTCATTTAAGACAAAGAGCAACCTGTACAAACACAGAAAATCTCACACCCATGCAGTGAAAGCAGGATTGGTTTCATTTTCAGAGCAAGACAGCAAGCATATGGATGAGGAGTTGATTGTGGCAGAGGGCGAGATGCATTTTGATGCCGAGCAGAGCAGTGACTCTGATGAAGAAGTTGTGGATGACTTGTCATTGGATACAACAAGCCATATCAAAGACACAGAGGGTTTCGTTCAAGAAACAGGAGGGAAACAGGCAAAAAAGGAAACCATTTGCTCTGCTCAGACTTCAGTCAAAAAGGAAACAGGGTCATCAGGAAAAGTATCTTTATGGCAATTCCGGGAAATGACAACACCTGCGGCTATTACTCAGGTGGACCAAATGGTTGAATTCTCCTCCATCAAGCAAAGACTGGCACTTCGGCTTTCGGAGAAGAAAAGTCAAGACTCTGATCAGTCTCTTTCCCTGCCCAGTTCGTACAGTAAAGGCAGCACTGATTCAGGATACTTCTCACGTTCTGAGAGTGCCGAGCAACAGTTCAACCAGTCGAGCGCTAGTGCCAAATCATATCAAGAAATTATGTTCGGGAAATGTTATAAACCAACAAGCAGGCCAAAGCAATCAATCACTGTACAGACTTGCATGACAGACATAAATGAAGCCACTTCTAGCTTCATGATTACATTGAACAAAGGCATGATCCCTGGTGACATAGACTCCTCCATTCACAGAAGCAAAAAGGACCTAGTTCGATCAATAAAAATTGATTCAGAATCCTTCCAAGAGGATGATTACCAAGACTGTCAAAAAGCTAGCTCTGACCTACTGGAAACAGCATCAGAGAGTAGTGTATTCTTGCGGAGTAATTCTCTTCCGACTTCAACTAATTCAGATCTAAATGCACCAGAAGGGCTGAGAAGCAGTAATTCATTTGATGAGAGATTGACAGGTGCTGATGTCACCTACCGGGGTGCAATGGGTATGAGAAGACTCATGCGGCAAGCTGCGTTTGAGCACTCTGCTAACGAAGGACATGCAGAATCAGACTGCTACGCTCATCTGGTTTGTAGCTTAAAATCAGACTTAAAAATTCACAGCATAGATGATTCCAAAATTGGCGGAGAAAACTATCAAGAAGCTGATCTGTGTTCCATTTCTCCAAGCTATTTATCTGAAAATTCTACAAGGAAACGAAGAAAAGACAAAAATGTCATGGAAGAAGAAGACTTTCATATCCAAGTCAAGCCTTCTGGACACTCAGATGAACCTGAAACAAAGCAAACAACTTTAGACA
Organism: Rhodeus uyekii; assembly: GCA_037043235.1. Classification (NCBI taxonomy): domain Eukaryota; kingdom Metazoa; phylum Chordata; class Actinopteri; order Cypriniformes; family Acheilognathidae; genus Rhodeus; species Rhodeus uyekii. The sequence goes on from JAWRVZ010000057.1 coordinate 3,380,741, forward strand.
CTGACTTTTCTGACACCGAGAGAAGGGCTGGCAGCAACGTTATCTCTGTCATTCAGCACACAAATTCACTAAACAGACTACACTCTTCAGAAAAGTCAAGTGAGTTTAGATCACATCCATTAGACAAAATTGGCACTTACAAATTCATGGAAAAGGAGCATAGCATGGAGGGTCACAGAACAGAAGGAGTAGACCGCCATTGGGGAACCAGTGGTTTTCTGCACCAGAAACTTTACATGCCACCATCTCAGCCCGCTATCCAAGTTCCAGAGATTAGAGTAACTGTGGAGCCTGACAGACCAGAAAAAGGTCCAGAATTAGGGGTCAAGCAGAAGGAAAAACACTCTGAAGAGTTCCAGTGGCCACAGAGGAGTGAAACCCTGTCACAGTTTCCAATGGAAAAACTACCACCCAAAAAGAAACGCTTGAGATTAGCGGAAATTGAATGTTCTTCTGGGGAATCTAGTTTTGAATCTGCTTGCACAAGTCTCTCCAGAAGCCCGAGTCAAGATAGCAATTTGTCTCACAGTTCAAGTTTTTCCCAGTCCCTTGACAGAGAGGAGACCCTTAACGTTGTGTCTCAAGCCAATCCAGATGAGTTTAATAAGCCATTGGAGTTCTTATCTGTGCCAGGAAGTTCACAAAGTCGTCACAGAGAGATGAGACGTTCTGCTTCAGAGCAGGCACCATATAAATTACCCTCAGAAGTTCCAGAATTTCGAAGCAAGTCTTTTGATTATGGCAGTCTTTCTCCATCTACATCTAGGCAGGAGGAGGTTAAAGAGCGTAGAAGGGCCTTCTTGATTAGGCAATCATCTTTAAGTGGTGAACCTGAGACACAAAGTGCCACAGTCTCAGATGAAATGAACAAGAGAACAACCTCACCAAGTAAACCATTTACACCTGAGGGATCCATTGAGAAAATGAGGTACTCTTTGATTTCCGGTAGTCCTTTTCCACAACATAAACAATATAGCCCAGTGCAAGCCTCATCTCAATATGCTAAACCAAATGTTTGCAATGTTCATGACGTGGATAGCGTAATGCTTCTAATTAAGAAAGAACCTGAAGAATCCAAACCTTATGTTAACTTAAGAAAACCCCAGGAAGATTGTTCCCAGAGTTTAGGCAATGTTTTGTCAACAATAGCAGTGCTTTCACAAGCTCAGCAATCATTAACCAGTCAAAGCATGTCCGGCTTCTTAGTTCCTGTCAGAATTCAGATGCAAGTACCATCTTACGGAAACATAACATACACTAGCATATCTCATATTCTGGATTCTCAAACAAACAATCCTATATCATGCATAGAACACACAACATCCTCCTGTCAAAGTCTTGCCATTGCCATGCCACAAAATATCATAGGTTGTGAACTTTCTCCAGTTGAAGGACACCCTAGGCGACTACTGCAAAGCTCACAGGCATCACCAGCAAAACTTAATACAGGGATACCTCTATCATTAACCTCAAAAACCATCTCAACTACAGAGGCCCCCAGTGGTGGAGCAAACAAGCGCATGCTCTCGCCTGCAAGTAGCATCGAACTCTTCATTGAAGCGAAACAGCAAAAACGAGTCAAGGATGAAAACATTTATGGCCAGATTGTTGAAGAGCTGAGTGCTGTCGAGTTAGGAAATCTTGAAGGTGAAAAAGAAAGTCCCAAGAAAGGTTTCAAATCGGTAATCACCCCAGAGCCGTGTGTGCCCACTGAGGAGGTAGATATGGATGAGGCCAGCCAAGACTTTTACTGCAATCCAAAGTTACAGTCTTCTGCCAGAAGTCCTCAAGATACTGCTATGAAGGACTGCAAACCAACACCTGAAAACATGATGGCTAGTTATCGTTCTGGTTATGGTATAGGTGCAATGCCCTCTGAAATCACTGGTACTTTACTCTTCTCCAAGTTTCCAGGTCTTCACACTACTACTTGTGTGAGCTGGTGCTATCTCAATTCCACTAAGCCAAATAGCACCCAAACAGTTGCACATTTTTCAGAGTATGCCTCATGGTTTGTGAGTTGCCATAACCCTAATCCACCCGATCTTAGCACTGGGATGGTTCTTGCTCTTCTCCGATCTAAACAGGGGAGGCAGAAGGTTATTTATTCAATCGCTACCATGCATCAGCCTGGAGTACTCGTGACCTCCACCCCATGGAGACCGAAGCAAGAACAAGTATGTTATCTTTTGCTAATTTGCCACTTGCTGCTATGGTATATTTACCTTTTCAATAATACAATATTTATTTAGACATCTGTTACAAAGAGTCTGCTGTGGTGTTGCAGGTAACTCCTGACTATAGAGAGGAAGATACTAAACAGGATATGAGGATAAGAGACGTAAGCCAGAGGTGCAAATCTTTACGAGAGGATGTTGCATCTACCGTACGGCAAACAGAACCAGTCCGTGTGAAGATTTTTGAAGGAGGGTATGGATATGTACTTTGATAATGCTAAAGCTGATACGTGACTGTAGAAATAGCCCCTAATGAAAGTTTTCTCTTTATTTGGTTGTTTATCAGGTACAAGTCAAATGAGGAATATGTGTATGTGAGGGGCCGTGGTCGGGGAAAGTATATATGTGAAGAGTGTGGTATACGTTGTAAGAAGCCAAGCATGCTCAAGAAACACATACGGACGCACACAGATGTGAGACCCTACATGTGCAAGTGCTGCAACTTTGCTTTTAAAACTAAAGGTTGGTTTTACCATGTTTTTATTCAAGGATGACTGCAATAGATTGGGATAGAAAAATAACCCTTGTCTTTTTTTAGGGAATCTCACCAAGCATATGAAGTCAAAAGCTCACATGAAAAAATGCCTTGAACTTGGAGTTTCACCCACAGCCATGGACAATACAGAGGATGCTGGTAGGAACTTTCTTCTTATGAAATGCTGGGTAGTAGTATCACCTAGTTGCTAGTATTGCTATAAATTGGAAACATTTCTGTAGAAATTCGTTTGATTGAGTCAAGTAGTTGATTCTCTTTGACGATACTAAAGCTTCACTGTAGAATACTACTTTTTCGTGCAGTTGTAAAAGATAGCTTTCAGCCTAGCTTTGTTCATTTTTCTGTAGAATAGCTGCTAGCTTACAGTACTAAATCTGCAAAGCAGTTAATGAGGGCCTTAATTCTAACATAACAGTCAAACTAGTTATGAACACCCCTAATGGGCTAATTTTCATTTGTTATTCTTACTATTTTTGTAGATGACACCCAGAAGTCCTCCGGCGTCATGCCATTGGAAACAACCATTAAACATCAGTTCTCAGATATAGAAGACTCTGATGGTGTCGATGACGATGAACAAGACGATGATGAAGATGATGAATGTGATGGTGATTCTACACCAAAAACGCTGTCCAGAAGCACAAGTCCTCAGTCCTATGCAGTCAACAAGCCATGTCTCTCCGGCTGTCTCCCGAAACACTTTGACCCAAGCTGCAATCTACCGAAGGAACCGCTTGAAGTTTCCTCTCAGACTATTGAGGATGATCTGACCTTTGATCAGTCAAGCAGCTCCTTTGAGTCTTGCCCACCTCAGCTGCTGTCCCCTTGTTGGGATTCACCTTGCCAGAGGTATATATCCCCAAGAGGAGATCTCTCACCACACCGTCACTTGCTGCCATGCCGTGATTTGGCCATGAGGGCCATTTCTCCAAAGAGAGATCTGAGCATCAGAGGTGATTTTTCACCCATTCGGCAGCTGTCACCTGTAAGACCTACAAGTTCGGACCCATCGGGGCAACGAGCACAGTCTCCGCTGGGCCGACAAAAACTGGTGCTCAGGGCCGTGTCTCCACGGAGAGGGTCTTATCAGCATAGGACCCTCATGGATCCAGGAAGGAGTGTGAGATTTCAAGCTTCTCCCCTTAGACCAATCATCGGAGTGCACTCAGAAACAGGAATGGTATGCTTTTACATTTACGCATTTGGCAGACACTTATGTCCAAAATAACTTGTTATGAACTGTGTTTGTGTAGAAAGAAAGATGCGTGATGATTCTTCTAATTAATTATTGGGTGAAGTATTGCTATAAGTGCAGTGCAACTAAATGACTTAACAGTATAAAATACTTAAAAACTAATTTTTGTTTCAAAACTACACCAAGCCTGTATTTAATTATCTGAAAATAGCATACATACCTGACTGATGGTCAGTACCATGAACAACATTCTTTTATTTTTATTTTTTCAGGATCAAGGAGATGCTACTCAGAATCTGTATGTTCCTGTTGGCCTATGCAACAGTAAGGATCTGTCCACATCCCTGCAGCCAGACGTCTTCAGCCATTTGCCTTTGCACTCTCAAGGACAGGTGAAAACACCTGTTCCGATGGTCCCTATTGGGGGGTTAAGAATGCCCTCCACATCGATATCTGGTGCTGCTGGGGAGAGAAATATGCTCCCATCAATTCCACAGGGGAAAATATTAGAAACGGCTAGTTCTGGCCGAACCTCAGCCCCTGTCCTAGATCCTGGAATGGCCTGCAGGGGAGAAATAGCAACTTCTTCCACTCTCCCTCATAGCAAAGATGATAAAAAGGAGGAGAGCGTCTACATCTGTGCAAAAGCTATTGCGTCGCTCAGCATCACATCTGAAGATGCCGCTGATAAACCACCTAAAAGCTGACTTTGTAAGCATTGTATAATCACATTCAAAAGTAAAACTAAAGCTCAGACCATAAACATACTTTATGCAAGTATTCAAATATAGTGAATGGTTGTGCTGATCTGAACATACTTTACGTGCGTTCTTGTGTTGCACTGGTGGTGCTTCTATACTCAAGGAGTGATAGAGTTACCTTTAAGTGTCTGTGCCATTAAACTGGATTTGCTATTATTCAGGTAGCTACTGTAAACAAGCCAAGTTTAACAAACTGTAACTAACTTGCTCAGCTAAATTCTCAATAGTTGACCTAAAAGTGAACAATGAGGCGCCCACTTGAAGCATTATAAATTGCAGTCTGATACATTTTGGACAAAATCAAACTTGTGTAAAGTCTGACCAAGATTAGTTTTGGCAACATTGGCAGAAGCAAATAAAACAGAATATGCACAACATCTCACATTTATGTTCATTTTAATGCACACACCATATTCTCTATACCTGCCATACCAATTTTAACTATAAATGTGTAAAAAAAGCTTTGTATTTACAACAATACATGCAAAAAATATTACATCAATATTTAATGAAAACTATTTAAATTGCAGATCTGCATTTCACAGGATAATTTTAACAATTCCTACGAGAAGTGCATCAAGTCCCAAGTATAATACAAAGCACTTATTGATATCGCAATTCTTACATATATTGTCTACATTGACTTCTGCTTGTGCCTTTTAAGAAGATGTTTGCATATCCTTCAAAGAGAGAAAGTCGTTCGATGTACCCTGTTTATGCACTGAACAATAGTGGTGGTCATTAAGGTTAACTAATATGAGATATTGTGGTTGCTTTTTGAGATTGCACTTATTACGTATGTTAAGCTGTGCTATGACATTGCATTGTATGCTGTTGTATATTTTTGCTGGCACCTTTATAACTTAATTGCATTATGTGCGTTCAAGATTATGAACCTAAAAGTGTTGATTATAAATCCTTTAAATAGCCCTTTTGTTTAAACCTTCTCCACCGTATAGGATTTTTCTAAATGTATCATACCTCGTTTCTTTTAAACTTTAGATTTTTTCTGCACTTAAGCAAAGAAATGTCATTACTAGGCATTTTTAATATAGATCTGCATATTAATATATATAAAAAGTGGTAAGTATTGTGCATTAAGATGACTATTTGAAGCACTTTCTAGCAAGCTGATAGACTGAATGCCGTGTCATCAACATTGGAGCTCTTTTGAATCATTTTAGATGATTTTTTTTTCATTTAATTATTCATGACACAACATTCCAGTCACTGTAAAGTCAATTATATGTGCACATACAGTACATACACATATAACGTGTTTATACACACATACGCACATATTTACACATACACGCACGCACACACATACACACACATAATCGCTATCATGTACTGTAATTATTTTTAAAGAGTGTCTTGTGTAGAAGTAAACAAAAATGAAATGGCATATTTGAAGGGATAGCTGCTTTTTCAGGTTTTTCTTGATATCAGATGAAGAGGTTTTGTCTGGTGAACTTGTCTGACTGTTTGAATGTATGACTTTTTAGCCCAATCATTTTAAATGTCTTTAAAGAAAGTATAAGTGCTATCTCATATTAAACATATTGATATCATATGAAGTAGCAGTCAGTTTATGGTATTTATATCAATAGTCTGAGTATTTAAAAATGCTGAGATGGTAAAGTTAAACTGAGTTTATACTGAAAGAAATTTCATGTCATGTTTACAGTATTACATATTAAAGATTTTGAGGTATCTAGTTTCATTTTATGGCATTTTATAAGTTACAACTGTTATTTATCTTATTGACTGGTACATGGTCATCGTTTATAGAAGTTCATGAATATTTCTCTTTTTTTGCCCATTAAGGCAGCTGATTTCTTCTTATTTAATTGTTTGTTTTTGTTCTACTCTGATTACAAGATGTCCTTTAGAAAAAAACTGAAATTAAAGTTCTATCATAAAAACTTGTTGACAATGTTCTTACCTCAAATCTTAATATCAATATTGATTATAATAAACACATCAGGTGAATAAGGACATTTAGTTTTAACTCATCTCTAATTTCAGTTTCAGATTACTTTTGTGCTTCTTTACTTTAGTACATTACCATATGCTTCTTTTTGCATTTGTTTGGTAAATACAGTTAGTTAATGTAATCACTAACACAATACATTTGTTACAGTATTTATTCATCTTTGACAATTAACTAATGTTAACAAATACAACTGTTCATTTTAATATTGTATTAGTAAATGCTGAAATTAAAATTAATACATGCTGTATAAATATTGTTCATTCGTAGCTTATGTTAACTAATGAACCTTTATTGTAAAATGTTACAAATTATAATATAATTTCATTCAAAATTGTAATTTGGAATTTTCTAATAAATTTAAGACTTCATATGTGGTCATGAAAGATCAATAAGATCTACATTTATACATAAAACAATGAAGTTTAATAGCAAAAGCATTAAAAAACAACAGTCAGTGATTACGTTAGAGAATAAATAAAATGTGCAGGTTATTAGGCTATAGTACAAAAATATTTACAAACACATATTTCTGTGTCTCACAATGAGGTAGAGAATAATATAAACAGCTGGATGGATGCCATGTAGTCATGCGGTTTGATTGTGTGAAAAAGATATTTTACATTTGCATTCTTTTTTCTGTTATTTTCAAGTTTACGTTTGTTTCAAGTTTCAAGTTTGTCATTCATTTGTTAAATAGCCCAACCTTCTGCCTAGGATTTCAAAAATCTCAGCCATACACAGAATCAGGGTGATAATGGTGAAAATATACATTGCGCTGAGGAATATGGTCTTTTCAAAGTGCTCCGGTACCATACACTTGGTGAAGTTAAATGTCTTTTCCAGTGAACTGGCATCACAGAAGAACAACGAATGAACCAGGAATCCAAAGAGACGGCTCTGGAGCCAGAATGCTGCCATCTCCAGGATGATTCGTAACAGTACAGAAATGATGTAGAACACTGTGTATGTTGGTTGTTCCAGAATATCCCCTTGATCTATGTTTTTATATGCCGCATACAGATGAAACACGGCCCCTGGAACAAGAACCGTCACTAGCTGCAGGGCCCAAAACACCTGCAACAACAACAACAACAACAAAAAGCAAAACTTAACTGATGCATAGATTGGGGACAGTTCCAGCTCCTAGATTGGTGTTTTTACCCGAACCCAAAGTAGTCTGTTTCTCTGGTTAGTATAGTAGCCAGGTGAGTATGGTGGAGGGATGCTGAAGAGTTTCAAAGAACATAGGTGAGTGGGCTGCTTATAGCCCTCCTCTAATGCTGATTGGATAGATCATTTGAATGTGATGCTTTCATCCCAAATAAACAAAAGCAATTTGACTAAGAGGCAACAATTTTCATAACAGGCAGTACCAGGTTTGATTAAGAAGCAAGCAAGGGAAGAGGAGAAATACAGTGTAAGTGCATGTACATTTATTAATTTAGCAGATGCTTTTATCCAAAGTTCTCGGTTATGTATATAACCATGGTCCTCTGAAGATGTGGGAATGAGACGTTATGGGAACGCTCTGCGTGATTGCGTCATGAAGCACATGTGTTCGACATTAGAGGCAGATGACTAGCAAGGAGAGGAAGGAGGAAGGAAACTAAGTCCGAGAACCACAATTTGCCTGGCCACAGCGGAATGATCAAGGTAAGATGGACCCTGTCCTGGCGAACTCTCTCCAGAGCAATCGGGGGAAATACATACATGCATAGCCTCGGCCACGTCTGAACCATAGCATCCAGTCCCAGAGGAGCTGGATGTGTGAGGGACAACCAGAGTTACAGTGAGACGTCTCTCGAGACGCAAACTGTTCCACTTGAATCGGGCCAAATATCTTCTACATTTGCTCCAACATCTCGGGGTGGAGTCTCCATTCCCCAGGCCTCAGCCCCTGCCTCGACAGGATGTCCGCTCCCTGGTTTTAGTACCCTGAGATGTAAGCTAAACTGAGTGAGAGCAGCTTCTCCTGAGACCAGAGGAAGATTTCATGCACCAGTTTGAAAAGTGGATGTGAACGCAACCCCCCTCCCCCCGATGTCAGTTGATGTGCCAGGAAAGATGGTGTCCCCTCCACAGAACTTGTACTGAGCGTGGTTGTATCTCTCTGTTAGTGTTACTGGACCTTAGTGCTGCATTTGATACAATCGACCACAAAATCCTTCTAAATAGACTTGAAAATTATGTTGGCATTAGTGGAGTTGCATTAGCCTGGTTCAAATCGTACTTATCTGACCGTTATCAGTTTGTAGCAGTATGTAGAGGAGATGTCACATCGATCACGGGTTCAGTATGGAGTTCCTCAAGGTTCAGTACTAGGACCATTGCTTTTCACCCTGTACATGCTTCCTTTGGGTGCAATTATTAGGAAGCATGGCATTAGCTTTCATTGTTACGCTGATGATACTCAGCTCTATATTTCTTCTCATCCTGATGAAACGTACCAATTCACTAAATTAACAGAATGTACAACTGATATAAAAAATTGGATGAACTAATAACTTTCTACTGCTTAATTCTGAATAAACAGAGATTCTAATTATTAAACCAAAAAGTTCTGCACGTAATAATCTAGACTGCTGCCTAACACTCGATGGCTGTTCTGTCAAGTCTTTGTTGTCAGTTAGAAACCTGGGTGTGCTCTTTGATACCTATCTTTCATTTGAAAGCCACGTTTCTAGCATCTGTAAAACGGCATTCTTCCATCTTAAAAATATATCTAAATTGCGACATATGCTCTCAAAGACAAATGCGGAAAAGTTAGTTCATGCGTTCATGAGTTCAAGGCTAGATTATTGTAATGCTTTACTAGGTGCTTGCCCTGCACGCTTAATGAACAAATTCCAGCTGGTCCAAAATGCAGCAGCTCGAGTTCTTACTAGAACCAGGAAGTATGAGCATATTACCCCAGTTCTGTCAAACCTGCACTGGCTTCCTATTAATCCCCGAATACATTTTAAAATCTTGCTAATGACTTACAAAGCATTAAATGGTTTAGCTCCACAGTACTTGAGCGATCTCTTAACACATTATAGTCCTTCACATCTATTGCGATCCCAAAATACTGACCAGCTTATAATACCTAGAATATCAAGGTCAACTGCTGGCGGTCGATCTTTTTCCTATTTAGCTCCTAAACTCTGGAACAGTCTTCCTAATACAGTTCGGGAAGCAGACACACTCTGTCAGTTTAAATCTAGACTAAAAACACATCTCTTCAACCTGACATACACATAACACATTATACATACATTATGTAAAATGATTGTTAGGCTGCATAATTTAGGTCAGCCGGAACCGGGAACATTTCCATAACATCTGATGTACTCGATACATCAGAAGAAGAATGGCATCTACGCTGATATTATTCTCTGTTTATTCCGAGGTTACCGTGGTCAGCCGGATCCGGGCCGTATCCAGATCACATGAAGGACCTGCACCTGGACACGAGCACAGCACTGCCCTGAAGTGTCTGCGGAAATCCTAACTCTACTGGACCCTCCCCTGTGTGGATCATGAACCCATGTCCAATCGGACCTAATTAGAATTAATATTAGACTTGAATTATCAATATAATAATCAAACTATCAATCAATCAAATCAATCAATAATCAAAACTTAACACTTAATATTCATCAATTGTATTGATTCGCCTGCTCTTTTAAGGATGCTGTTCAGCCAAACAAACTTTGTTTATAATGTTTTCATGTGACCACTGTAAAGCTGCTTTGAAACAATCTGTATTGTAAAAAGCGCTATATAAGTAAAGGTGACTTGACTTGACTTGACTGAGCATCCTTCTAGTACCACTCCTCAACATATGAGGGACGAATCTGTCGTTAGCATTCTGCTTTCTGTTGGGGAATTACGGGGGGTGATGCTCTGTTTTCATGGTGTGAGGAACTGGATTTTTGGGGCTGCCTCAGCTCGGCAACCCCTGAGACCTTAGACCGACAGGGGAGGAGATTCTTATGCACAACGTGAAGCGTGCTTCCGAACCTAGGAAAAGGCACTGGATCTGGCAGATGAGAGCAGAGACAAGGCAGAGGCCATCTCTAACTCCTCCTGCAGATCTTTGATTCCTACTATCAAGGAAAAATGTGATGTAGCGGCACTATTCACCCGATAGAAGGCATGTCTCTTCCACAATCTCGAAATCTTGGTGTGGAGATCAGGAAAAATCATGAGACCCTGATGAGGAAGCTGCGCTCACGAGGGCAGGAAGTGCTTGTGTAGTTTGCTCTTCGGACAAATATCTTGCCTCCCTGCTGGGGAGAAAAAGAAAAACCTGCCACAACCTCCACCAGCTCCTCATAGGCTGAAGAATCAGGTGGAATAACATCCAGCTCCTCTGAACAGGATAGTTGCATCACTAGTGAAGAAGAACCCTGAGAGAAGGCACTGGACCAATCAGGTGAGGGCAAAAAAATAGGGCAGCACCCATCTAAAACCCCTCCGATAGATCCATTTGCAATCCCCAAGACCTAGATCGTCGCTGAACCTCAGCAACAGCGGGACCCGAGACAAGAGAGCTGCGAGCCTGGGCGATCTCCTCAAAAAGCACTTGGCAGGAGCGAAGTGTCCTTAAAGGAAACTGTTCACAAAACTCACAGCCTCAAGCGCTGACTGTGCATGCCAAACAAGCAACACAAGGATCATGTGTAACCCCACCCGTAATGTAGTGAGGGCAGGGATGAAAACACAATCTAAACTGCTGAATGTTCTCCATTTCACTCGTTGGTTGACATACAACAATAAATAAGAAAAATGATCACACAAAGCACTCCTGAAGACACAGAAGCTACTGGTGTTGATTTGCCATGATGTCTGATTTTTCTCTGACGTCCCCCACCTCTGATGTCTCTTCACTTGATTGGTTTGATTACACAAATGTGCTTCATGATGCAATCAAGTAGAGCGTTCCCATAGCGTCTTTCATGTAGCGCAAGTTCTCTTAAAAGGGAACAGATGTTTTGTAAACTTTACCTGGGGAGTCACAGGTCTGAACTGATTGTAACAGAAGAGGTTGACCTCCCTTCTGTCGGAGTCACAGCTGAAGTGAAGGGCCTCATTCCCATAAACTGCAAATCCAAGAACACCCAGGAAGAACATGCGCACAGAGCCAAAAAACAAGGTGTGGAATTGACCAATCACAGTTGGAGGCCTGAGCTAAAAAAGAAAACAAAGTAGAAGGTGCATTTACATGAAACATTGTCTTTTAATTACAATATGTTTAAATGTCCAATGCAAGTTATTTCAATCAGTTTGAGAGTGGTGGGATAAAGAGTTTTAAAGAGTGATGGGATAAATCTGTTTTCTGATCATAGGACATGTAAACAATCGAAACCGGAAACATTTGCTCATGTGCAATAACACAGAATAATGAGATATGATGCTCGGAATGAGCTAATGTTGAATATAATAAATTACTTTCATGTCCTTAAGATAACTAGAAGGCCCGGGACTACAGCATTACAGTAGGAGAAAAAAAAAACCTTAGCTGCCTAACAATTCTTTATGTCAAAACCATTTACAACCCTGTGTGCAGCCAAAAAATATGGGTCAAATATGGGTGCATATGCAAATTCACTATTTGCCAGTAGTCAGCGCTTGTGGAACAGCAGAATAATAGGTGTTACATAAACAAAGTAGTAACATTGATGAAATGTATTAAAATTACTAAAAGGATGCCGCTTTATTGGGACAATAAAGCCCTCCCTACACCCACCCCTAACTGATAAACACTTTACTATTAAACACACGTTAGACACTTTATTCACACTTTTCGATATATTTCTTAATTTTTATTGATAATAAATGCCTTTTTCCAAACTGATATGTGATGGGAAAAGGGAATAGAGTGAGTTCGGCAAAAGGCAGATTCGAACTCGAGATGATTTCCGTCAAAACATTCTGACATTACACCTAAAACTAGTTTTTACTTTGAAACATGCAGTGCTAATTAAATCATAAACATAGCAGTAACAGTGTTATCACATAAAGTTTATCACATTTAAGCAATATTGTGATTCCAGTTTTTTTTTCCATCCTCAGATTTAAAACGTCCTGAAATTAAAACTGAGGCTAAAGCAGCCCTGATGGAACACAGTGACTGGATCTGAAACCTTCAGATAACAGGCAGATTATATCCATGCTACTAAACGTCTCGGGTTACTTATGTAACCCTGGTTCCCTGAGGGGAACGAGACGCTGTGTCGAAGCACTAGGGGAAATAGCCTTGCGTGAGTCACGTGAAGATCTATGCAACCAATGAGAAGCGAACGCGTGTGAATGCGTCACTGCCGGCCGCAGCCGGTGACGTCATGAGGAAGAGCATAAAGCGCGTCTGAAACCGGGGCGCGTCAGCCATGAATGCCTGAAGCGGGCCCGGATGCGCCCGGAGCTGAGGCCAAGACACAGCGTCTCGTTCCCCTCAGGGAACCAGGGTTACATAAGTAACCCGAGACGTTCCCTTTCAGGGAACTCGAGCTGTGTCGAAGCACTAGGGGAACGCTATGCCAACGCCACCTCAGCGAGGTCAGCATCCGGGTGTGTCCCAGCTCACTGAGAGAGCACCCTGGTTCCCGGGGCGGCATCGAGGTCTAGCTGGTAGAACCTCATGAATGTGTGCGGCGAGGACCAGCCAGCCGCAGCACAAACGTCAGGCAAGGAGACTCCGGAGAGGAGAGCCTTGGATGCCGCCATGCTCCTAGTGGAGTGGGCTCGGACCCTCAAAGGAGAAGCATGTCCGGCCGACTCATAAGCTAGACAGATAGCCTCGACTATCCACCTGCTCAGAGTTTGCTTGGAAGCTGGGGCACCCTCGGGGGCCCCAAAGCAAACGAACAGTTGGTCCGACTTACGCCACGTGGCAGTCTTGTGAACGTAAGCGTCCAGTGCTCGCACTGGACAGACCTTGTTCTTGTGCTCCTGCTCATGATCGTCAAATGGGGGAGGGCAGAAGGCCTGCAGCGTGACAGACCGAGCCACATTAGTGGGAACCTTGGGGACGTAGCCCGGCCTCGGGTGGAGGAAAGCTTTCGCCATCCCGGGCGCAAACTCAAGACATGATGGGGCCACTGAGAGGGCCTGAAGGTCCCCGACCCTCTTAAGCGAAGTGATAGCCAGCAAAAGAAGGGTTTTTAGCGAGAGGTACTTGATAGAGATACCCTCTAGAGGTTCAAAGGGTGGCTGGGACAAGCCTAGGAGTACCATGGACAAGTCCCAGGCAGGCACCCTGGTCTGTGCCGCAGGTCTCAGCCTTAATGTACCACGGAGGAAACGAGTGACTAGGGGGTCCCTGCCCAAGGACACCCCACCCAGAGGTACGTGGCAAGCCGCTATAGCAGCCACGTAGACCTTCAAGGTGGAGGGGGACAGCCCTGCCACAAATCTTTCTTGCAGGAACTCCAGTACTTTGCCAATTTGGCAGGTTACTGGGTTCAGCTGCCTTTCACTACACCAAGAAGTGAAGAGCTTCCACTTCAAGGCGTAGAGTTTCCTCGTGGAGGGAGCTCTGGACTGCAGGATGGTCTCAACAACCTCGGCTGAGAGACCGGCCTCTATGAGCTGGGCCCCCTCAGGGGCCAGACCCACAGTTTCAACGGCCCTGGTTGCGGGTGAAGAATGCAACCTTCCGCCTGGGACAGAAGGTCCCTCCTGATCGGGATCTCCCAGGGGACCCCGTCGAGGAGGGACACAAGGTCCGCGAACCATATTCTGGACGGCCAGTGGGGGGCCACTAGCGTGAGACGGACCTTGTCCCGGCGAACCTTGGCCAGAACTCCCGGGAGCAGAGCGATCGGGGGAAAAGCATACAGGCGTAACCTCGGCCATGCCTGCGTCACGGCATCCCGCCCCAGAGGCGCTGGATGTGTGAGTGAAAACCACAGAGGGCAATGGGAGTTTTCTACCGAGGCAAACAGGTCGACCTGTGCCTTTCCGAACCTTTCCCAAATTTGCTCCACCACCTCGGGGTGGAGTCGCCATTCCCCTGGTCTCGCCCCCTGTCTCGACAGGGCGTCTGCTCCCACATTCTGGACCCCCGGGATATAAGCCGCCCGGATGGAGAGCAGCTTTCCCTGGGCCCAGAGGAGGATCTGTCGCGCCATCTTGTAAAGTGGTCGCGAACGCAGACCCCCCTGGTGATTGATATACGCAACCGCAGTCATGCTGTCGGTGAAAACAGTGACATGGTGGTCGCGAAGGTCCGGTAGGAACGCACGGAGTGCTTTGCGGATCGCCAGTAACTCTAACATGTTTATGTGCCAGGTTTGGTGCCGACTGTTCCATAGACCTTGTGAGGAGCGGTCTCTCAAGACCGCCCCCCAGCCCGAGAGGGAGGCATCTGTCGAGAGAGAGACTCTCCGAGCCAGAGCCCCTAGCACTGGGCCTTGAGACAGAAACCAAGGATTCTTCCACATACTCAAGGCGCGTAGGCATCGCCCCGTGACCTTGATAATGCGAAGCGGGTTCCCTTTCGGGGAAAACCCCTTGGTCTTTAGCCACCACTGCAGGGGTCTCATGTGCAGCAGGCCCAACGGGATGACGCAGGAAGCCGCTGCCATGAGCCCTAACACCCTCTGGAAGTGTCTGACAGTGAGTGGCTGGCCTAACTTGATGCTCTTGACGGCTGAACAGATAACTTGGATGCGCCCGGGGGAAAGCCGGGCCGACATCGCTACTGAGTCCCAGACGACTCCCAAGAAGGTGGTTCTCTGAGCAGGAGAAAGGACACTCTTCTTGGCGTTCAGCCTCAACCCCAGCTCCTTTATGTGTGCGAGCACTACATCTCGATGTTGCTCCGCCAACTGCGGCGACTGGGCCAGAATAAGCCAGTCGTCTATATAGTTTAAGACACGGATGCCCCGTGACCGCAGGGGAGCTAGAGCAGCGTCCACGACTTTCGTAAACGTGCGGGGTGAGAGCGCTAGGCCGAAAGGAAGCACCCGATACTGGTACGCCTTTCCCCCAAAGGCGAACCTCAGGAACTTCCTGTGTTGCGGAAGGATGGAGACATGGAAATAAGCGTCCTTGAGGTCGACTGTGACAAACCAATCCTCGGATCTGATCTGCACTACGATCTGTTTGAGCGTTAGCATTTTGAACTTTAGACGCTTGACCGCACGATTCAAGAGACGTAAATCCAGAATGGGCCGCAACCCTCCATCCTTCTTTGGAACTATGAAGTACCGGCTGTAGAACCCGGACTTGCTCTCTGCGAGGGGTACATACTCGATGGCCCCTTTCGCCAGCAAAGTGTCTACTTCTTGTTCCATGACCAGAGCCTGCTGAGGGCCTACAGCAGACTGTAGGACCCCCGAGAACTGGGGTGGTGAGACCCCGAACTGAATGGCGTACCCTAAGGTGACCGTGCGCAGGACCCACTGAGAGATACCGGGTAGCCGTGACCACGCATCCCGGAATTCTACTAGGGGAACCAGCCCCCCGGGGCTGGCCTCTGGTGCTGATGGCATGTCCACCACTGGGCCGGGATTTCCGGATTCCCGGGTGGAGTGCTCTAGGACCCTCCTCAGAGGGGGTGGTTTTCCCATGGCGGGCTGACTGGTCAGCTGCTCCAGGGATACACCACCTTGTTGCGGCTTGGCGTCAGGGCCGCTTGCTCTTAGCCTTCTTAGCGCTCAGGACAGCCCTCAGATCGCCCCTCTTGCCAGAGGCTTGAGCCTGTCGCCCCGACCCCCCGGGATTAGCCGGAGGAAGACGAGTGGCGACACTTCGTTTTTGAGCGGCCCTGTGTGAAGAGCTCTGAGACCCCCTTTGACTGGCGGTCTCACGTGGAGGGCGGCGGGGAATAACTTTACTGAACGCCACCTGCTGTCGTGCAGCCTCCTGAAACTTGTCGACAACGCTTTTTACGGCGTCGCCGAACAAGCCCGAAGGGGACAGAGGAGCGTCCAGCAAAACAAATTTGTCCCTATCTTTGATGGAAGACAAATTGAGCCAAAGATGTCTCTCCGTAGCCACCAGAGCTGCCATGGAGCGACCGACAGAGTAGGCCGTCTCCCTAGTGGCCCGGAGAGACAGATCCACGGTCCGGCGCAGCTCTGCCACTGTCTCCGGACCGATACCGCCGCCCTCGTTGAGGTCCCCCAGCAACTCAGCCTGATAAGCCTGCAGCAGAGCCGTGGTGTGCAGGCACGCTGCGGCTTGACTAGAGGCTGAGTACGCTCTCCCCACCAAAGACGACGTGACGCGCATCGGCTTGGAGGGGAGCGCCGGAGCTTTAATGGAGGACGCAGATTGGGGCACAAGGTAGCTCGCAAGCGCCTCATCCACCTTCTGCATCCCCCCATAGCAATAGCTTTGAGCCCCTGCGAGATTCGTATACATCGAACTGTTCCGTGTATGAACTCTCTCAGAGGCTGGCTTTTCCCACGATCTGGATACCTCGGCATGCAAATCGGGAAGGAAAGGCATAGCTCGGCGCGGGGGAGTGACGCGAGCCGGCAGATAACGCTCGTCCAACATACTTCTTTTAGGACGGGCGCTTCTGGTCTCCGCCGGCCATTCAATATCCAGACGAGAGACAGCTCGCGCCACAACCTCAACTAGCTCTTCAAACGCCGGCGAGGAGAGTGGCGAAGCCTCCTCTGCCGGGTCAACACTAGCTAAGTCCATCTCACTATCGGAACTCGACAAAGCTAATGTTGGAGTCACAGCACGAACATCTCCCGAGGAGTGCCCGTGACTGGAACCCGTTTGGTCTCGTGAGGGCTGAGGTAAGGACGGACCCACCCCAGCAGCCTCAGCGAGATCCATTTGTGAACCCCAGGACTGAGAGCGCCGCAACGCCTCGGCCGCTGCAGGTCCCGAACCCCGGGGAACACTAGCCTGGGCGGCCTCGTTACAGACCGCCAGGCGGGAGCGGAGAACATGCAGAGAAAACTGCTCACAGTCTTTACAGCCGGCGCCCTCAAGAGCCGACCGTGCATGTTCCACTCCTAAACAGATAACACACATTACATGTGTATCCCTGCCCGTTATAAAACGAGGACAGGGATAAACACACGGTCTGAAACTCTGTTCATCTCTCGCCACACTTTTCACACTCATTCTTTGATTTTTTAAGCTATCAAGTCTCAAAAACCACTCTCGCACAGACACAGCACGCTGAAGGCATTCAGAGCTGACGCGCCCCGGTTTCAGACGCGCTTTATGCTCTTCCTCATGACGTCACCGGCTGCGGCCGGCAGTGACGCATTCACACGCGTTCGCTTCTCATTGGTTGCATAGATCTTCACGTGACTCACGCAAGGCTATTTCCCCTAGTGCTTCGACACAGCTCGAGTTCCCTGAAAGGGAACCTACGTTAACCTGGTTCCGTTCAGACAGCAGGTCTCGAAAATGCTGTTGTCACTGCTTCAAACTCCCGTATATACAACTATTAGCCTATTTAAAAAATATAATTTTTATACAGCCAGGCCCCTACCCAGTGTTGGCCTCTGGGCTTCAGCCTGTGGAAGCCTGTGTGCTAATACACTCCTGGTCATGTCATTCTAAAATTCTCTTTCCACTCATTTTTATTGAAGTGCCGCAGGACAACATTGTTCCACAAGTGCTTTCTTCTGACTCTCATCTGCAGATGCAATGTTTTGGTAGTGGGAAGGGGCATTTTTACTAGGCCTCCATGATTAATATAAGCATCATGGCAAAAGCTTTATGCTTGTTGTCTCCTAACTAGGAACTGAAATATATATTAAATCTGCTTTAAATCTGGTAAAGCAGATTTAATAGGACTACCATATAGGACTACCTTCATACTGAGCATTCCAACTGCTCAAATACGTTCTCTTTCATCATCTCATGTTCGAGATCCACCTATAGGAAGGGCAACTGTACCTGACCTCTGCAGAAGCATCTGGCTTGAGAGACAGGAGCTCATGCCCAACGCCAGGTAAGTAATCAGCTCTTACCAAAGTGCATAAATCACTGCATGCTCTACCTTGGTTATCATTCGCTGCTTGCAGCCTATGGAATACTTTACACTCAGCTTGTGGTTTTATGGAGTTCACATATTTATCTCCAGGAGGACACATACTTTGAATCAGTCTCCAATGGACATGTTTGTCCTATCGGCCAGGCTAACTGAAGTAATTGCTGCAAGCCACCAATGGCTTTACCAGACTCGCTCTTTTAGTTATTTTGTCTACACCTGCCTGCCTACCTTATTATTCTTTTATTTCATTGATGACAGTCTCTAAGACCACAAATGCTACTCCAGGGGACAACCAGCTACACAACTTCAGCACCCTCACTGCTGCTAGGGATTCCCATCCTTATACACGTCAAACAGCCTTTTGGTTTCACTGAGAACTGTAGCCACTGCCTAGGGCTCCACAAGAAACTGCGGCACTGCATCTGAAAAATGGTTGCTATGCAGAGCTTTGATTTAGGTCTGTCTACTCTGATGAGGAAGAAGGTGACACCCAAAAGAAGGTACACACGAGGGCCTACCGCGGTGCGGTACTGAAGCGACCTTGCTCTTTTAGAGGTTGTCATTTCTGTCAAACCCCCTTTTATGGATGGGCCACCTGGCTCCGGGGACAAGGACAATGCTGGCATTCTCAACTGCTATGAAGACAAGAATGCCATCCCGTCATCTGTGACACCTCAGACAAATGCTCCTGCTGCTCCCCGATCAGCACTCTTCGAGGTTTGTGAGCAAGTGACTCCTTGCCTCAACACTGAATGCCTGACAAAGAGCGGGACATCTATGACAAGAAACATTTGGGACTCTATCCCAGCCCTTTATTCATAGATTTATGAAGGGCGCTTGCTATCCTCTATCCACTAGAAAAGAGATTCCAGAGTGGGACCTCTCCAT
This sequence comes from Rhodeus uyekii, assembly GCA_037043235.1. Taxonomy (NCBI): domain Eukaryota; kingdom Metazoa; phylum Chordata; class Actinopteri; order Cypriniformes; family Acheilognathidae; genus Rhodeus; species Rhodeus uyekii. The sequence goes on from JAWRVZ010000057.1 coordinate 3,400,276, forward strand.
GGTGCTGGAGGTTTAGTCTCTACAGCCTTTTGAGCCACTGGGAAATATATTCCTTAAGCTTTCAAGACAGATCTGCTCCTGGTCTTGGCGTCAGCCAAATGTGTCAGTGATTTGCATCCATTCTCTGTTCATTCCTCGTGCACCAAATTCACTTTCAGCAGAGATAATATTTTTCTCAGGCTCAGTCTGGCCTTCATGCATTGTTCACAGGCGTGATTAAGCTTTTTGCTTTCTGCTTTTAACCCACCTTCTTTCTCCTCTGTGGCCACTCTGTGTTCTTTATATGCCTTGTGGGTTTACTTAGACAGGACAAGCTCTTTCAGGAGCAACCAGCTTTTCATATCTTGGCCCCCACCCCACACACTGGGGAGCCCCTTTCAAAGCAATGCCACTCTGGTTGCATTGTTTTGCATTGTGTTGGCTATATCTTTGCCATATGAATCTAAGGGAGTGCTGCCTTCAGGGACCTCAGGACACACTCCACATGGGGTATGGCTGCCTCCTGGGCCTTGTTTAAGGGAGTGTCCTTGCAGGACATATGTGCCACTGCAAGCTGGGCCTCTCCCCATACGTTTATCAGATACTTGTGGCTCGATGTCACCAGGACACTGATAGCTCATTCGGTCCTGGCTGTGGGCTCTTCATAGTTTTATTCTCTTAGGTGACTGTCCAGGGCCTTGCTGTGAGTGTATTGGGCAACGGGAAGCTGTCCATATCTCCCATAGGTAGATCTCAAACATGAGATGAGGAAAGAGAACAATAGGTTACTATTCATAAACCCGATTTTCTGAAACACAGAGTGGAGAGATCCACCAAGCTTGCTATACGAGAAGCAAATATACTCACTGAAGAAAGGTGTGCATGCTCAGTCAGACTGAAACGAATTTCCGGAAATGTGATTTGACTAGAATTTGAAACCACATATTTATGTTGCTCCAAATGGATTTGTATGGATTTACCATTCACATGGTCTAAATCTGACCAGAGTTCAATCAGATATGCACAAAAATTGGATTTGGACTGACAGTCTGAACGTAGCCATAAACACACATCTACACAAACACTTTATTTTGCGTTCCTGTTAACACTATGTTTGGATCCATCAATCGTATTATCATTCTGATTGAAACAAAAAGTGTTAATATAAATGTGGCTAGTCCTAGTGTTCTGAATTACAAGACAAAGAAGATCTCAAACAAATATGTACACCAAAATACACATACACATAATTACACATAGTAATATAATTTAATGATAAAAATTTAGGCAAACTGCTGAAATAAAATGTTTACTCAAAATTCACACACACACACGCGCGCACACGCACGCACGCGCACACACGCACGCACGCACGCACGCACGCACGCACGCACGCACACACACACACACACACACACACACAATATCAATTATCAATTTCAATTGTCATTAGTTTGAAGCATCCATTAAAACTGAATATAATTAATACAAAGAACTTAATAACAAAAAACATTATCATAAAAAATACAAATAAAAACATCCTCAGCATACATTGGTTCTGTTTTACTTACGCATCCCTCATAGAAGTTCTTGATGTAGTTTAGGGACATTATAATGTCTTTTTTCTGTAATTCCAAATAGTCTGTAATGCTTTGCCCTCATTTCAGACCGGTTGCCTTCTGCTGAGCTCCAGCTCAACCGCTACTGTTCCAGTTGACCTGTGCAGCTCCCATCAATGCATATTTCCCTTTCATCTGCTCTACCTTCATCGATTTACCCATGAGGTACAAAAAGACAACAAAAAGGCAAAAACAAAAGGACTGGATCCCCATTGAATCCCCATTCAACTACGTCAGCAGAAAAAACAGGCCTTTTGAGGCATAATGGGGGAACAGCTGACAAAAAGTGTAAGGCATAAATCAAATTGAAAAAACCCAGACAATGGCAATAAAACTAATGCAACAGCTGATCAAATCAGGCTTGTAAATGATTTTAATATATCACTTAAGCCTCTATGGATTTTGTATGTATATCTACATACAAACACAGTGACCTTTAAATTTTCAAGTTCAGTGGAAACACTGTCACCAAAATGAACAAACCATAAAGATAAATATAAATTGAATTTGATTTGATTGTATTTTGTATAAGCTTACCAGCCTGAGCCCAAGTGGAGAGTTTGTCCTAATCATTTAATCAGGCATAAAGCAAGATTCATGGGAAATAATTCTCTCTCGAGTTCGTATCCCAGTGCTGGCAGAAATCAAAGTTGATCAAGCCACTAATGAAAAGATTGTCCAAACCAGCTGTCAACATTTACCCATGTGGCTTTCATAGGTGATCTGTGCAGTCCCATACTGAAAACAAAGCGCTCTGAGAGCCGCGCTCTGCCTTTAAACTCTTTTCACACTGAGATGCATGGAGGATTGGGCAGAATATCTGAGCTGTTCAGAGTAAAGCAATAGTTTTATATAATGAAAAGCTTTTATAGAGCTTTTTACTGTGCAGAATTCTTTTGTGAAGTGTTTGAACACCGATGTGTTTCTGCAATGTGTGAGAACATCTCGGTCACGTATGTAACCTTGATTCCCTGAAGGGAGCAATCGTTCTGTCGTCTGGGGGGGGGGGAACGGAGCGATAACGGACCGGGGTTGGGGGCCGCTGCTATAAGTTACGTGAAGGGGATGAAAGAGCCGCAGCACAGGGATGAAAGAGCCGCGGGTTGCTGACGGGTTGCCGTGGAGCCGCGGGTTGCCGACCCCTGCGCTAGGAGAATGCAGGCCATGGACCAGGCCATAAAAGGGCGCTGGGGTAACGCTATACCAATGCCACCTCAGGGACGCCAGCTTAGGTGTGTCGCAGCTCACTACGAGCACCCTCGTTCCCGGAGTGGAGAAAGGTCAAGATGATAAGACCTCATGAATGTTTGCGGCGAGGAGCCAGCCAATCGCAGCACAGACATCAGCCAAGGAAACCCCGAGAGGAAAGCCTTGGAAGCAGCCACGCCCCGAGTAGAGTGGGCCTGGATACTCAAGAAAAGGATGTCCAGCCGACTCCAGGCAAGAAAGATAGCCTCAGCTATCTAACTGCCATGGGTTAGATGCCGGGACCCGCTCGAGGATCCCGGAAAGAACAACTGGTCGGACCCATGCCACAGCAGATCCTGGTGGACATAAGAGCCCAGTGCTCACACTGGAATGACCTTGTTCTTAATACCTGGCCATGATCACCAAGGGGGGAGAGGACAGAACCCGAGCCACGGAGGAAACCGAAACCGAGGGTGAGTCACTCGGAGGTATGTGGTAAGCAGAGCAGCCACATAAACCTCTCGGGACAACAAGCAGATGGCCAAAGTCTGTCAGAACCCAATGGGAGACCTCTGGTAAGTGTAGATACATGACCCGAGACTCTCCGAAGGGAGATAGCCTCCTGATGCTAGAAAAGTGCCAGAGGCTTGGGAGCGTCAGCCCGACCCTCCGGTGTTAAGGGATGGTAGCAGGTAGCGACACTGTAGGGTGGAGTGATCAATCAGGATCAGCTCCCCAACCGTAATCTGTCGAGTACGGAGCACCAGTATGGGTCCTAGAGTCTAGGAACTACTAGAAACCTCTAGGAGGGGTGACCCAAGGTTCCTAGACTACCAACAGAGCGAAGGCACTCCCCGTGATCTTGGTAGTGTGGAGATGGGGTTACTCCTCGGAGAAAAAACCCTTTTGGTTCTGCTCTGGTCTCAGGTACAACACTCCAGGTGACTTACCAACACCCAGAGCCGCTGCAAGTGCTAGCAGTGGGTGCTTGGCCTATTACAAGCTCTGACGGCTGAAGAAAAGCAAAAAGTGCGCAATGGGGGAACCGTGCTAGCACTTAACTGCACAGGAGAACACTCCTCTGTGCTCAGCCTCAACTCCCAACATTAGGAGGGCAAGAACGAGATCTCAATATCGAACCGCTAGCCTTGTGACTGTGGAGGGGCAGTCGCCAGGGGAAGTTCTTAGAGCGTGCTTCGTCCAAGCAAAAGTGAGAGTGTAGGGTGACAGAGCTAGGCCAGGAGAAAGTCACCAAACAGGTACGCTTTCCCCCCAGAGGCGAACCTGCGGAGCTTCGTGGATGGAGAGCCGCACCAACTCCTATCCATATGGAACAAAGAAGAGACGGCTGTACAGCCAGGACCTCTGACCGAGAGGGGAACATTTCTATGGCCCCATACCTCAGGAGAGTGTACTCCCTGTTCCATGACCAGAGCCTGCTAGGGGTCTACTACAGTGAGTAGGACCCCTGAGAGTATCCTGATGATACTATGCGCAGGACCCCATGAGAGATATCTGGCGGCGTAGTTACGCGGCGAGAAACCCCCCCCAGGCTGATCTCCGGTCCTTGAAGAGCATCCACCACAGGGCCCGGATACTAGGGGAACGCCTGGGTTGAAGGCTCTTGGACCCTCCTATGACTCCTAGAATCCCCCAGATTCGCACCACTCTGGGTGAGAGCTGGGAAAGGTCTGACGTGCTCTGCACCAGCACCTCAAGCACTAAGCCTGTTCAGAGAAGAGGACGCTTTTCAGATGTGTCCTGGTGAGAAGGCTGAGCTCAAGAGTGTAGGCCGACCCCCCAGACTTATTTCTTAAACTTCCTCTCCAGCCTTGTCACTAGTACATCCAACTCCTCAGAGCTGGATCGATGCAGCATCAGTCTGCCTCTGCCTGATCAGAAGTAACCGCCACACAGCGTGCTTCCGAAGTATGACAGAGACCGGATCCACGAGGAAACGCTGAGATAGGGCAGAGCCTGTCTCAACCCCCGCTGACGGGTCTAATGCGGATCCCCAGGTACAGATCGCCGCTGAGCCTCAGCTGCAGCGGGACCAGATCCCTGAAGAAACGCGTTCCTGAATGGCTTAGTAAAAGACTGCAAGGCGTGAGCAGAGCGAACGCAAAGAGAACTGCTCGCAGTGCTCACAGCCAGTGCTCTTGAAGCGCTTACTGAGCGCTCTCCGCTCCCGAACAAGCAAAGCGCAGATTGTGTGTATCACTACCCGTGACTTTAATCGTGGGCGGAGAAAACACACAGCTTAAAGCTTGTTTGCCAAATATAAAGAAGGAAGTCCCTTTTCTTTTAAACTAGACTAGGGAAGAATGTGCACACCAGCAACACAACACAAGCGACACAGCACGCTGAAGACACTCACAGCTGCCGGTTCCGGTTTCCGGCACCCTTTTATGGCCTGGTTCATGACATCACCGACCCGCTACGTGCATTCACACGCATCGTTTTTTCACAGTGCTTCACGAGACTATTGTCAGGGCATTCCCCTAGCGCTTTGACGCTGCTCGAGTTCCCATGAAAGGGAACAACCAGCTTATAATGGTAAAAATCCACTGACTCATTAAAAAATATATATAATTCCCATAAATCAAAAGCAGTCTCTGTACACGAGCTGATTCAAATTCGCCACTCCAATGGTGTCATTGTAGGCATTAGTCCCGCCTACAGCCGATGACAATTTGCCCTATTAGTATAGACACAACCCTGAGTGAGAAGCACAGAGTTCACCATTTCTGGATCCTCGCTGTAGCAGCTGGAGTTGCACAGTGTCTGTGCCACAGAGACATCACAAGTGTTGTGTTTTGGGATGTTCCAATGCACACCACAAATACAATTACGATGGACAAATACTTTTCATCCATTTTAAATATTATTTTGTCAGCTGTTCCCTTTCCCCTAATCATCCTCTGTGTATTTAAGCCCAGAGTTTGTCTTAGTTGGTTCTCATTGTTAATATGTTGTGTGATTCCTTGTAGTCATGAGTAATGTTTAATAAATCAAATATGTCGCTTTTTTTTCTTTGTCTTCGTGCCTTGACCCTGCACACATGAATACCAGTTATGTAATCAAATTACATTTTTCAGTTAACTAAAGTAATGCATTATTTTTTTAATTTACAAAAAAAAATTAAAAGTAATGCAAGTTACTTTGTTTTCCCTTTTATGGAATGACAGCTCTCATGTTGAATGTGAATATGATGATTAATGAGTAAATGTCAGCATTTGTTATTCTCACTTGCACAAAAACAAATTCATTATTCCTCAAAATGAATAAAATCGTTGAAGTGGAAAGAATACTACACAGAATGCTAAACAAATATTTGTACACATTTAATATCACTTTATTGATCAATGAGTTGCAAACAAGCCCAGCCCAGATAAGAGAAAAAGTAACGCAAAAGTACATAACACATTACTTTCCCTAAAAAGTAACTAAGTAACGCTTAGTTACTTAGTTACATTTAGTTAGTTCGTTTTCAAGGGAGTACGGTAACACAATATTGTAATGCATTACTTTACAAAGTAACTTTCATCAACAATATATATATATATATATATATATACCGTGTATATATGTAATAGATTTGTTTTGAATAAAATGTTGGCTTTGTTTTGCGTGTTTAAAGATGTCAGAGCCATTAAACAAGTTTTTGACAAAAGTCACACAGATGTTGTTTAGATAAACTTGAATTGAATATAGATGACACATTGCAGAACATGATTTGAATGTCAGTGTGGGCTTGCACAGAATTCAGCTCAGCTCAGTGTGTTGTGTGTTGTGCTATGAGCACGATTCCTCCTGATTATTTTGAGGTCTGTCTGCCTCACGCAGCTGCTGTGTTCATCCTGACAGTGACTCGGCTCCACTCACTCCCTCACTGCTCCTGCTGGTAAGTGTTTCCTCACGTCTCCTCCTGAACTTTACCTAATGTCTTATGCACTGTCATCATAGTTTTTTTAATGTGAATTGGTTTGACTTGATATTTGGATAAAAATGAATATACATGTTGAAAATACATATATTTCAACATGTATTTGGTGTGAAAAGCATGTTTAGTGTAACACAGCAGCTTTTTAGGCTGAATTTCTGAGTTAAAGTCTTGTGTGTCTGTTGAATCCTTGAAAATATCAGTACAAGAGGAATGGAAAATACATTGCCATGCATGAAGGTTCAGTGTAGGTCAACTGGGATGCAAACAACAACAACGGAATATAAAATATATTTTTTAATTGTTGCTTTTTTATTAAATGTGCAATGCAATTTTACAACATATAATTTGAACAATCCCAAACATTGACATACTAGAGAATAAGCAGACAAGTTGACCATATTAAGGGTCTCTTTAAATAGACTTCAGGCCATGAACAGGTGCCATGTGCTTGTGAAATCAGGGGGAGTTATCAGCCTGGACTGAGCGGCTAAATTTAACCAGATGAACAGGGGAAACAGACAGTCGCTCTGTAGCTCAGGGGGTAAACAACCCCAAACAGCTCTTTAGAAGAAGAAAGAATTAAATCAATTCAAAGCAGTCATATGATGAGTGTCCACTTTTAAACATATTTGGGTGATTCTTTAAGGGAACTTTTCTGACCCCTCAATAATATACATTTAAAAGTTTAGTTTTAAAGTTTAAAGCAGGTTTAGTTTTAAATAATTTGTGAATAGTGATACAATCAGGGACATTCAACCTTACAATTCATATCATTAGCTTCATGCCAAACAGATTGTTTTTTAAAAGCAATAGCAGAATATAATCAGGATGGAGAGCTGTTCCCAACCTAAAAATGGAGACAGCAAGGCTGATGTGACCCCTGATCTCACTGAGGATCTGAGTCAGCAGCTGGAGGACATCATCAACACCTATCAGGAGAGCGAACAGTCAGGTGAGCCTGAGGATGTTGAGGAAGAAGCTGTTCCAGGCAAAGCCAAAGAGCAGAAAATGGAGAAGAAGATGCTTAAAGGCCTCGGTGAGTCACATGCAACATATTTAACAGCATTTGAATCACTAGCAATGCAATTGGTGATAAATTAAAACAAGAATTTACTCTTTAAACTGCATCTTTTTTCCACTTAGCTCAAACCAAGTACATTGTGACCAAAGTAAATTGTATTAATCGCAGGGAAGGAAGCCATGCTGCTCATGCAGAGCCTGAATAAACTGGGAACACCAGAGCAGAAACTAGAGGCTCTCATCAAAAAACATGCAGAACTGGTGAGAACAATCATTAACAACGTTCTGCATTTGAAACAAAACAAATTCTTTTTTTAGTATATTAAGAAACAAACTTTTCATCCATGTATGCATTTTTTTTCTTCAGTAGAGCTTTGGGTTTTCCCATATTAGACCGTCTTTTATAGAACATACATGCATGCATTCTCTAAGAGTTTTTCAGCTTGTTATATTTTCTATATATGCAGTTTTTACATTTCTGTAAACAAAAGAGATCTAACTATGCTGTGTGTGCAAATAACTTGCAGCTGGAAGAGCACCGCTCAGACCAGAAACAGCTGAAGGTCCTGCAGAAGAAACTTCTCCAGGTGCTGAAGGAGAAGGATCAGCTTCAGAGTGAACACAGCCGAGCTGTTCTGGCCCGCAGTAAACTGGAAGGCCTGTGCAGGGAGCTGCAAAGACACAACAAGACGTTAAAGGTGACAACATCATCTCATGGTCATGGATATGATTGTATGAATACATCTTATCTTGCTTTAAGCACCGATATCTACTAACGAGCACAAATCAAAACATGCTCATCAATAATTAAAAGACAAATGTGTGTCATAAAGTAGTAAAACTTAACTATAAAGGTTAACTGTAGTTACTGTGACCTAACAAGGTGTCAAGGTTGTGTTAAGGTTCTGCAAGAGAGAGCATCAAACACAGAAGGAAAAGTGATGGGGTTTTATTGACACGATTGAAGACAAGGCACAACCGGGGTAGTGAGGTGTGCAAGTTCAACCAGCAGGGCAGGGGAGGATGAGCGCTGAGATCAGTCCTGGTGATAACGGGCTGAAGAGAACAGGAGAGTCTAGGCAGGAGCACACCAGACCCGAAACTTGTCGTAGATCTCAGACAAGGTCCCAGTCTTGCTGCCAGGTAGAAGAGTCAAGTGGGCAGGAACAGACACAAAACTCAAAGACAAAACATAGCAAGACAAAAGAGATGACTATAAATTAAATAAGATGCAACATTAAACTGGATAAGAGCAACTAACTACAAAAGAAAAATAAGAAACTACAGAACATAGAACCTTGCAAACAGAAGACAAAACAAAAGAACAACTTTTCAGGGAGTAGAACTAGACACGGGAAAAGAAAATGATAAATAGAAGTTAACTTCAAGCTCAAAATAGAAAACAAGTACAAAACAAAAATGGGTTGCACAAAAGGAAATAACTGCTAGAACAAGACTAGAGAAAACAAAATGAGAGTTGTTGTTAAGAGTCAACAACAATGACTCTTGTTCAGCACTAGAACAAGGAGCTGGGTAATATTCACAACTAGAACAAGTGCTAAGATAACGTGCAGATTCTGGTAAGAAAACAAGCCCACGCCTCAAAGTACACAAAATAAACTGGCAAGCACATGAGGAACAGGTGAACATAATCAAGCAAATAATGACTAAACCAGGGGGCGTGGAAACAGTAAAGAAGGAGGCGAGACAAGAGGTGCGCATGGCAAACACTAACAGAGACAGGGCCATGTGCTCAAGCATAAAACCAGCAATGAAACATTAAACAGAGACAAGACTGTCAGGCGGGAACCTGACAAGACTGCATTATATTACATTATTTTGTTTTCTATTCATTTGTATAAGCCTTTAATTCAATAGTATTTGTCTACGGAATGTGGAAGTGATGTATGCTAGATGTATCCGAACACAGGTGATCCCAGGAAAGGAGAGCAGATCTTATCAGCCAAGACCATATTTAACATCGCCATATTCAATAACATCCTAAAACTATTCCATGAGTTGTCATGATTAATAAATGATTCCATAATTAATGTCATGATTAATAAATGACAATCATAAACTAATAAAAAAAATAAAAAAATAAACATATTGCTGCTTATTGTTAGTTAATCTCAGTGAATTAATGAGAAAGTTATATTTAAACCAATTTAAATTTTAAGCATTCTTCAAGATGTTTAACAATGTCTTGGTTTTAATAGCACTGAAATGGCAAGGGTTTATATTTTAAGATCTCCCCCTATATAGGAAAACTTATGTTATTATGACAAAAATTTGTTTTTACTAGAACCATAAGGCTTCTGTCTGATGACACTTTTGGTGCAGGAGGAAACTCTACAGAGGTGTCGTGAAGATGATCTCAAGAGGAAGGAGATCACGACGCATTTCCAGAGCACGCTGACGGACATCCAGGCCCAGATCGAGGAGCACAGCAACCGCAACAACAAACTGTGCCAGGAGAACAGTGACCTGGCTGAGAAACTCAAGGACCTCATATCTAAATATGACCAGCGAGAAGAGGTGCGGAAAACCGACAGGAAGTCACACTGAGATAATTTCATTCCAAACTGTATTTTTTTTTGATACTATCATTGAGATCCCATCATAGTTTATCTATCTATCGTTTCTCTGTCTGTCTGTCTATCAGTCTATCGATATAGATATAGATAGAAGAGGAGGCAAGGGATATAAGGATACATAAGGATAATTGAGACATTTTTGGCAAAATATTTACCAGAATTAGGGTTAGTAATTAAGTTCAAGCAATGTTTATTTTATTTCAAGCAATTTGAAACTTTAACTTAATTGTTTTTGTTCACTATAATAACCCTGATTTTAATAAAGTGTTTCAGTCCTTCTAGTCCTTAAGAAGAATGTGGACAAAAGCATTAAAGCAGAATTTAAGAATAATTGTATAATTGTGTTTTTGGCCTTTGTGCAGAATCTTGAAAAAGTGTTCAAACACAGAGACCTAACACAGAAATTACTGGAGACAAAACTCAAGAAGGCCAACATGATGCTCAAAGAAGCTGAGGAGAGACACAAGCTGGAGAAGGAACTTGTAAGAAAAATATCTAAAGAAAAAAAAAAAGCCCTCAACTGCAAATACATTTCTTTTGAATAAATGATCTTGGATTCAGTATGCAACTTAACTTATGCTATTTTGAGCCTAGAGAAATATAAACCATGATTTATCACCATTGTGCTTTAAATCAATGCACTTAACTCATGAAATATGAATTTTTTTGGGACTATCTAATTACTTCCGATCCATATGTATTCTCCAGTTACTGAAGCACACCGCAGACGCCAAAATACATGTTAAACTTCTGAAAGAACAAGAGATTGATATGAAGGCCCAGGTAAATTCACATCAAATATTACACATCTCTAGTCTTTTCATTAATCATACTCTTTCACAAAATAACACACTTCTTCCTGTTAGCTTGCTGTATATTCTGAGAAGTTTGATGAATTCCAAGGAACAGTATCTAAGAGCAGCGGTGTGTATGCCAGCTTCAAACAAGACATGGACAAGGTGTGTATCCCAACATATTTATGGAATTTTAAATATGTGAAGTCATTGAGTAGCACACTGTATTACTCATCAACGTATAAGGACATCGTATGACCCTCATGTATTTGTAAAAATAATAAGATTATAGAAATATCACAATTAATTGTTAATGAACAATCAAGTATACATTTAATCAAAACACATACAGATATTATCGAAACCTACACTTTTCAGAAATGTTCAGTCAAGTCCAAACTGGTGAACTTTTCAACTATGTTGTCTGGTTGAAGTCTTGTTTATAGTCATTTCACACAAAATGCATCTATGAAAAGGGGCTTTGTCACAGTAAGGGGCTGTATAGAAGCACACAAAAGAGTCAACTGAAAATAGTATTTAATGCTCACTTCTAACACAACCCCAAACCTGCCAGAGTTATGCTTTGTTTAGGATTACTATTAAAATATTTTTTGTTAGTTGAAATGAATCTCAAATAAATTTAAGGAAAAACTTGCAAAAATTAAAATGTTAACAGAAATACAGAAAGTGGAAGCACTAAAATTACTAACTGCAAATGAATAAATTCTTAAACCAAACTAAAAATAGCACTTTAACCTGAAATTATAATAAGTCAAACCTATAGTAATATTTAAAGAAATAATAAAACTAAAAAAAATACACATAAGAAAATCACAAAAAAAACTAAACTCACTTAAAAATAAACATATACAAATTAAAGCCTATTAAAAAAACTATGATAGTTGAAATGCAGAACCTGATTTCACCAAGTGCAACATTCCTGAATCTCTGTTGATCCTGAAACAAAATTCCAAACAACCAATCAGATTTGAAGGAAAGTTTACAATTTATGTCAAGTTTAGGATTACATTCGGGGTTTGATTAATTTACATTTACATTTTTTCATTTAGCAGACACTTTTATCCGAAGTGACTTACTATTTGAAGAATACAGAAAGCAATTAATCCTGAAGATGCAAAAGTACATAAGAGTGCTTACAATACAACGTTTCAAACATTACACATACTAGTAGTACAAGCCTGCAGAAGAGAGGAAGGTTTTTATTTTTATTTTTAATTTTTTTAATAAGTTGAAGTTGTGTGTGCATGTGTGGTGTGTGCATCAATATTCACACTGATTCAACATCAGTGTTATTCACCTCTCATTTACCTCGGCTTTTAGGGATAACTTATGCGGAGGCTTAGGTTTCAGGTAAATACTATGGTTATGAACAAAAAATGTTGACCCATGAGTGAAACTAACTCAGCAAAACAGGACGTTTGACAACAATACTAAAATTACACTTTACTAACATTTGATTTGATTTACAGATGGCAAAGAAGATGAAAAAGCTGGAGAAGGAGGCAATGGGCTGGAAATCCCGTTTTGATGGCTGCAATAAAGCTCTTCTTGATATGGTTGGAGATGTAAGTTGCTAGGTTCATTTATCATATATCCATACTGCAGAACACAGCGAACCATATTTGTACAGTTAATGCTTGCAACTAAACTACTAGCCATACAATGAGAATCAAGAGAATGAATCTTGACACAGTGTTTCAGTATTGCTGAACGTCTTTATAGTCGATATGGAGAAATATAATCCTGATTTTCTCGTGCAGAAAGCCCTGAAGGAAAAGGAGATTGAACTCTTCACCCTGAAGACACAGAAATTGGAAAATCTCTGCAGAGCGCTTCAAGACGAGAGGAAAACACTGTATCAGAAGCTCCATGGGTCCCAACAGGCCGGAGAAGACAATACAGCGACTGGCACTACCGAGAAAGCTACAGGGGCAACAGAGGAAGTTGCAGTAACTAAAGAGGAAGTGGCAGTCTCAACAGAAGTGGTCAGTCAAAATCCAGACACTCCCACTGATCCCATCCATGAGTCTCCTGCAAATGCAACACCGCTGGCCAAAGAGCTCGTCAACCTGAAGGCTGAGAAAGCGCGGCTGCTGGAGATCGAGGCAGCGTTCACCATTCGCCGCCACATGCCGCCAGAGGCTTGCGAGGACTCAGACAGCTGTGTTGAGAGTGCAGACGCCACTCAAAGTGATCAACAGGTCTATGAGGAGCTCAGCTTCACAGAGGAGATGCAACCCCTCACGGACACACTGTCTGAAGAGCATCAAGAGCTCAGAGACAAAGACATGCAGTCGGTTGATTAGACAGACTAATCTGAATGTCTGTTTGTCACACATTTGAAAATAAAGTTTATATTACATCTTTGTGCATAATGCTTGTAATTCAGTGTTTGAACAAATACATCATGCATCCATTTAAAGACTGTATAAGTGACGTGAGGTTTTATTATTTTTTTATATAGATTTTCTTTCTCCCCCTTTTTTATTTTTACCAGTGGTCACCAGAGTGGAATAATCTGCACAGCACATGTTTTACATTGAATGGCCTTCCTGCAGCAACTCAGCACTGAGAGTGCACTCACTCACTCACTCACTACACTTTTTTGTGGAAACATTGCGCAGCCTCCGGGTATCGTGTATCATAGTCCCAATGGCTTTTTGGCACCAAAACAACACAATCCAATAATTAGGTTGTATCCATTTTTATTTGGGTGTCTTGGATCACTCGGTACAACCCAGTATCTTTTATCATAGCAAAATAAAGATTGGTCAGCGGTATGTCTAGTTGAAGAAGCTGACTGTCGTTGGTTTGGACCTGTTCAAGTTCATTTTTAAATGTCTCATCTTGAGACTGCTCCAGGTGAAAGTCATCATGTTCGGGCAGGATTATTCCTGTGTCCACTCTCAGTCCTGGTTCAGCTTCACTCCCCTGAGCCACCACTCACCCCACTTGCACTCTCTTCTTCCAAGAGACAGCTCAAACGCACTCAAACTCCCAAACAAATTATTAAAACCTGGTCAATTTATTCCAAGAATCAGAGGACTAACATCAACATTATTCTTCTTAAATGAATAGTGATGGGCCTTAAAGGATAACCTACGATATCCCTGTGCCCACACAGGCTTTTATACAATGTCTCACGCCGAATCAGGCTTTGACGAATTGAGGTTTGATTACATCCTGAATCCACCAATGTCTGATAAGTACTTAATACTCATTGGTATCTGGTACAGGACAGCCTGACCAGGGAAAACTGGGACGCGTTGGGGGACCCGGATCAGTGGTCCCATCTCCATCATGGGACACCAGTTCACAAAATGGTGCCAACAGGCTGGCCAAGACCAATCCACTCTAGTGGTGGGAAGTGGGTCAAAGGGATTAGCATGGAGAGGGAGAGGGAAAAGTAGAAGTGGTGCGGCTTTTCTCGACACGGCTCCCCTCAGTGTTTCCCTGGACCCCTGTGCCCCCGTAGTCTTGCTCGAGGTGGTATGATACCCTGAGACCTAGGGGCAGGGACTGCTCCAGCACCACCAGATCAATCTCTCTGTCCAATCACTGCAGTCAGAGACGGGAGTTAGTTACGTTGTGCTTGACCCACTTACTCGCTCTCCCACTGAAGACTCTGCTGAACCACGCCCCCCTCGCCACATGTACCAACCACTCACAGCACATAGCAATCCAAAAATGTTATCAAACTCAATGCTTACATAGCTTTCAAACTCTAAATCACTCTTCAAAGTGCACAAGTATGGAAACTACATGATACTTATATAACCTAAAGACCATCAATGTTTGAAACATTCAGTCAAAGCCTTGAAATCTTTCCTTTTCTAGAATGAGTATTCGTTTAAATTCACATTCAATTCAATTTTCTCTATTTTTCTACAAATTTTAATTCTACTCTAATTTGCATATTTTTGTTGCATACTTTACAGAAACTTGGGTGTATCTGTGTGCTCATCAGTGTCATTGGGGTGATTGTTACTCCATTTATTCTGTTCAGATTAGCATGTATTTGACAATAACTTCCCCTGTTTATCTATGGGGAGGATTCTTTCAATTACAGTACTAAATGGTATTAAAATAACTCACTGTCATTGTAAATTTTGCTTTTACCAGAAATAAAAGGTGTTGATCTACCAGAAACTGTGGATGATGTTGAAAATATGAGACGGTTGGTTAAATTTTCTGTTGGGTAGATTTCTGTTTTCAAATCACTCATAAGAAGCCAGTTCTGAATTTATCCTGTTAACAACATCATATTTTCATTCACGAGTTCACACTTACGAATGATTCAGGAGCAATGAATGGTAAGCGTATTTGGCGAGCTGTCCGAGGAGAGGGCTCCGAGCTCGGTGTTAGCCCGAACCTGGAGCACTCCCCCCGTATCCTGACTTTGATAGGAACAATTAAGTGTGAGGAGTTGGGGTGGTGGAGGGATGCCGAAAAATGTCAAAGAGCTGTAGGTGAGTCAAACGTGTCTATATATACGTACTTCCTCTCCTGCTGATAGGATGAGGAGTAATTGCTGATGACGTGTTGATTGTATTAATCATTTGAACGTGCTCCTCCCGAACTTTGTTAATAAAACATCATTTCACGAGTTCACACTTACGAATGATTCAGGAGCAATGAATGGTAAGCGTATTTGGCGAGCTGTCCGAGGAGAGGGCTCCGAGCTCGGTGTTAGCCCGAACCTGGAGCACTCCCCCCAAAAATTGCAACCTAGTCGGACAGCCGCTGAAGATTTTGATGACCCCCCAAAGAATTGCAAGGTTACAGCTGGGGGGGTAGATTGTGAGTTCGGGAGGGCAGATGAATGTTGCTGTAGAGGGCTTGAGGTGCGGAGGGGATGATATGGCTTTAGCATTGGGTATGTGTTTGTTGTTCAATTTGTTGCCAGAAAGAGAATTGGGTGTAATTTTGTTTCTGGGAGTATGAGGGGTATCTCTGAAACTACTCCCCTGGCTGCCATAGGAGAAGGGAGGTATGAAGCCACCGCGGTAGGGGAAACCCCCGTGGTCGCTGCGGGAGGCAGGAGGTACATCGCCGCTGCGACAGTGGAAACCCCTCGGGGCCGCTGCGGGAGGCAGGGGGTACATCGCTGCCGTGACGGTGGAAACCCCTCGGGGCCGCTGTGGGAGCAGGAGGCACGTCGCTGCCGTAGCAGTGGAAACCCCACGGGGCCCTCACAGCAGCAGGAGGCACGTCAGCGTCTTAGCAGGGGAAACCCCTCTGGCCCCCGCAGTAGCAGGAGGCACATCGCTGTTGCAGCAGGGGAAACCCCTCGGGGCCGCCGCAGGACCAAGGTGGTGCGTCGCTGCCGCGGTGGTGGAAACCCCCGTGGTCGCTGCGGGAGGCATGTCGCTGCCGTGGCAGTGGAAACCCCTCGGGGCTGTCGCGGGAGCAGGGGGCACTTTGCCGCTGCGACGGTGGAAACCCCTCGGGGCCGCTGTGGGAGCAGGAGGCACGTCGCTGCGGTGACGGTGGAAACCCCTCGGGGCTGCTGCAGGAGCAGGAGGCACGTCGCCGCTGTGACGGTGGAAACCCCTCGGGGCCGCTGTGGGAGCAGGGGGCACGTCGCCGCCGTGACGGTGGAAACCCCTCGGGGCCGCTGTGGGAGCAGGAGGCACGTCGCTGCGGTGACGGTGGAAACCCCTCGGGGCTGCTGCAGGAGCAGGAGGCACGTCGCCGCTGTGACGGTGGAAACCCCTCGGGGCCGCTGTGGGAGCAGGGGGCACGTCGCCGCCGTGACGGTGGAAACCCCTCGGGGCTGCTGCAGGAGCAGGAGGCACGTCGCCACTGTGACGGTGGAAACCCCTCGGGGCCGCTGTGGGAGCAGGAGGCACGTCACTACCGTAGCAGTGGAAACCCCTCGGGGCCCCCACAGCAGCAGGAGGCACGTCAACGTCACAGCAGGGGAAACCCCTCTGGGCCCCTGCAGCGGCAGGAGGTACGTCAGCGTCGTAGCAGGGGAAAGCCCCTCTGAGCCCTTTCAGCGGCAGGAGGCACGTCAACGTCGTAGCAGGGGAAACCCCTCTGGGCCCCTGCAGCGGCAGGAGGCACGTCAGCGTCGTAGCAGGGGAAAGCCCCTCTGGGCCCTTGAAGCGGCAGGAGGCACGTCAGCGTCGCAGCAGGAGAAAACCCCTCGGGGCCCCGGCGACAGCAGGAGGCACGTCGCCACCACTGCAGCGAAAAAACCTCTCCGCCGCAGGACCAAAGAGGTACGTCGCTGCTGTGGTGGTGGAACTGATTGAAAGAATGGCTCCCTTGGGGAGTAAGAAAGCACATCGATCCTGTAACTGAAACTCCTGCGGGAGCATCACTGCTGCGGCAGTGGAGGTTTAGAGAGAGCTTGCTCCTGCGGGAGCGTCACTGCTGCGGCAGTGGAATTAGAAGCTTGCTCCTGCGGGAGCGTCACTGCTGCGGCAGTGGAAATTAGAGGCTTGCTCCTGCGGGAGCGTCACTGCTGCGGCAGTGGAGGTTTAGAGAGAGCTTGCTCCTGCGGGAGCGTCATTGCTGCGGCAGTGGAATTAGAAGCTTGCTCCTGCGGGAGCGTCACTGCTGCGGCAGTGGAAGTTAGAGAGAGCTGGAAGATAGAGAGAGCTTGCTCCTGCGGGAGCGTCACTGCTGCGGCAGTGGAAATTAGAAGCTTGCTCCTGCGGGAGCGTCACTGCTGCGGCAGTGGAAGTTAGAGAGAGCTGGAAGATAGAGAGAGCTTACTCCTGCGGGAGCGTCACTGCTGCGGCAGTGGAAGCTAGAGAGAGCTGGAAGATGGAGAGAGCTTGCTCCTGCGGGAGCGTCACTGCTCTTGAAATTATTTTGGTTACAGACGTCTAAATACACTCAAGAAATAACAAAATCAGTATGGTTTGTAAAAGCATAAGAAACCTTTCAATTATGAATTGACAGTTGAATTTATATCATATGCAATTAGAAGCTGGCTCCTGGGGGGAGCGTCACTGCTGCGGCAGTGGAAGTTAGCGAGTGCTTGCTCCTGCGGGAGCGTCACTGCTGCGGCAGTGAGAGTTAGAGAGAGCTTGCTCCTGCGGGAGCGTCACTGCTGCGGCAATGGAAGCAGTGGCCATGAAGTTGTAAGTGGGGAGGAGCTGATGCTTAACAGAAGACCTTGTTTGAATGTGCGGTCTGTTTGGTCTGATGTGGCTCTTGAAAGCTTCTGGAGACCAGCGGCGCAATGCTTGTATTTACTGTTGGGAAAGGCCTTTGCACGGCCGTGGTTGCTGCACCTATGCGAAAAGGATGGCTGGATGAATGGTCTGTTGGGAATCCGGTTTGGGGTAGCGTAGCTTTAAGAAGTTTGGAACCGGAATTTGTAATGGGGTGGAATCGTCTATAGAGAGTGGGACGGATGGGAGTTTAGCCTGCGAGTTTCTGAAATGAAAGTAGGCTGAGTGGATGTGATGGTGAGTCATGAGCATCTGAGGTAACCAAGCCAGTGTGAACGTGGCTTCACTGCTGCGGCAGTGGGAAACTTCCCCCTTTGCTGACTCCTGCGGGAGTGTGGGGGAACATCATTGCTGCGGCAATGGAGGCGGCAGTGGAATAATTTCCATTTGAACTGAGCTCATGCGGGAGTGTGGAGGTGCATCACTACAGCGGGAAAGGAGAACTTCCTCTGAACTAATCGCGAGTTGGATGATGGATTGTCCATTTCCTCGACTTCTGTTGTCTCTTGTGGCGGTGAAAGCCATTTCTGGGGAGACTGATTTGATCGAATGTAACTCCTGAAGCTTCCGATGACCTGCGGCCCAGTGCTTGGATCTGCAGGTTTTGGGACGCGGCATGTGGTGGGGTGATTTAAGTCTTCTGTGAAGAGTGGGTCGGATGGGAGTTTGGCCTGATCTCTTAAATGAAGGTTGGCAACGAAGGATTGTTGCTGTTGGAGTAAAAGCCTTACAGTTTGGTCTCTCTTACTTTCGTTGTGCGGCGCTGACGAGTCAGAATATGGACGGATTTGGATTAAGGTTGGATGTGATAGAATCAGAGGAACTGGAATCTATATGGCTCGACCATGGCGTTGAGTGGTCGGACGACATTTGGGTAGAATCCTTGGCGGAGAGTAGGGGTACGGATTTCCAACATGATTGATTGTCTGGTGTCTGAGCTGGTGGGTTGCGTTCTTGATATACCTTTGATGAGCAGAGGATTAGGTTTCGGTAGTGAGAAGTAGATTTCGCCTAGGTAACCCATGGTGAAGCTGGCTTGGAAGTTCTTGGTGTTATTGGAATGCAATACGAGTCGGTGGTAGTGGGTAGAGACCATGAGGAGCAGACCACATGTGGAGTGGAAAGTCTTGAACTTTTCCACTCCACATGTAATCCTCCGAGGGAGTGGTTTGAAGCGAAAGCTTGAAGAATGAACGTTTAGCGTCGATAAAGCCTAACGTAGGGGAAAGGTTAGGTACGTGCTGCCGTTGCTAACCCTGCACCGCTGGCGGAGGCAAGCTCGCACTTAAGGGGCGGCGTTTGTCGCTAGGTGCTGGCATGTGAGGTGCAGTGCTGGAAAACTGCAGTGCTGCTGCGTCTTAACGCTTGGAAATCTGGATTTGCAAGGGAGAGATATGAAGATTTAAGGAACGTACGTTTGAGACATTTTGAAGGTAGAGTTGATTTGGAGATGGTACAGCTGACTGGAGCGAGACCTATTCTAGTTAATTTGCTTTGGTCGTCCGCCTTTACTATTGATACGAGTGCTGAGGTGTCGTAGGAAGTTGGGCAAGAAGAAGGTGGATGTCTTGATGGTGGAGGTGAAGGCAAGCCTCGGCGTCATAGGGTGCGACAACGGAGCGGAAGAGCTGGCGACCGCGTGGTGTTGTTGGAGGCTTGGTTGCAGTGTTTGTTGAGTGCATGAGCTCCTTTCGACAGTGGGATACAGTGAAGGAACTTGAGAGGAAGAGTTTATCGTGAAACTGGTACATCTCAATCTTGGACAGGGGTGGCCAACCTGTTCAGCATGAGCCTCGAAATAAGCTCATGGCTGCGGAGAGCCGCATGACAGACTGTTAAATTCGCATTTGTTGATGGGGTTTTTGACATTAGAAGGTCTCGCACATATATCGCTCATTTTTTACATATGGCACCCCACGAGCTATACAAGCATGCAGAGACAATGCGTCTGTGAATTATATATGCGGGAAAACGATATATCATCTCATTGACGGTGACAGGAAGTATAAAAGTAAGCAGCCTTGGTAATGTAGTGATCGGTTGGAAAACGTCTCCGGTTACTATCGTAACCTCTGTAATTTAATCATATTCCGTTTAGAGAAGTATGAAGGAAATGCTATTTAAGATATTTATACCGTCTGGCAGCCGGATCTGCATCGCGCTACGATTGGCCAGTTGTCAACTGCTGTTATCCATAAATTTTCAGAAATGACGTGAAGGGGAGGAGTTCCCAAATGAGTTTCATTAAACATCTCGTTCCTACTCTCGAAAGGGAACGCGCTTCTGCGCGCCTCTATTTGAATTCGGTAAAACATCGTGTCCACGTGAGCGGCGGCTGACCTTGGCAGGATACATGTAAATTTATGTTTTTGTAGACAAAAAGGTCTCAGCGGGCCGGATGAGAGCCGCGAAAGAGCAGTCAGAGCCGCATGCGGGTTGGCCGCCCCTGGTTTTGGACAATGTGGCGAAAGGCGGGGCATCACATGATCGCCTGCTAAATTTTGAACACATTGGCTGGCGCTGAGCCAGAGAAAGCGCTCAAAGCTTGTTGCTGTTCAGTGTTTCAATCTCTTGAATTATTTTGATTACAGACGTCTAAATACACGCGAGAAACAACAACAAAAACAATCAATATGGTTTGTAAAAACATTGATTTCCGTAAGTAAAACCTTTCAATTATAATATTGACAGTTGAATTTATATCAGATGCATGTTGCATATTTAATTTCAAAACAAACTTACCTGTTGGAAATCGAAATATCAAAGTTTATGAAAGTTCACAAACTTATTGTTTTTGAGTAAACCCTGAGCAGGGGTTCATCCAAATATCATAGACTTATAAAGCTTATCTTGGACTTAAAGGATTGAAACAGTGAAGGCAAAGAATTACTTTGAAATAGAAAGTGCATATGGTTTCTTTTCAGCGAGTCCACTTAATAGCCGATTAAGTTGAAACAACAAGGCAGCGTTGGCAATAAGTGCTTGATTCTTGTGTGGGCGGCTGAGCGCGCGATCTGAAGTGGCGCGTGCGATCGGACTGTACTGCGCGCGATCTGGCTTCGGTGCGCGCTACTGCTTGAGTTGCGAGGAAGCAGCGCGTTACTTTAGAACAATCACATCTCAGACGTGGGTTCCCCGGAACAGTAGTATTGAGAGGGCACAACTGCTCGTGATTTAGTGATGCAGAAATAAAAGCGCCGGGAAGGATTACAGCTGCTCTTGTTTGTGTGAGCTGACGGACAGAGAGAGTGTGAGCTGAAGCTGCAGCGCGGTCTGCTGAGGCTCGCGGCAGCGGCGGCGGCCTGGCTAGCAGGAAGAAAGCGGCATTGCCTGAGAGTCGAGCGTGTAGCTCGGCCAGCTTTATCGTCCTTTCTCAATGGCAGGAGCGATTAACAGCCGATGTAGAGCTGCTGGATACGGATGTTTACTTGGTGGCGAGAACGGCCTCAAGTCTTACTGTGCGTTGCTTGTTGTTGCTTAGGACCCGTTTGTTTGGTCTGGCACCCGTGATGTATTGCTGAGGGTGATATAATATAGTTAGCATGGTGTTGAGCGGATGAGGATCGCTACTGGGTCCGGAGGTTTTCGTGGAGAATCCATCTAACGAGTGGAGCTCAATTTCGGGTGTATGGCGACCAGAAGGCGGAGCCACAATGCCGTAAACTGTCGAGCTGCCGAAAAATGTCAAAGAGCTGTAGGTGAGTCAAACGTGTCTATATATACGTACTTCCTCTCCTGCTGATAGGATGAGGAGTAATTGCTGATGACGTGTTGATTGTATTAATCATTTGAACGTGCTCCTCCCGAACTTTGTTAATAAA
The DNA here is from genome assembly GCA_037043235.1 of Rhodeus uyekii. Classification (NCBI taxonomy): domain Eukaryota; kingdom Metazoa; phylum Chordata; class Actinopteri; order Cypriniformes; family Acheilognathidae; genus Rhodeus; species Rhodeus uyekii. The sequence goes on from JAWRVZ010000057.1 coordinate 3,422,451, forward strand.
ACATCATTTAGCAGGCACAACCACAAGGAAAAAGATGATTCCTGAAATACGTATTGTTCTGATGAAAGCTATTGAGAGAACATGCCAGAAGTGACAAACAATAAATGTAATCATAAGATTATGGTTGATAACGTCCTAATCTATAATATTATGCTAACATAATATCATACATGCAATAGAGAAGAAAAACTGAAAGTAGTTGCTTTCAAATGCTTCATGATTTTTAATTATGACATATTCCTACATGTTTAATGCTTTATGCTTTTTTCTATTAAATGCATATCTTCATATTTAATATATATTGTGTCTATATAAGCCTATATAGTTTCAATGTTCTGGTGATAGTCATATGAATTGGGGGCTTCTTTTAGATGTTTTATATTCATGCTCAAAATTCACATCCGGCCATCCATGAAACTCACTTTTAATGAAGAGATGCTTTTAGAGACACACAATGCATTATGTTAATTAACACATAGTGACCTATATTTTCTCTATTGTTATGTTGTATGTGTCTGAATCTAAACAAAAGGGTAAATTCATTGCATTAATTTTTTGGGGCACGTGCAGCAACACCCAATCTAGTCATTCTAGTTCAGAATACAGATTTTTTTATTCACTGAATTTTTGCCAGACATTTGGTGTGAGAATAGAGTGAAGGTTAGTGAGCCTCAGCAGCTCTGACTGCTAAAAATATAAACTGTTAAAAATATCATTATCTGACAACAATCTAAGCTTGTCAAGCTATGAAGCAAAAGCGAAGAAATACTCTTGATTCAGGTCATGGCGCTGAGAGGGGTCCAGAGGAACGCAGGAGACTTCAGGAGAGCATTCGACAGTGGAATTCAAACCGACTCAGCCTGTTTGTGATCACTGAACCTGATGAGGTGAACACTTTTTAAAGATGTTTTGAAATGGAACTACTTTACAGTTTCAAACTAAGTTTGATTATGTTACTCCCTCAATTTCTACAGGAAAAGCAGCAAAAATTAACGTGAATAGCATAAGATAATTTGTCGTTTGAAGAATTTGATGATTCATACTGTGATCTTCAGAATTTTTATGTTCACAATTTCATAGATTTATGTCTTTTTTAATCTTTAGGACTCAGTATTCCAGGGAGTTATTCGTTTCTACCTCCAAGAGCATATTTCAGGGAACTGTGCCACCAAATGCATGTGTATCTCAAGCGCAACTACTGCACGAGAGGTCATTGAAACCCTTCTGGAGAAGTTTCAGCATGATGGGACACTCAGTCCTTTCCCATATTCATTATATGAGGTCTTTAAAAATCAAGGTGACATTAAGACTTAATTTAACACTTGTTTGGAGACATTGCAAGTTCTCTATCATTGTTACCGTTCACTTAATGCTCTATGTTTTTGCCATTTAGAGGAAAGACAACTGGACCTTTCAGAAAAGCCCTTGGTGGTTCAACTTAACTGGAGTACTGATACAGATGGCCGATTTGTCTTGAGGAATAACACTTGTGGATCTTTGCAGGTGTGTGACATCACTGTCATTCTACTAAATCAAATTTGTAAGTTTAGTTATTAGTTGGTAACACTTTATTATATGGTTTCATTTGTTAACATGTTTTAACTACATTCATTAGTATGAAACGTAACAATGAAAAACTATTCTAAGACATGTAGGTAATGTTAATTTACTAACATATTATTAAAATAAAGTAAAAATATTTGTTAACATTATTCAATGTACCTGAACTGACATTTAAATCATTGTTAGTTGATTTTAGGTAATACACTAACTAATGGGACCTTATAGTAAGTGTTATCAATTAGTTTAACTAAAAACTTATTTTAGAATGGCTGTCAGGAAAATAAGGAAAAGGTTGGAGCAATCGAGACTTTTAAAAGGACATTATCAAGGAAAGAAAAGAGTAAAAAGAAAGAGACGAAAAAAGAAGTTTCTCCGAGTCGAATGTTGGAGAAAGATGTCCCTGAAAGTAAAACAAACAGGTAGGAAATTATTTTTTTGTTGACCATGGCATGACAATCTTAACCTAAAAGATTTTTGTTTACAGAAGTGAGGTGTCAGAGTTTTGGGTAAAGGGAGGAGCGAGGACTCAATACTTTTATTGATAATAAATTAAAACCAAAATTCAAAGAAAACTACCCTGAGGGGGAAAACAAGACTTGACTTGATGATCCAGCACAGGACATCAAATACAGGGAGAATAAATAGGGAACATACAGGTAATAAGGGAGGACAGGTGGGGCAAATCAACCAAATAACAAGGAAACAAGACAGGCGGGGTTACACAATGACAGGAGAGCACATGGGACAAGAAAATGTGCTCATGAAGAACATGACATGAACACGCAGCCACCCAGGTAGCCAAATAGATGTGTGCCAACATTGGATTAATTGCTAGACTCTTGTGAATGAAGGGAGTGACGCGGCAGAATCGGCCCAAGTACACTGGCCTGAGTCCGGGAAATGACACAGGGAAGCACACAGAAGGAAACAGTAAGGAGGTGGAGACACAACATGACTGTGACAGAAATAGAACTACATCTATTTAATTAACATTTAAGAACTACAAAATACATATTACCAAAGCAATAAAAGCTTGTTTGCAATAAGTATATGTAGATAAGTATGAAGTTAAGATAAGTAGATGTTGTAATTAATTGGATACCAAAAACTACTAAAATGCATTATTAAAGATAAACATGCACAAACTTACCATTCAAATATTTTTAATTTCAGAAGTTATAGTGCAGAATGGAAGCTTTTTTTCAGAGGCTTTAAGGGTCACACTTTCGCACTGTAGGTGTTGTGCTTTACCATGATTGGCTCTAAACTATTCAACTTGTATTCAATACTATGAACTGATCATCATATTTTGATGAGCTCAGACAAACCTCCCCTTTCAGCAAAGATTCTTCTAGTAACACTGAACATGAAACAAAAGTGCACTATTTGCTTAAATTAGTTTAATTTATAACAAGGATTGATGGCCCTTTCATCCTCTTTGTTTTTTCTATGTTTTTTCATTGCACTGTACAGTATCACCCATGCCTAACCCATAACATCCATATGTGTTTTTTTCCCCAAAAGAAAATGACACCATGTAAATATGAAACATGAGAATTTATTTGAATGTATTATTGAAAAAGTGACAAGAAAAAATACATAAAAACATATAGACACTTTTTGAACTAGCGGGACCACATACTTATCTTAAAAGAGGTACAGAAAGACAGAAAGAAAGAGATAAAGAGGGGAAACACAATGAAACATGGTTAGTCAGTCAGAGATAGATCTCAATAGTTAATGGTATCAACATTTGAAACATACCTCAGGAATTTTTTTTTTTTACGGTCCGCAACTCTTCCCCTCATATTCCTTTCAGATGCCAGCCATCTTTTTGTTTCTCAATCTTTTCAACCAGAACAGTATTTCTATTTTGTCAAACAGTTTCTTTTAAAAACGAGAACAATTATAGTTTGCCAGTCAGGTATGTGGCACATGTTTGCCTGTTTAAACATGAAGCTGACTATCCTAATTTAGCATAAAGACAAGATGGGGAGAAAAGGGGGGGGGGGGGGGGGAGCACTTTATGGCACTGAGCAAAAAATCTAAATCTAAATCTATAAAAAGCTAAATCTATATTTAGGTGTCTCTTCCTATAATAAACATAATATAATACAGATACAGTATGATGATATGTACACCTTCACCTTGACATGCTTATAGGTCAAGGTGATATAAAATCATGATAAGTGTTGCCTTTGATTGTGATTGTGCCTTTTAAAGCAACAATCATTATTACAAAAAAGATGGTATATTTTCTTCTTTATTACAGTGTGACACAAGATTACTTGAAAGTGAAATGGAATCTCCCACTCAGCATTTCTTTAATGGAAAAAGGTACCTTTGTTTTTCCTGACACAATAAAATCACTTACAGTAAATCTGCACAAATACACAATTTCCTTTCAAGGGAACATGAGCTATGTCAAGTCGCTATGGGAATGCCTCTGTGTGATTATGTCGTGAAGCACATGTAACTTGAAATACCTTTGAAAAGGTGATAATAAACAAAGGTATAGCGAGCAAACAACAGTTCAAGCTGTTTGTTTCTTTTGTTTTTCTCGCTTCATCACGGGTGGGGATACACACAAGCTGTGCATTGTTTGTTTGGGAGTGGAGTATGCCCAGTCAGCCTTTGAGAGGGCTGATTGTCAGTATTGTGAGCGGACACCCTTGAGAACGTTCAACACCCGTTGATTCACTTCAGCTTGTGTTATGCATGGTTTGGGTACTGCATCGGCTGAGGCAGAACAGTAACTAAGGTCGTGATGATCACAGAGGGATCTGGCAGAGGGGTTAGAGGCAGGTTCAGCCCTTTCTCTGCCCTCACTTGCCAGTTCAGAAGGATGCTTTGCGGTTTCTTTACAACTATCCGGTTCTGAGGTCTCTCGACTTCTGAGTTCTGCGTATGAGGAGCTAAGAGAGGTTGTGACTTGTGCTGTGGCCAGACTCAACATTGACAACATTGAGCAGGAAAGCACCAGCAAGGTCCAGCAAATGAGTAAACTAGATGAAAGATTTTTACCATCTTGATCACAACCTCTTAACTTGGGATGGTCATTCCCCCCTCACTGAGGTGTCGAGGTTGTGGAAGAAATCTGTATCTTATGGTGTCCTCAGTCCCCAAACATTTAATTATTCAAACATCCTGCAAGTGAAGCACTATGGCTACGACATGATGTCCAGGGCTGAAGAAACTCTTGCGACCATTCTCTCCATTGAGTCAGCATCGTCCCTTAAATTCCCAGGGTTACCCACTAACCTGTTGAGAGCCACCTCAGCACTGTGGGTATGCCAACATGGGTAAGGTGTATTTGATTGCAGGCCAGGCCGTGGCTTGCCTCCATACTATGTCCATCTTGCAGACATACCAGGCTGGCCTGCTAAGGGATTTCAATAATTCTTTTCCCAAGGCTCAGTGCAGAGGGCTCCTTGTTTTTGCATAATGTAATTGATGGATGCATCCCTCATGTTCTTGGGGGTAATCATGAGTGGTTTTTACTCAAGCTTGTGGCAGGACCATCATTTCTCCTGGCACATAAATAGCCTGGTTCTGAACACTCAAACACTTCTTCCCAGACCTTAGGGGCCATCATGTGCCTGTTCATGCAAAACCAGGGAACAGACATCCTGTCGAGGCAGGGTCTGAGGACAAGGGATTGGAGACTCTACCCTGAGGAACGTCTGTGGGAGAAGATTTGGCAGGTGGCGATAGACCAGTTTGCATCCTTAGAGATGACACACGGTATGTTATGGTACAGGTGTGGCTGAGGTGGCATCTGTATGCATTTCCCCTGATTGCACTGCTCCTGGAAGTTTTGGAGACAGTTCGCCAGGATGGGGCATATTTTTTTTTGTACTGCTCCTTAGGAAGAAACCCACTGGTTACTAATTTTCTTCATGGCACCTTGAGACAGAGACCTGTACTGCGCACGTAAGCGCCAGCGCCAGCTTGAGATTTGGCCATTGTCTTGGAAGGCCTCACCATTGCTCAGGATCCATTGAAAAGGATTGAAAAGGATCCAGAAAAGTTCCACATATTTTTTTTTTCTCCTCGCTATCTCTACCCTTAAAATAAGAGGAGATTTACAATCCCTTTCGGTAGGTCCTTCAAGTTTGCACCTGGTATGGTGAAGGTAGTGGGGGTTTATTGTGCTGCAAGCCTTCTGTCCTTTCCTAACTAAATCAGGGAAAAATGTATCTGCTGTTCCCAGTCAGGGCATTAGATGCATTAATCCACAGAGCTGCTCAGTGGTGAAAAATTTAATTTTTTTTCATCTATCATGGGTCACAGAGGAAAGGGTACCCAGCATCTAAGAAAATCTGTCAGCCAGGCAGCCTTGACTGTCCAGGCCCACTCTACTAGGAGTATGGCTTCTTCTAAAGCTCTACTTTGACATCTGTGCTGCGGCTGCCTGGTCCTCGCTACAGACTTTTGTCAGGTTTTACAACCTGGATCTGGGCTCCAGCCTGGGGTCCAGGGTGCCTGTGATTGTCTTGCTTCAACCTATCAAAAGCTAGTACTGCATTTGTTCCGGGTGTGCTTTATAGTTTCCTGATTGTGACGTCACCCACCTATGACATTCTATCACACTATTGGACTGATTTCACACATGCTTCACAATGTAATTGTACAGAGTCATTCCCACAGTGTCTAATTCCCTCTTCGGGGAACCAGGGTTACAGTCGTAACATGAGATGCTCTCTGTACTGTTCTTAGGTCATTTACGATTTACGGCATTGAATTCTGTTACAGATGAAGACTCTTTCTTGCATGCTGTGATAAATGATATCAACAGCTCAACAATTCACTTTAAGCTCTCGCCAGCGTATGTGTTTTATCTGCTCGGGCGATATTTAATCAGCCAACCCCGACAGAGGAATAAACCTCACCAACCGACTGAACAGAGGCTCTACATTATATTTGACAAGATTGTGTGCTTGATTCAAAACACCATTGAGGTAGATTAAAATCTTTTTTTTTAAATGAATGATGTTCTCCATGACTTTAAGATTTAAGATTTATTTCCTGATAATTTCCATGATTGTGTCTATGTATCCTATTTAGAAACAGAAGAACATTGCAGTAGCTCTTGCCTTCTGGATGGCCAACATATCTGAGCTCCTGAACTTTGTCAGACGGGACAGAGATCTGTGTCCCACCACACTCCAGGCTCAAAACACTCTTGCAGAGCTTGTGCAACAGGCATTCGGGTATGATAAAGGCATAATTGCATTGCGATGTCAATGTACCAATGTATTTTGAACTATTCATTAAATGTTAATATCTACTCAGGTACCTGTCACAAAGGCTTCAGGCTGATCTTGAAAACCACTTGCCTGCTTTCTTTTCTGATGTAAAAAAGGAAACAGCTCAGGCAAAAGAGATGGGTACATTCTTTATTATCTCTTTTTCAGTGAAGTTTAAGTTTACTAAATAGTTCTTTTCACAATTCATACTGTGTCAAAGCAGCTTCACAGAAAATGGATGTTACAATCATAAAGTATTGTGGTTAATATGTTATTCAGTTGGAAGACATAAGAAACAGGTTCAGAAATGACACCTTGTGTTTGTAATGAAATAACAGGACATGGTTTCCTAAGTACACTTAGCTAGAATAATATTACGATATTATTATTATTATTAAATGCTCCACTCACACTGGACTTTAGTCCGTTACTAACCTGATGCATCTTTGAGATAACAATGGGTGAAATGTAATCTACTAGAGTTAATAATTTCAGAGAAAGTTTCAAATTCAAATGTAACAATTTATTATTAGTCAGGTAAATGTATCATGTCAATTACTTAATCAATTTAAATAATTTAAATTGATATAAAACATCAAATACTCAGAAAAATAGTAAAAGATGCATACCTGAACTAAGAAAAATATATCATGCTGAGTGTTTTTACGGGCTGATCTGACTACAAATCACCCTTAGACTCTTGAAACATTTCTTTAAACTCAGACCAGGAGAGAAACCTTTTTGAAATGGAAACATGGTTACCAACAATGGAAATTTGATTACTGAGAACAGAAGGTAATTTGCATGAAGGACCCTGGGAGAGACCCTGGATTTTGAGTGAGTTTTAGGTGAGGGAGAGAAGAGTGGGAACAGAGGGTTTATGGTGAGGGTTAAGGTGAGGTGTGAACTGCTCGGCGTGGTCCATCTCAGGTAGAGATGCTAATTTTGCAAGAGAGAGTTCAAATGTTTATTTCTCCAGAGTAGACCTTCTCTAAGCCAGTTGGCTCGGCACCTTCCAGTTTTCCAGTCTTCCAGTCCAACTATATATTTTCCAAAAGAACATTCCAAAAATGATGCATAAATAACATTTGTGTTCGTGTTTTTATAAGGTTACTGAAGACCAGACAACTTTGAATGACTGTCACTGGAAGAACATTTGTTCATACCTTGCCTGAATGTTATCCAAAGATCTGAATGTTCCCTATTAGCTGAGTACAGGTTCAAAGCCCACAAATGATGCTCAGTGAACTTTTAACATTGTGCAGTTATGTAAAAAACTCAACCTTAAATTGTCCCATAATTTACTCACCCTCAAGCCATCCAAGGTGTTTATGACTTTCTTCTTTCAGCCGAACACAGTCAGAGTTATATTAAAAAATGTCCTGGCTCTTCCCATCTTTATAATGGGAGTGAGTAAAGAGTTTTTGAAGCTCCAAAAAAGCACATCCATCCATCATAAAAGTAATCCATACAGTCCAGGGAGTTCTTAAGCGAAGCAAAGCATTTTTGTCAGAAAAATATTCATATTTATAACTTTATAAACTTTAAATCACTGGCTTCCATTCATGAACGTATGCAAGTCTAGTTCCAGTGGAAGAGAGGCCTCTTTAAAAAACTTTGAAAAAAACAGGTGATTTAAACCATTGAAAACAGAGTAAATGGAAACATGGTTCAAACAGTTGAGAATAAAAGCATCCTTAAAAACCAGAAAGACAAAGTGACAGCATTCTAATTGCTGTCTTTATTGATGTTAATCAAACAACAAAAAAGAGAGTAAAGCTCACAGAATTTTCACTGAATCTGTCTTGTAACTTTAATATCTTTTGCAACATTTAATGAGTGCATATTTCATTTAAACAGTAAAGACAATACATTGTTTTTTATACCTTTAATTACACATGCTTTTCAGGCAGGTCTATTTAATTTGTCTTTGTTCAATTGTAGTTTTGTTTCTTAATTGAAAATAATTATTGTAGTTGATAAATTTTTCATGTCTTCATTAAGCTTGAGAGGTTTTTAAGCTAGTATTTTAAATTGGAAATTTCAATGGAATATAACTTTTGATATCACAGAAACTTACTTTTTTTTTTACTATATTATATATTGTGATCATTACATACAATGACTCATGTAGTGATGCAAGATTTTTGATATATTGCCTACCTCTAGTTATAAATATGGATATTTGTTGCTTATAAAAACGCATCGATTCACTTCGAAAGGTCTAAATTAACCCCATGGAGTCGCATAGATTACTATTATGCATGCATAGATGCATTTTTTTGAGCTTCAAAATCTACGTTACCATTCAAGATCATTATAAAGTTTAATGTATAGTTTTATAATTTAACGTAACTCTGTGCTTTTAAGTCATAAACACATTAGATAGCTAGATGGTGAGTAAATTAACAGATCCCTTTCCTTTTTCTATCCCTTTAAGTTTCTTCTGATGATTCATCATCAGGATTAAACATGCTGCAGATGGTTGTGTACTGCAGAAAATAAAGATTTTGTTCTGTTTTGAATTTGTTTCTTAGAAGACGTCTTGAACACTCTCATAAAGACCATGAGTTTGCTCCAAAGATGTCGGGTCAACCCTGCTCTGAGCATCCAACTCTTTTCTCAACTCTTTCACTTCATGGGGGCCTGGATCTTGAACCGGTTCACTGCACCAGGATCAAAGCTGTGCTCAAACTACTGGGGCAAAACTCTAATGCAGCGTCTGGGACACATTGAAGCCTGGGCAGAAAGACAAGGGCTGGAGCTGGCTGTTGACTGCCATCTCAGTCGTGTAATCCAGGTAGCGTATCTGAAAAGATGATGATGAGAAATGCAACATGCAAAATGATGCAGACTCTTAAAATTAAGGGTTATTTATTGACTTCTGTGGTTGTGTGAAGAACGTTTAACATCCATGGAACCTTTCCAAGTTCTTTATAGACTCTCAGAAATATATTTTTGTTTTTTGTAGTGATGCCATTAAAGAACCAATTTTGGTTCCCCAAATAACCTTTCAATGAACAATTATTTTCTATTTTCCATGATAAAGAAAAATAATATCCATCCATCATTTACAGTCCCCCCCAAAATAGGAATGGAGATTTTTCAAATTATATATATACAGTATATATGTATCAGCCTTAATGCAGTAAAATGTTAATAATTTTGAAAGAAGTTCTCAAAATATATAATTTAGCTTACAGTCTGCAAAGGAATGGAAGAAAATTGTTCAAATACTCCATTTAAATGTCAAATTACTTTACATAAAAACTAATTCATAAATAAATAATATATATTTTTAGGTTATTAGAATGTTCTTCACACAAAGAAAAAGGGATAAAAAAGGATATTTCACCCTAAATTTTAAATTAATTAATACATTACTCAACCTGGTGTTGTTCTAATGTTGTATGCCCTTTCATTTATGGACCACAAAAAATATCCTGCTCCATATAATGTTAATGGATAGTGAAGAGCATCAAGATAAAAAAAACAAAACAAGTCTCAAAAACATGCATGTCATACACTCATACACAGAAGACCAAAGGCCAAGGTCAAGAATTTTGTTAAATAATGCATTACATTTTTTTTTAAAAGCTTGATGCTGGTCACTATTCACTGCCTGTTAGCATCTCTGATGCAGCAGGAAGAACGAGGACAACCGGCTGAACAGAAACTTCTCTTTATTTATAAAACTGAAAATAAAACACTTTAACTATAAAACAAAAGAAGCACATACCGGTATGTGCAAAAACCTTGAGAGAACTAGAGCATACGGAGACCAAGGAGAACATCCACACGTGTGTAAACATGCTAACAACTGACAAAGACAAAGGAACACATGAGGGCTTTTATACAAAGGATAATAGGGAACAGGTGACGAGACCAATGAGAAGAGTGACTGGCGCAAAAGGTGAAGAAAATTACACAGGAAGCACATGGTAAGGAAGAGTGAATAGGAAGAAAGAAACAGGAAGTGTGAATAGACACGACAATACATTTTTTTAAATTATCTTTTTGGGCTCAATAAAAGAAAGGCATTCAGCATTAGAACAACACCAGGGTGAGTAAATGATGACTTAATTTTTTATTTTAGGGTGAACTATCCCTGAAAGGTAAGAACTGTTCACTGAAACGTTTTTTTGGGGAACCAAACCGTTCAATTTGCTTCTATTCAGGCGATGATGCTACTGACAATGACTTCTTACTCTACACGAGATGCCCTGATGATTCAGTCCACATGTTACAAGCTGAACTCCCTTCAGCTAAGAGCACTGATGAGCAAATATCACTACGCCCCAAATCAACCCCACTTTCCACCCGTAAGTGAAGGAAAATGATAACTCACACATCTATGCATGCATGTTCTGTTGTGCCCCTGAAGGTGGTGTCTACATAGAGTTTGTCATTCATAGGCACTGATCGAGCACGTAGCTGCCCTTGCGGAGACCACAACAGACGTTCTGAGAGGAGAGGGAGGAGAAATCCGATTGGAAGAGGAACTAGAGCTTCACCTGCCTTTCCTGCTGCCTGAGGACGGTTATTCATGCGATTCCATGCGTGGTATTCCGAAGGGATTTCAGGAGTTTTTAGAGCCCATCTGTCACAAAGGTATTATTCATGCCAAGTACCTTTATTTATACAGAGCTTTATACAATACAGATTGTTTCAAAGCTGCTTTACAGCGATAAGCAGGAAATGAAGGATTAATGATGCAAACATTCAATTATGTGTTCAATTCTGATATAAAGTAGCTCTAAAAAGACAATAGTGTCATTTTAAAGGTCAGTTCAATAAATGTGTAAAGGTCATCAAATTAAACGAGTTCAATTCAGCTATAAAGCAAATAGGCAGAAAACAGTGATGGCATCATTCAACTCAATTCAGTTCAATATTACTTCTTATCCAATAGTGTCTTTGCAATCAATAATATCACTAAAGCATTAAAAGGATAATTCACCCAAAAATTACAATTCCGTCATCATTTATTCACATTCATGTGATTTCAAACCCTAAGACTTAGTCTTAACATTAAAAATGTTATAGCAACAATGTCAGAACTTATTTTACAAGAATCTGTGATAATATGGTGTAAAATGTGTCCACTCTGATATTTGCAGAATAACATATAATAATGGCATTGTAAAGCTTTTACTTTATCATTAAGATAAAATTTTTTATGTTTTTCATTTAGTCACTTCAGTTAGTCTTCAAAGCATAAATTAAGATATTTTTTATGAAAACCTGAGAGATTTCTGTCCAGGTAACCAAAACTTTGATGATCTAAGAAGGTCATAAAGGTGTCGGGAAATTATTCTGTATGAATTGAGTGGTTTAATTCAAGTCATGTAAAGAAACTGCTCAAGAAAATGAACAGATTTAATTTAGGCTTTTATTCATTTGTAAATACAGATACATAAAGTGCCTTGCATATGATAAAAACTGTGCTAGAATAAACCTCTCTGGTTTGCATGTTTGAGCTTAGGTGTTGTTTCCTATGTGTGTCAATAAACTTTTAGTGGAGGGACAGAAACAGTTGACAGGTGTCGTTAAAAATATTTGAATTTGTGATTAACAAAAGTCTTACAGATTTGGAATGACATGATGTTGAGTAAATGACAGAATTTTAATATTTGGGTGAACTATCCCATTTAATGTCTCTCTTGTGTTGTGAGTCAATAAATAGACGTAATCAGTGGTTACAAATCTGTACACATATTAGTAAAAACAATTAATGGTTATAAAAAAAGATGAACCTTCAACTTTTCTAGGTCTCTGCAAATTAGTTTCTCATTCCAACTGTGTTGGGACTTGGACCATTTTCTTTGGCCTGTCAGGTTGTTCCACAGAGTGTTCAACTTGGGTATGTTGCTCATTTACAGACAAAACATACATTTCAAATAATTGATGTAGTAGTAATGAACCTCGTCCTCATCCATCAAGCACATCTAGACTATGGAGGAGCTGTTCATGCAGTTAACTCTTATTCAGTTCAAGCTTACCTGAAGCTTTTATGCATTCATTCTGAAACTCCCTTTATGTCATTCAATTAATATTAGAAACCTGATCCAGTGAAAATAACGGTAAAGAAACCTTTGCATAGTGGAATGGGACTGAGCATTGTAGCCGCCAAGGTAAGACTAAGTTCAATAAATAGTTATTTTGTAGCAATTTAAAATAAGTTTTTACAAGTTAGTACAAGTTAACTACGTTAGTCAAAAGTTGTGTTTGTTAACATTGGTTAATGCACTGTCTACTACTAACAAAACAGTGAACAATTTTAGTTTTAACTGACATTAAATGATTTGTTCACCCAAAAATTAAAATACTGTCATTAATTACTCACCCTCATGTCATTTCTTCATTTTTGTCTGCTGAACACAAATGAAGATCTTTTTGATTAAATCTGAGAGCTTTCTGTTCCTCCATTGGCAGCTACGCAACTAAAACTTTTATGCTTTATGCAAAAAGTTCTTCATTTGTGTTTGGAAGATGAACGAATGTCTTATGGTTTTGGAATAACATGAGGGTGAGTAATTAATCGCAGAGTTTTAAACTATCCATTTAACAAAACTTTATTAATGCTGCAAGAAATATATCAATCATTGTTAGTTTATTTTACGTAATGCATTAACAAATAAATATGGTAAAAAAAAACCTTACCATAATTTTATAGTAATACAAAATCAGAACTTATTTTACAATAATCTATATCTATAATCTACAATACAGTAAAATTCTATAAAAAACATTTTGTTTGTACTTCCACTGGGATTGATTGATTGATTATAAATATATACATTTATCCATCAGGGTGCTGGACAGGAGAAGCTTGGCATTTTTATCAAATCTGTCGTCCAAGGAGGAGCAGCACATGTGGTCAGTAGCAATGTGCAAAAAATAAATGTACAATAAATTTGCCTATTTGCATCATATTATTTACTACTGAGTTTTGATGAAGGATGGCAGATTGAACCCAGGAGATCAGTTGCTAAGTGTGGATGGCAAAAGTCTTGTGGGAGTGTCACAGGAAAGGTGAAATAATCAGTATATTACTTAAACATTTTAGTGTAATTTAAGCCTCTTATGTATGTGTTAGGCATGACAAGAACTGATGCATATTTGGAAGTGAAAACCTATTTAATAATCTTTATTTTCAGGGCTGCAGAGATAATGATGCACACTGGATCAGTTGTAACACTGGAAACTCTCAAGTCAGCAGCTGTATATTATGGTTTTGAAGGAGTATTTACCCAACCGCCACAAACAACATCTAAAGGTAGTAAATATTACGCAAACTTAATTATTATAATTATGCATGAGCCATTTGAAACACTTCAATAAAAATCAGTCATGTGAAAGAAATGTTTGCATAGCCAATATGCCGTGTAATCTATGGCTTTGAACATAAACATGCTTGTTTCATGTTTTTTTCTTAGATCATGATAATTGTGGACAGTCAAAGCAGAAGTCCAGTGTCTCTGATCTCTGTGACAGTGCTGAACCATCAGAGGCCGGTCTATCAAGACCACCAGAAACCTTCAGAAACCAGCACACAATCAGCAGAGCAAACACAAAACAAAACCAGAAATTGCTCAAGAAGAAACTGGAGTATCGTTCAAATCCCAACCTGATATGTGAGTGTTTATATGTGCACATAATGCTTAGTTTGTTTGCTTGTAAGTTGTTAAGCTCTTGTTTTATTTCTGTCAGATACGCCTGTTGGTTCAGATCCCCATGAAAAGATACCGTTATCTTTCTCCACTGAAAATTTAATGGATTCTGTGAGTATCATTGATATATTATTTGACATATTATTATGGTTTTGTTAATATTTTGAATTGGGCTTATTTTTATTTTAGTGAAAGTCTTAGCTATTTTTCTGTTTTTGTAATTTTTTTGTGTTCTTAAACAATTTAAGCCATGTGCTTCTCCCTGCCCATGCGTTATTATGGGTGGGGATTCACACAAGCTTTGGGTGATCTGTTTGGAAGCGGAGCATGCCCAATCAACCCTCGAGGGGGCTGGTTGATTGCATTGTGAGCGACTGCAAATGAAAATGATCCGCTCCCATTGGGCGCTTTTCAATGAGGCACAGCGGCAACTTGGATCATGGGGATCGCAGATGGATCTGGCAGAGGGGTTTGAGATAGTCGCTGCAGTTTCTTCTGTCCAGGGCGAGGCACCAATACTGCAACTGTCCAGTTCTGAGGAACTGGATATTGTTAGAGTTGAGACTCTGCACTTCTGACTCCTGTGTACGAGGAGCTATCGTATTGGGTATGAGGTTGTGACTCGTGCTGTGGCCAGACTTAACATTGACTGGCCAGCAAAAAATAAATAAAATTTGATTTTCAGCATAAAAAATAAACGGGACGATAGATTTTTGCCATCCAGGTCACAACCTCCCCATAGGGGGATCCCATTCTTCCCTGACCTCCACACTGAGGACGCTTTGGAGCTACATCAGCGCTGGTGGGTAAGGCATATACAGCTTCAAGTCAGGCTACAGCATGCTTGAAGAAAAAGACAAAAGCTTTCTCCCGGATGCGCCTCTGTCTCCTCATGGCCTCTTTGGCGATGCTGTCGTATCTGTTGTAGAAAGGTTCCAGGAGGCTAAGACACCGTCCAGAACTTTTTTCCCTGTTGCCCTCAGGTCCCTAAGGCTGCTGGGAAGGAGCAGCCTAAGCTGTCTACGAGCTCCTCATACCAGCCACAACTAAAGCAGAGCATCTCAGCAGAACTCTTACAAGGGTAAGGCAGATCTGAGGACTGTCATTACCTCGAGGAAGGTTTCAGCTATGAAATCCTGACGTCACAGGTGGCGGGTCTTTGGGGGTAGTCCATTGCAAGGGGGTGTGGTCATCAACTCTGTATACATTGCCTGTCTAGCCCAGGGGGCCATTCTGCTAATCACTTAGTGTGCTTTCCTGTAGCTCAAGAAGTAGAGCATTGGTGCTTGCAATGCCAAGGTTTGAGTCCCAGGGAAAGCAAGAACTGATTGGAATGGCAATGCGTTTCTTGAATGCAATGTAAGTCGCTTTGGATAAAAGCGTCTGCCAAATGTATAAATGTAAATATAAAATGTGTGGTTTAGGGTGCAGCGGTCTCTGGTGACCCCTTATCCCAGTGTCTGCCTGGAAACATAGGGTTACTCTGGGGAAGGTTACAAGACACTTGGTTTGGTTGTTCCCTGGTGGTTCATAGTGTTAGGTTTCCGTTCAGTCTGTTCAAGTAACATCAGAGACCAATCTCGAGGGACTGGTTCCCTTGGGAAACTTTCTGGCAGCATGGAATCTTCTGCCGAATGCATCTCAGTGGGTCCTGCTAACTGCGGACAAGGGTTCAAAATTCAGTTTGGGTCTTTCCTCCCAGATTCAATGGGGTCCTGGCCACCGTGATGGGCCCCAAGCAGGCTCTGGTTATGGAGCAGGAAGTAGTCTCTATTAAAAAAGGGGCCATAGAACATGTTCCATTTGCAGACAGAGAATTCGGGTTCTACAGCTGGTACTTTGTGGTTCCAAAAAAGGATCTGGATCTACACCTCTTAAACCACTTGGTAAAACCGCACAGGTTCAGAATGCTTAGACTAAACCAGATCGTGTCTCAAATCAGATCCGAGTACTGCTTTATCACGATAAACCTCAAGGATGCATACTTCCACATATCCTTCCATTTCACAGGAAGTTCCTCAGTTTCACTTTTGTGGGAAAAGTGTACTAGTACAGAGTTCTTCCATTCAGCCTAGCTTTGTCACCTCATACATTCATGAAATGTGTGGATGCTGCACTGGCACCTCTGAGACCTCAGGGCACTCGCATGCTCAATTACCGGGACGATTGGCTCATATTGGCTCAATAACAACAGGAGGCATTGAGATGTCATTCTCGCTCATATGAGGCATTTGGGGCTGAGGCTCAATGCCACTTCTGCCTTTCTGTCCCTCACCGCACAAGTTTGTCAGGTTGTTCAAGCTGGACCTGGGATCCACACTGGGATTTAAGGATACAATTATTAACTACAGGGAGACTTAGGGTACTAGTGTAACCCTGGTTCCCTAAAGAGGGAACTAGATGCTGCGTTGTGGTCTTTGTTATAGTTTATTTTATTTTTAGTTTATTTAGCTAATTTAGTACTTGAGTAATGTTGCAATGGAAGCTAGCTGAAATAAAATATTTTTTTCAGTTCATTTTTATTTTATTTCAAATAATATTGTCATAATATCTGTGTCAATTTCATTTTTAGTTAATGGTAATAACCCTGGTGCTGATAGATGTTTTGTTGATCTCACTATCTTATTTCTCATATTTCTATATCTGACCCCAGGTGAAACCCAGAAACACTCTTTTAAACACTGAGACTTATCACAGAGAATATCTGACACTGCCAGCATCCAAACTGCACAGCAATAAAGGCCCAGGAACCACAGAAATAGCTCAGCATATTTCTGCATTTTCCCGGGATCTGCAAAAGATCAACATTATGGTATTTGTGTGTTGTACTTTTATTGCATTTTTTTATATTTATGCTTTCTATAATCACTTTGCATCCCTGGGGCTAGTTGTCACACACAAACATCGGGTTGATTTATAAGCCTTTTTATCCAGTAAGAACCAGTATAATTTATTTTGCTAGTCAGTTGTCATAATATTTTACATAACGTCTTAATAGGAAATTTGGCCCTTACAAGTATACTTGTATACTAGCAAAAAATAAACTTTATGGTTATATGCACCCACTCTCACAAATAATAACTGTTGGATCTCTCAGAAACAGGCCCATTCTCAAGACAATCTTTGGAGTTCAGATAAAGGACGCTCTCTAGGGGACAGATCAAGGTACTTGAAGAAACAGCAAGAACTGAGCAAATGCAATAGCCTTACAACCATAAGCCCAATGGTCTCCAGCTTGTCCAGCATGGGACACAGAAATGAACTCTGGAAGATCCCGACAAGCTCCCAGTCCATTCCTCTATCACAGCCAAAACGAATGGACGTCCCCTACTCGCCACAAGCCAACAGTCTTTCATTTAGCACATTCCGCCAGCCTGCGGAGACCCAAATTCTGTCTCCAGCACACCATCAGTATCAACATCAGAGCAATGCTTCACCGTCTCAAAGACCACAGCACATATTCAAGAAAAAAACTGTCGTCTTCCACTCATCTGTGAACACATCCCAGAACAACACAACCTCACAACGTTTAAGTGCTAATCTTGAGCAGAAAGTAGTCGACAAGACTAGTAAACTCTCTACTACAGACCTGATGGAACAGGAAGTGCAGCAGCTGCAGGCCAAAGTGCGGCACACCCTTGAGCAGAGTGAACGTCTGCGCAGACTCTCTCTAGAGCTGCAGTTCCAGAAGAGACTGGAGGAGTACCAGCAGAGTGCTGATGAAGATGAGGATGATGAGAGCCATTTGGGGGCAGAGCGGAAGGGGTTTCAGACAGGAAGTGATGTCGTGGTGAGTTTTCTTATGTGTACTGAAACATCACAGTTTAGCAAAAAAATCTAATTTCTCTTTGACCACACCAGTAATACAAAACACATACCATGAAATAGAGGTATTAAAAACGGCTTACCACATATATTTTATCAATGTCATTCTAGAGTAACTGTGAGAAGAATGAAAGCCCAGCTGACCAGCAAAAGGAAGGCCACTTTTCTCAAGTGGACATATTAAAAGGTACTGGATGGTGTTTCAGAATCAATCACTGATTACTATTGGATTAGACTTGATACATTTGTCAAACACTGATTTATGGAATTGCAGACGGAATCAAACATGAATCTATGGGATACGACAAGAAGTTATCTTCTAGGTGAGTCTCAACTCTAAATTCATAATTCTTCACAGCAATTTAGATTTTTAACTCTCCAGAATAACGGAGCGTGTTATTTTAATCAAATAAAGTTGCTTCAGTCCAGTAATTATTTTATAATTTTTTAGTGTTGATCTAATATTTATGAAAATTATTCTGAGATTCAGTTCTATCTTTATTATATCATTGTTGTTTTAATGCATGTCAATGTGTTGATTGTGTTTACTTGTTACCCAGAAGTTTATTTTTATAAATATGATGGCATTGCACTTTTAATCTGGAATAGAACCAGAATTTAAATGAGAATAATAATCATTTTAAAATGTCTATTCTAACACAGCCCTTGTGAAAACCTTTTATGTTTCACATATTATTATTGTTATTTTTTTTAGAAAAGAAATGTAATATTTCAATGTATCGGGTGTTTTTGTTTTATACACGTGCAGTGAAATGGATCACGAAAGCTTCAAAATGCAACAAGCCCCAGAGAATCTGACATTTAAGGAGCGCCAGCGGCTGTTTTCATTGGCAATGGTCACTTCAAGTAACGTCAAAGTGTCCTGATGAAAAGGCAAACCACCAGGATAACATTTTCTGGAGAAAATCTGGTGTCTTAAAACATAGACAAGGTTCAGGATTGGTTTCCAGATCCTCCTGAATTGTATACACATTTTAAAATTGTATAGATATTGACACTTTTTCATTTAATTTACTAAAAAGGTGGTATAAGTTTATCTGAATTCACCACTGCTTTTCACATAGTGCACTACATCATAGAAATATGAAGTATTTCCTGTAGGAAAGTATTATTAGTGGAAATAGCAGGACGTTGTATTGACTTTAATGACACTTACACTGATTTTTCAGATGATAGTAACCTGTACAGCCATTCCCATAATGTCAAGATAAAAAAAAAAAAAATTAAGACAAATAAATAATTCTTTATTGTTTTATACAACTATGTTTGGAAGCATCTGCATCAATAAAATAAAGTTTTTCTTAATTTTACACCTTATTTTGCTGATAAAACTGCACCACAATTTGTTCCTGCTCTGTGGTTTCAATAGACCCTGGGCGAATTTTTCTTA
Source organism: Rhodeus uyekii (assembly GCA_037043235.1). Classification (NCBI taxonomy): domain Eukaryota; kingdom Metazoa; phylum Chordata; class Actinopteri; order Cypriniformes; family Acheilognathidae; genus Rhodeus; species Rhodeus uyekii. The sequence continues at coordinate 3,442,172 of JAWRVZ010000057.1, forward strand.
TCTCATTAATGGCATCGATTCCACTGATTTTCCTGCTCTTCACCAGGTAGCAGGCGAGCATCGTCCCCGTCCGGCCAAAACCGTGCAAACAGTGCACTGCAACAGCCTGCCAGAGTCAAACACAGAGATGCTTAATAAATATTTGCACAGCACAGATGTGCATAGAGAACTGGCCCGTTATACCTGTCCTCTCGCATTGGCCTCTTCTACTATGGACAAGAATCTCTTGATCTGATCAAATGTTGGGGCGCAGAAGTCGTGGATCTTGATATGATGAAGGGCGAGGTCTGGACAGGTGTCGTGGTAAGGCGGTTTGCGCTCACACAGGGTGATCAGATGCTTGATGCCGTTGTTCAGCAGGTACTGGTAGTGTGCCGTCATTCGTGGCATTGCCAGTCCTGCCACTTTACCAGGATCCACCCAGGAGAAGTTCGGAGGTTGTGCCGAAGCCATAGTTATTTCTGTTTGTCTGTTGTGTGAGTAACATTGAAACATTGGTTAACACTAAACAAGGCTCACTGTTGCATATCTGCAAGATTGAGAAAAATAATTTACACATCTATCTGCTAAAATGCGGTTTGTGCCAGAGCTATTATCACTAACTAAATCTAAAAACATAAAAATAAATAAATGCTAACTGAAATAAATATTAAGCTGCTTGCTAAGGCAAAATTTTGCTTTTCTGTGTAGTTTAACTTGAAGACTAAAACAACTAAAACTTTTAAATAAAAATGGATTTATAGCTAAATCCAAATATCAATAAAAATTATAATAGTATATCAGTGATATGTCAATCATCCATGCGCGTTTTGCCATATCTGTAAACTGAGAAATGTTGCTCGGGCTACTTTGACACAAATTGGACACGTACATTTGCACGATTTACATCTGGAAGACGTTTTTCTTTCGAGAGTTTTCTCATCAGTAATGCGTCACTACAACGTTTCCTGTCTGTTACATAAACATTTGAAAATGTATGTATGATGTTTATGATGCATGAATGGATGTAAAACTGACATCTTAAAGACGTTTCTCAGATGTTTGTGCACAGCAGACGCTTTCCAGCTCTTTAACAGATGTTTTGCAGATGTATGTTATCACTAGTTATGTGAGAAACATGCTGGTCAAAACAGTGGAAATAATACAAAAAACAGGCCAGACATGCATAAAAACACCTTTTACAAACTCACTGCAAATGTTTTATTGAAAGTAAAATCTCTAATTAACTACTAATTTAATAAGATATTTTATCTAATATGTCATTTTATCAATTTCCAAGGCTTGTTTTGTTTGTTCTATGCTGTTAATTATATTACTGTTTAATTAAAATGTCTACAAATGTGTAAAACTGATCAGGGATCAGGTAAAACCCCACAGACTCTAGTTCAGTGGTTCATGAGTTCACGCAGATCGTCCAAACAGTTGTGACATAAGAAAGCCTCGTTTAATGAGATCACGTGACTTCACACTCCGAACCAGTGACGTGAAACGGTTCCGAAACCACTCGTCACTTCCAGGTACAACGAGCGAGAAAGGTTGACGTGGAGCAGCGAAAGGAGCTCGTAATAAAACAAGAACCAACATTTTCTTGGCTTTTCGGAGATGGCGAGAACTGTTGTGAAAGCGGTGCGGAGATGCTGTTTTATTGCTCGACAGGCGAGTAAAGTGTTGTATTAAACAGATAACATGCCTTATGTTGCAAATCTCTCTCATTACATTTACACCCCCTTAAAATTCATTAAATTGGGAAGACACGCCATTGGCTGTCGCTTTCACATTTGCATGCACGATGTTAAGGGGCGGAGTTATTTTAAGGGCAACAGTTCTCGTGGCTCTCGCACCTGGTAAGTCGCTTCAATGACTGCTCCGTGTAGAAACTGATTATAAGCGCACGGTTGGACTTTTATAGTGCGCACAGTTTGTTTCTGTTGTCTCTATATTCTGTCAAATGTGTTATTTGGAGGGAGTATGTGTATCAACCCGAACTATCAACTCCAAACCTCTGCTTATTTCAGTCGATGTGTATCGTGCAACGCCATCTGTGAAAGCTACAGCCAATGGCGTGTCTTCCAAATTTAATGAATTTAAACAATATTTAAACTCCGTTACATATACACTTGAACCTAATAGGAAATGTTTTATGAGCAGTAGTTTTATGAGCAGTAGTCTCTTTATTAGTTATGAGAAAGATGCATAATCATCCGCAAAGCCGAAGCACAACCAAAACAATGCTCCTCCGCAGAATGCATGCAGTTTCTGAACAGATAACATCCCTTTAAATACCTTTGCGTTGCATGATGCAAGTTATAATGTGTACACTTAAACTTGAATATTATTTTATTTTATGATGCAATTTTACAGTCCAATCTTATGCAACCACAAACAAAAATGGCATTTCACATTGCATTGCATGTGTTCTTGATCTACTTTATATCGCCTAAATAGATTATAAATGCACCGTGTTTAGATTGTAAACAGACTTGGGTAAGTGTCTCTGTACCTCGTTTAGTTCAGTGTTGACTCGACGTGATCCAGATCAGCTGTACACGGAAATGATCACACACCGATTCTGATCTCTGAGCGCACACTCATTGATCTGTGTGTTGATTTAGCCGATGAAATATCGCATGTATGTGACTGAACACATGCTGTTCACTCGGAAGTGTAACACGCAGGGTTTGTCCGCCAGGGGGCGCGCGGACACTCGCCTGTACTCAACTACACGCTCATCTCCAAAGGTAGAAAGTTATGGACCTTTAACTGTAATCATAAACAATCAGCGTTGAGATGAGTAACAGTTTCCATGCAACAAAGACTACTGCGGTTACTTTCACAACGGATTCAGCTGCAGAAAAACAGTGTTTGTCAGACGCGGGATTCGAACCCGAATTTCTCACGGTCGCTTTCAGGCGTGACGTTCCAGACCACGTGACGAAGACTAATGCGGAAGCTTTAGGAGCGGCTAGAACATTTACATTTATGCATTTGGCAGACGCTTTTATCCAGAGCGACTTACTTTACATTCAAGGAACACATTGAATCAGTTCTTGCTTTCCCTGGGATCGAAACCATGACCTTGGCGTTGTAAACATCACCAATGTTCTACCAATTGAGCTACAGGAAAGCTACAGGCTAGAAAATGATTAATCCTTTCAAAATGACCATGCCAAACTTTAATAGTCAGTTAACTAAACACCGACAGTTAAAATGGAAAATAATAATGACAATAATACCTCTAGATACGAGCATAATCCGTTCACTGGCGGAGCTCGTAACTCGAATTGCTCGTATCTCGAATCATGTTTTCCCATAAGAAATAATAGAAAACTAACTAATCCGTTCCAGATCCGTAACAATGGGAACAAATGTTTTTTATTGGTATAGACACACACACACACACACAATTATAGTACATGTATACGTGTGTGATATAAAATAAAATGTGGTTTTAATTACAAGTTTTATTCTATTCTAAATTCTATTATGAAGAATAATGCACAAAATAGAGAAAAAATCAGCTACTCGCGGGCGATGCGTACAGAAGTCGGTGAACACGTGAAGTGAACGGGCATAAGTAAGCATACTTGTATCTAGCATATTTATTCGTATCTAGAAGAAAAAATCTGCTGGAAGGCTTGCTCGTATCTTGGAGTACTCATATGTAGAGATGCTCGTAACTCGAAGTATTACTATATTAGAAAACATTTTTACAGCACTGTTGGTGTTGTTGTGTGCATTAGCTGTTAGCATCAACTATATAGTCAGGATGGCCGAGCGGTCTAAGGCGCTGCGTTCAGGTCGCAGTCTCCTCTGGAGGCGTGGGTTCGAATCCCACTTCTGACAAGTAGCTTTTTTTTCAGTTCTTGTGCTGGTGAATTTAACAGTAATGTAGTTAAATCGGTGGTACAGGTACAATGCTGCTTTTGTGAAAGACTTTTAACTATTTAGGTTCCACATACTGTTTAGTTTAGTAGCCTTCCTGTATCTCAAACAGTAGTGTTTCGCTTGCAACGCTGATGTCTTGGGTTTGATTTCTAGGGAATCAAGAAGTGTCAATTATCTCAATTATAATGTCAATGTGTTTTTTGAATACAGTTTAGGACACTTTGGATTAAAGCTTCTGCCAAATGCATAAATGTAGTTTCTTGTGTAAAGGCTCATTTATTTTGTGGAGAAATATCAAGTCAAAGTCAGCTTTATTGTCAATTCTGCCATACATACAGTACATGCATACACAGAATTGAAATTCTATAACTCTCAGACCCAAGAATGTCTAAATAAAAAAATAAAAAAACACAACATGCAAACTCAAATATGCAATTCGACTATGCACTCTTACCTACTGTCTTAACACAGCGGGATATGTTTATTTAAAATGTATTTAGCTGTCCTTGTCCTCAGTAAAATGATGCTGACCCCCGTGAATGGGCCCCCCCCCCCCCCGGCACCTTGATTGACAGTTGGGAGGCTACGTGAACGTGTGCTCTACACTTCCTGTTCTCTGATTGGTCAAATGTTGAGAATTTTGCGAATGGCGCTCTCTGATTGGCTGCAAATGTTATCCCGCTTCGACGTGATTGGCTGTAGAGTTCAACATTGTTCAACATTTGCTAGGCAATGTCACACTGTCCTTCTCACCTTGGTTCGAATCCCACTTCTGACAAACATATTTTCTCAGTTTAAAGTCATCTGCCAAATGCATAAATGTAGCTTATTTTGTAAAGGCTCATTTATTTTGTGGAGAAATATTATAAATATCTTTAAGTATTATTAGGAAAATATTTTTGTTTCTATTACATTTTTCCCAACTGATTGTTGCACTGTACTCATTATTTATTTGCTCATTTATTTACCTAAAATCTTTTTAGTCTTATAGCATAGTAGTATTGTAGAATTTATAGTACATTTCTTGTTTTATTTAAAAGAAAAAATTCTTTCAAACCTCTGAACTCGAGCATGTTGCTGTATCAAAAGCTTATGTTTTCAGCCTGCAATTACAAAATTCTTGTATATGCTGTACATCCAGTTACATCCATCTTTCATAAGCTTTTTTTGTTAACATATGTTTTGTCAAAGATTGCAGTCTGTGTTCAGAATAGCACAGGCCAACAACATGTGTGTTCTGCATATTAAACCGGTGCAACAAGGTCATATGACAACCATGTTGAATATTTTAGCTTGAAATATAAAATATATTTGCATACGTTTTTACTTAATTTCACTTAAAAAAAAACAAAACAAAACATTGACACTTAAAAAAAAAAGTGGAGTGAGAAGTTAAAAATCCCCCATCAATCAACAAGCTACCGTAAATGTATAGCTTACACTGGAAAAATGTGCTTGACATTTTCAGTGCTGAAATTGGTCAAATGTGAATATAATTGTGTGCATATTTCTGAATTGTTGTTGTCAGACCATTTTACAGACCATTGCTACAGTGGTTTAATTCACAATTTTGTAAAGTCAAAAACATTCCGTGTTGCATTCGTGTTACATCATGAGTGTTTAATAATCACCTGGTGGTTCATTAAAAATTAAAAGTCATACAAAATCAGATGCTGATAAACAAGAAGATAAAATATAGCACATTACATGAAGTTATGCCAAAATTAAAGCAAAGATAGCCTTATTAGCTTTAATATACATATATAGTTGTATAATTTACATAAAGGAGTATGTTTTATAGTCTATCTTAAGCTGCTAACTTGGAATATAGTCCAGAGGACTCTGTAAGACAGGAAATGTCTTCAGATGCTGATCTATTTCCTGCACCGTCTCGCTGCACATGTCATTTAATGATGCTTTCACCTCTGTGGTTCTGTCATATGGTAAAGAATGAAGGCTTATGGCTTGTTTTAGTGGTGTAACATTGCAACCATGTGTCACAATCACATGATCTGGCTCCGGAACCCTAGGAAACTGCCAGTACTGTGTGTCCTCCTGCTGCCGGTGTGTCTTCATGTGGGCATTTCGACTTTTCACCTTCAGAAAAACCCTATGAAAAAAGTATAGTGAATCAAACCGCAACCACTGTGATTCATAACTGTATGAAGATGTTTCTGCTCTTGACTCAAAACGCAGCTTACTTTCCACACGCAGTGCAGGGAAAGACGGGGGCTGATTCAGTGTCTCCGCTGGTGGTGCTGTTGGAGGGAGAACTTCTTACAGAAGCTGAACCCAAAGACTGGGTCAATGTGGACGCTCTGTGTTCGGCTGGAGAACTACAGAGCAGCCGGAGATGGTTCTGGTTCCACGTTTCTCCATTCGTCTGCTGGGAGAAAAATGGTGATGGTTTACCCAGAAGCAAATGTTTACTTGTTCCAACCCATTTTCCTTTAAAAAAATTAAAGGTTTCCTTACAACTACAGTATTAAGTAGCAAAAAATGGTGTTTTCTTTTTTTTTTGTCAACTCGTGCACTATATTCCAAGTCTTCTGAAGTCACACCATAGCTTTGTCTGAGTAACATTTGGGTAAAAAGTGTCCCAATCAACCTCATCCTCAGTTTTTCAGGGTTTTGCTAAGGTGTATCTGAGTGGTTACTAACGATTAATCGTTGATCGATTAATTGTCAATAATAATTTAATCAATAACACTTATCGATGGTTGATCATTAGTGCCTGTCGCTCAACATTGCGTGCTAAAGCTATGGGTTCTCCCACTCCTTCCTCGAAGACTAAAGCCTGATTGTAAAAATTCCTAGCCAGTGGCGACTGAGAGCGTGAGATATGAGCAATAGCGTTGCCACGTGCTTCTAAGAATGAGGTCTGTCCTTTTGGAGTTTGTGTTCATTCTTCTAGGAGTGTGGCATCTTCATGGTCTTCGCCCTTTTTGTAGAGATGGTCCCCTTCGCTTGTCTTTCATTGAGTTGATGTATGCTTGTGTTAATGTTTTGCATATGTATCTCGATTTTATGAAGAACCAGCAAGGCCGTTGCCGATCTATATGTAGTAGGAGCTTGTTGTAAAATAACTCATGCTTTTGAATCCTATTTACAGGCTGGTATTTATGAAGAACAGCAGAACATCAGAACTTTCTGACATCATTTTAAATGTTATTTAATATACATTATGATAAATACTTCGCTCCTTACAAACGTGCAACGTTTCAGCCGTAAATAATCAATGTTAGCTGTAGATTATTACCTGTCTACTGGTGCATTTATGCTGAAATATAATTAAGTAATGGATTGTATTTAGTAAAAACAAAACATGTATAGTGGGTCGTTATGCGTGAGTTGACTCGCATGGTTTATGTTCAGAACGTCCATTAAGGGAACGTGACCATTGAAGCTCCTTGGTTTTCACAGTGCATTGTGGGACTTTTTAAGGAGCAAACTTTTCAGTGCACTGGTAGGATTTTATGATTGAAACAGCCTGACTACTGGACTAGGAAGCTGAATGAGACACACCCAAAGTGTATTAATGTCTTCAAGCCATGCAATGGGTTAGGTAGGTTAACCATTTAGTAAAAAAAACATCCTAACAAGTGATTTTACTGAACATAACTACTTGTGTAAATGCCAAGTACGTAACACAATCCTGGTTGATGAGATCTTCCAGCACTGTTTCAACTGTGAGTTCCTGTCCTGATTGGTCAGTACACATTGTCCCTCGTACCCACTACACCCACCCATCATCCTCAATACGCTTGTGGAATTCAACTATATATGGCACTAGTCTGTTATGTTGGCTATTATGATTTAACAGATCACATTTTCATGTAGCGCAGTTATTTTTTTCATGCTATGAAAATAGTGCACTTCTAATACATCAGCAAATTAAAAGCACTTGTTATGATGATGGTATCTCTATGATGATTCCCCTAAATTCACCATAAAGCCAAGCTCCTAAGCTTTAAAACGACAGCTATTTGGTGCTAGTTCAGCAAACGGTTAAGTAACATGATAACTTTGGTGATTGCTACACAATAACATAACTTTATTCATAGGATTAGTGAGTACATGAGATAAGACCAAATGCAGAGGAAGAAAACTGCGAGTTTTAAAGAAAGGTGTGAGCATACTAGTAAATGACAGGAAGTGGAGAAAACATCTAGAGGTTTCAGTATGTATACATATACTCACAGTATTCGACGCTTCACAGACAAACATGGTGCTCAAGTTTTCTGATGCTTTGCAGTTGGAGTCTTTGTTCGGTTCTGGAGTGTTGTTTATCGCCCAGTCTCCCTAATGAAATATATAGGCTATACATTAAAAATGTATTACTTTATTCGATTTTAAATTATTGTTGCATTTCAGGTTTAAGTCTTTCAACACTGTATAATGTAGTAACTGAGTACAGAAAGTACACTTAAATCACTCTTAAAACGTCTGAATGTCGTTGAATTAGATAACATTAGATCAAAGCTTCTGCACTCTTGAGTGACACTTGCTTTAATATTTCAAATAGATTTTGTTTTCTAATTATGGAATGCAATTCAATTTTCAAAAAGTTAAATTTTCAGTGTCTAAACGCAAGGGGGCGAAAGCAGTGACATGAGTGTAAGAGGAGTAACTCACCCGCTGGTCTTGAACTGGAGTCGCCGGAACTGTACTGATTCTCGTACCCAGACGCAAACGTTTTTTCCATATGTAATAGTATTCGACACACTGAAACACTGACTTTGTCTTTACCTAAAATAACACAAAAAAACGTTCCCACAGTCACCAAACCAAATTAATGCTAACATATTTACAGAAAACAAAATATTATTTATTGTATGACTGCAACTACCATTTTCTGGACAAGATGGAAGTCTTTGTGATGAATTAAAAGTGCTTTGTTCAGCTGCCGTTTCTCCTGAAGTGTCCACTTGTCTGATCCTAGTTGATAAGAGAAGAAATACTGTAATGCTCTGCATTTAGTATTTTAAGTTCATTTTACATAGTCTCATTATGCTTCCTCAGAATAATGCATTAAAAAGAAAGGCACAATTAAAATCTCTCGTCTTTTTTTTCTTTCAGGGGTACAAAAGCAAGTCACGCACCTGCATAATGATATCCTGTTTTGAGGCTGGGTGTGTTTATCGTTGACAGGAGAAGCTTTTCTAGGGTATTCTGTAACAAAGTCGTTATATTTAGGCTTTTTAGACAAGTTTTAGTGTGAGGAAGCGATAATAAGAAAAAGACTTACCATAATATCTCCTCTGCTCTCAAAAAGACAGTGAAGGACGTATTCTGTGTTTGATCCGCCACCTGGTAATACACTAGAGCAAGCCATTTTCAGAAGATTCTCCACTAAAAGAGGGAAAAAAATCAGTTAGATTTTTGGTCCTTTTTTCTTACTGTGGACAAAACAAAAAAGTAACCTTTTAAAAAGAATATTTTAAAAATAATGGTTACATCATATTAATCTATTAGTTTCTATTTTGTGTAGCATTTTTAGTCTACCGTAGTTAACCTTATTAATTTTTGGAAGTTGATTTTATTTTTTGCTTTGCCTTTTTTCTATAAGAATACAGAATAATTTCATAAAAGTAGAACATCGCACTGCATTGTAGAATCACTGTAGTTGCTGCACTTAGCTTCTTAAACACAAAAGTAAATGAATAGATGTGTGTTTTTAGTTACCTTTCTGCTGGTTATCGGGGGTATCCAGGTCTTTGGTGGGCGACCACAGAAGAACAGCATTATGGGTAGCTTCCTCTGTGAGGGGTTTACACTTAATGTCTGGGATCGTTGCTTGAAATTCTTTACCAACGTTAATGCGACTGTAGAGAACATGTAAAAACTTATTACTGAGTTATTTTAATCTGACATTACTTAAATGCAATAAAGCAAGCAGTTTGACAGTAAAATACAAAATGGTGAGGTATAATTGTATTATTATACCTCAAATCATGCAACTTGAAGAGAAGTGAAATTCATTTAAGTGAATCAACTTTTTTGGTGGAATAATGTTCAATGCTTTTGCATTTTTGTGGAAAACCTTTGTGTTCTCTCAGGAAAGTTTGTTTCATGAGCATATGCAAAGTTTTAGGAGTGAACACAAAAGCATTGAAATATATTTTCCATTAATTTCATATTTTCCATCACCTTAATCCCATCATATCTTAAAGAACAGAATACCACTGAGACTTGAGCATGAACTCCTATTGAGATGGGCCAGTAAACAGTACCATAGCAATTGTGTAGCAACTACCTGGCAAACACCCACAACACCAAGCATCATGGCTGAAGCTTTCACAGGTAACAATCACATTTACTTCAGGAAATGTAAAACATTTGATGTATTGCCAGTAGTGGCATTGAATTTACACCCAACTACTTACGGAGTTACATTAATTGCCTTTTCCCTTGAAGTGTCACCACAGTCACCCATAACACCTGTTAGTTATAGATAAAGACGCATAATGCATATTAATATGATGAAAATACAGCTACTGTACCAACCATGCATGTAAAAAAAAGAGCTGTTCACACCATTTAAAAAAACAAAACTATTTCATTATATTAGTCGTCCTTGGTGTGAACGGGTCTGAATTCAGTAAACATAACTCTTTAGTCTTTGTTATTGTCTTAAAATCTAGAGATATAATAATCTTAGTTTAATGTCACTACCGTCTGCAGAAGACCCGACCCCGCCGCTCTTGCCTCCTCCATTGACAGCACTGAAGAGGCCTGATCCCGGGCGTACAGGGCTGAGCATGGGTGGAGGGGTGTACGGCACGTTGTCCCCCATGCTGCTCGCTGTCTTCAGCTGACTGCGAAACAGCACAGCGCCTCTGGTTTCCTGACCGGCACTGGGTGAGGGAATCATCAATGGGACCAGACAGTTGCGGTATCTCTTTTTTACCTGCTTTGGTGCACGTTCTTCATCTGAGACAGATCTCTTTATCTAGAAGTGTGAGGTTAAAATCTGATCACATTATTCAATTAAGTTACACAAACATAATGTTTTTCATAACTTCAACATTAGTCCAAAAACAAATTTAAGTGACCAAAGTGGTTGTTTTCAAAGTGATTTCACATGGTTCCATGACAGGGTTTAATCATTCAATTATATCATCATATTACTGAATTACACTGCTCAGTTAAGTAACTTAAATCACACATTGGATTTTATTTCATGAAATATTCAATTTGAATTTTTTTACTTATATACATTCTATAACTTGTGTTAAGAACAAAATTGTGACAACAGTCAATGGAAACCAAAATCATCAAAACACTGAGGGCTGGATTCAAATCAGACCAAAAATCAGTGTTAAGAACTAGAGTCACCAGGTGATCCAACTTGCATGAAGTTCATCACAGCAGCTCATAATGTGAGTCAGTAGTGTGTTTGGCTCCACGTGCCTGTTTCTACTCATGAATACATCTGGGCTCCTAATGAGATGGCGGATGATGTTCTGGGTGATCTTCTCCCAGACCTGGATCAGGGCATCAGTAGCTCCTGGACAGTCTGTGGTGCTACTTGCCGGCTTTGGATGCTCCAATACATAATGTCCTCTACTGAATTCAGTTCTGGGGAACGTGACTGCTTAGGATTTCATCTCGGTACCTGACAGCAGTGAGGGAACCATTGGATAGCAAGTGGGGGTCTGTGTGACCCTCCAAGGATATTTCTCTCCAGACTGTTACTGACCAGTCATGCTGGATGATGTTGCTCGCAGCGTATTGTTCCCCACAATCAGATCTCCAAAGTCATTCCCATCTGTCACATTTGCTCCATGTATACCTGCTCTCATTCACGAAGAGAATGAGGGGCCAATGAAGGACTTGCCAATTCTGGCTTTTTCTGGAAATTGCCAATTGAGCTGTGTAGTTCTGAACTGTAACCACAGGTCCCACTAGAGGACGTCTGGCCCTCATGCCACGCTCATGACGTCTCTTTCTGACAGTTTGGTCAGAAACATGCACACCAGTTCCTGTTGGAGGTCATTCTCACTCTGGCAGCTCCTCCTGTTCCTTCTCTCACAAAGGAGCAGATACTGGTCCCGCTGTTGGGTTGTTGCCCTTCTACGTCTTTGTCTAGCTCTCTTGTGTAACAGTTTCATGGTATCTCATCCATGCTCTTGAAACTGTGCTGGGAGACAGACAAACCTCCTTGCAACGGCACGTGTGGATGTGTCATCCTGGAGGAGCAGGACTGCCCGTGGAACCTGATTGGGTTGCAGGAACAGTGACAAGAACCCTAACACAACACAAATCTAAAGACACTTCAGTCACTTAAAATAAGGAAAGAACAATTATCTATGGCCACCAACTACAAAATCATGTCTTTTTTGGTGGTTGGTCTCTTGTTATTTCTCCAGTACAACTGTTTTCACTTTCATTTGCACCAAAGCCGGAGAAACTGATTCATAATCACTTCTGCTTCCTAATTGGACAGATTGATATCCTTAAGTCTATTTGACTTGGTGTTACACTGTGATGATTAAGTGTTCCCTTTTCTTTTCTTTCCTTTTCTTTTTTTTTTTTGAGCAGTGAATATACTATTAGCTAGTGAACTCTTTCCAAACAGCTCATATTAGCATTCAAGCATGCAATGTTAAGTCTTCTCTTTAAATAAAGCTGTTACAATATATTCTGTTTGTACTCGTCTTCAGCCTAAGCAAAGGCTCTACTCTGTCCCACAACATGATGTGTAAAGCTTCCAATTGACAACATAATTGATCCATGGAAAGCATACTGGCAACATCAAAAATCATTTTCAAGTTCTTAATTGGTTCACATTTGCCCAACATAATTTACTCTAATAGATTGTACACTTGAATGGAGGGCTGTTTACAAATTTAATTTACACTGTTTATTTGTAGTGCAGTATTTATTAAAAATGATTTATCACTGTTATTTTAAAATGTATGATGCTTTGTAATCTTTAATCAAAATGCAACCCGTCACTCACATCACAGCAAACAAAAATGTAACCTAAACTAAATTAAGTCCCGATCTTAATTCTTTCTCTTCTGAGAATGTACAGTACATCACAATTGAAAAGAAAAGACACTAGCAAACCCAATCTCACAAGAAAATGTAATTATGTTACAGGCTGGTGATTTTTTTTTTTTTTTTTTTTTTTTAATTAAGCATAAAAGTCCACCCCTTATAAGTCAGTGGGGTTTAAGCAGATAATTCAGAAATGAACAAATTCGATTGTAAAACACGATCTACCATTTAGAATCCAATTGGCAAAATGTAAAATATTTACAAATAGCCATGAGATTGTTGAAATTGTCAGCAATCACAACTATAAATTTGCCACTTGCTAATTGAAATCTGGTGACAGAAGGCATTAGGAAGAGGGACGTTTTTGTTTTAGGAAATATTCAATTGGACACAAATTTGTACGGGTCCGTAAATGCAAGATGCCTCATCAATATTTTTGAGAGATCGCCAATTTTAAATGCGTATATTGCTAACAGTAAATTGCGCCAACAATGTGTTAGATTCACTAAAGATAGCCTCATTGCTCCTATAACCGGCTAACAGCCACAAAACAAAGAGTGTGAAAAACTGAAGTGCAATTATTTATTTTTTATTTGTTACCTTTAAAAACCCATTTTGAGCATCGTCAGTCTTGTACATTCTCAGAAAGCTGAAGTGATGTTCTCAATGTTAAAAATTTAAATTTTCTAAACAGTGGCAAAAAATAATTGTATTAATGCTAGAAACTCACACAGGAAGAGTGGTTTTGTACAGATGGGAGGGGTGACTGAGCACCACAGTTAATTAAACCGCTCTTTTCATCATTTTTCCGGTGGCACAGAAGGTTGAGCACAAGTTTGGTTGGGGTCTGGTAATCCTTGACAGGTACTGACACAGGTAAGACGATGCCGTTGGCTTCAGCAACCTCAGTAGACAGATGAATGTCTTTCTGTTAAAAGAAAGAAATATGAAGCAATGGGGCAAATCAGCATGCCGTATTTCATGGAAAACCCTCTTTTTTACACCAACAACCCCATTGATCATCAAAATGAGTGTGGTTCGTACCATTTTGAGGGGTGTGGGGTGTGTCCGCAGTCCTCCATGTGAGCGCATGTGGCCGTTCAGTGCCGGAAGACTTTTGAACTCCCTCTGACAGACGGTGCATCTCATCTTAGCATGAGATCCCTCCTCTCTCGACAAGCCGGGTTCTGCTCTACAGAAATTCAAATCCACATACTATATTAAATAATGTTAGTTTTGTTCCTTGCCACAGTTGCCTTTTGTTTGCACACTTGGGGCCTAAAGATATAATGTACAATGCATTGTTTCAAATACCACTTCATGGCGATATGATGAAAATTTTCAATCCTCTCATTTAAATGCATCACTTAACCATGTGAGTATATGCAAGATTTCAGATCTTCACTACTTGATTTGTTACTAATATTACCGAATGTAAAGTATATTATCGTTCAGCTCTAATCCGCTAAAGGCAAATATGAGGCATGAAGATATTAAGATATGATAAACATTAACATCATGTTTTTCTGTAAAGGTGCTTTGAGTCAACCTGTTTTGTGAAGACTTATACAAATAAGTTTGACTTGACTAAATAAGAGAAGTAGGGTTAAGGTTAGAGTCAAACCTGAAATGAGGTGAAATAGCCTCATCTTGAATATCCGGTGAAGACACCTGCAAGACATGTTTGAGAAACCTTTAACTTAAATGAAAATTAGTTTCTAATGAAGATATTGAAAAATATGGTACCTGTGACCACTGAGGAGTGTGTGTGGTGAGATGATGAAACATATCTCCCCTCATAGTCGTCTGTGGAAGAGCTTTACAGACGCCTGGACTCTTGCTCTGATAAAGAGGACTGCAAAGATCTTCACCTCTATGAGGGAAGTTGAAGCCAGATTGATCTTCTTTGGGACTTGAAAACACGGGTGTGTTCGGTGCGGAGTGATCACTAAGCATGTTGTTTTGCTTTGCAGGGGTTGATTGACCTTGAGACTGAAGGGTGAGGTAAGGATTGCCAGGTTGGGAAAGTGAACGAAGATGCTGTTGTTCCTGATAATGGAAGATCTGCTGCTCTGGGACTTTAAAGTCTTGACGGTGGCCGTAGGTTGGTGATTGAGCAGGTTCATGGCTCTCTAAAGAGTCACTGTGAGTTTTATGTGTAAATATCCCTCTTTGTTGTTGATTCAAGGTCATTGGATATGCCATTGGATGGCTTTGGTAACCGTGCTGATGATGCCAAGGGCTCTGTGCCTTATGGAGACTCCTGTTTACCTGCTCTATGTTGTTCGTTTTCTGTTTGTGTTGCTGGTATCCATAGTGAAACTGCTGGTGGTTTTGGTAAAGGCCGTGCAGTGAATGTTGGTTCTCTGACACATGGAAGTCGGACTGTTCACATATCACTTGCGTTTGACCTTGAATAACAATCGGGTTAAAAATGGGAGATTCCAAGGACTGCCTGTTCATTTCTTCTGGGAGGCTTTGAGGTACGTGCAAACCCCCTGAAATGTCGTTTTCTGAGTGCTTATCAGCTGTCCTGTTACCGTCACCAAAGAAAAGGTGAATATTTTTTGAAGGGAAGGCCTGCGAGAACGAGTCCAACCTTTGCGGATGAGAAGCACTGCCATTGTCTTTGCAAATCAGTGATGAGTTGTTCTGAGATGTGATGTTAAACGGGTAGATTCGATTAGTCTCAGATAGTTCTTCATGAGAAGCAGATCCCCATGATGACCTTCCAAACTGATTATATTCCCAGTTCCCGACACTGTTTGGCATGTCAAGCATTGGAGAAAGTTCATGTCCTGGAGTGCCAGGAGATGTTAGTTGCTCGTGGTTGAGCCGCGGAGACATTGGAGATGATTGATGATTGATCAAGCTCACGTTAGGTACACCGTAATGAGTTACACCCAACACACTTGGGCTGTGCTGGAACAAATTGGTCCCGTTGGTGTGGTTGTTGAACTGATTCGTCTCGTACAGGTTTTCTGTCATCTTTAGAAGGATTAAAGTGGCACTTCTGTACTGTTAAAATGATGCTTTGAGGGGATGTGATTACATGGTGGTTTGAATGTCAACATGAAACTTTTACGTTATTACCATTAGCGGTTTTCAAAAGTAGGTTTTTCCTGTAAAACAAGACAAAGCAAGATGGTAAACTTTCATCAAAATACGATAATACAAACATTTTTATCTCGTCAGAAAGACCTGCTCCTGTTAATTGTGCACAATAAGACCAGAAGCTTGTTTTAAGATGTACACTGCCATTCAAATATTTGAGATTAGTCATTTATATATTTTTGACTCTGCAAGGATCCATTAAATGTATCAAAAGTAACAAAAACGTTTTTCAATTAAATCATGTTTGCATTTTTGTCGAAGACTCTATCCAGATTGGATTCAGAATGATTATCAAAACATAATGGTCAAGTCCATCAACAAGCCCAAAGCTTCACAGTCCTAAAGCTCGTCTTGAGCTTTCATTCAGTAACATTAGGCAGTTTGATTTAAATGCTGTTTAATGTTTATTGCCTGATACCGTTATTTTACATTTGCTTACACATGCTATCAATTGTTTCTGCTTCTTTTTCACATGTGTTTTAGTTTTAGAGATTCAGTACTCTTACAGGAGATATGTCATAACACCCCCATCACTGTATAACAATGAAAACAAGCCGGAAATTTCCATCAAAGCCGAGGAAAGAGATAATGATAAATGTTTCCTGAGCAGCAAATCGGCAAATTCAAATGATTTTTTTTTTTTTTAAGGATCATGTGACACGGAACATTGAAGTAATGATGCTGAAAATTCAGCTTTGCATCACAGGAATGAACTAGATTTTAAAATTATATTCAAAGAGTAAACAGTCATTTTAAATTGTAATCATATTTCACAATATTACTGGTTTTGTAGTTTTGTTTAAATAAATGCAGCCTTGGTGAGTGGAGTCGATTTCTTTCAAAAACCAACCAAGTGATTGGCAATGCATATTTAGATTTCATGTTGACTTTAATATAATGTGTTCACAGTTTATTTCCATTTAATTTTTTTCAAATATGTGTCAAAGTCCAGATCGTGCCTGATTATTAATTTGGTCATTTTTTTTTTATACAGACGAGAATCTGTCTTTAGCAAACTAATAATATCTTATTTTTCCACCCACAGCAGATACAGTAAATTCACACCATGACTCAGTCTGAGGCTTCCTCTCACATCTAGAATATGAAGTATAGACACCATCTTATCACTTCCTGTCACATGGTCTTCTCAGAACATAGGACGACAGTTTGATCTGTATCTAAGATGCTGGTGTCCTAAAAATATTAGTTTTGGTGCATAAACATTTTCGCATATATTCAATGAATTGAATACATCTCATGGTAAAACTGGCTTAAAAATGAAAGCATTTTTTCTACCCTAAAACTATTACCAATCTGAGGTTTCTCTTACAAAAACAATGTCTGTAAATGTTGAGAATAACAAATGCATGTACTTTTACCCATGTGTGGTCTGAGAAATACTAAGTGTCAAGTGTGTTTCTTGAACAAAGTGTGCTAACAGATAATTGGTTCAACTATCTGAATCAGATTAACACAGAGTATCAAAGGCTCATGTGCGCACTGTGGTTTTGAAAGTTTCCATCTTCACATTAGTCTGAATGCGTGAAGCCGTCAGACTCTGACCAGTGAGTGGAACAAGCCGACTGTTAGACCTTTTGAAATAAACTTTAAAGCAACAATGCGTGTGTACAGATAAACACAACTGAAAGATCTGTACCTTCTTGAACAAAAAAAGACATTACCGATGCGCAACATCAACTCAACCTCATCTATTTTTAAAAAATGTGCGACTTAAAAACTAAAAAGCCTTTAAGGTAGCGTCATTTTTCAAGAAGGCTCTTTTTTGTCTTTCTGTTGGCCGCCCTTTCCTGATGTAACATATTCAGCTTTTTTGTATGACGGTGTCCATTATGTTTAAAATGTGGATAATAATAAACTAATATGCAATAGTTATGCATTACACATTTATACCGAGGCATAGATGTAGTTACAACCAGGGCTTGACCTTAACTTTTTTGCTCGCCACCAACTGTGCCTAGTGGTTTTCCAGTGTTACTAGCCAATTCAACATTTCACTGTGCACAGTTTTGACATCTATACCATGAAGGAAAATTAGCACTTAGTGATTTATTGTTTATTTCGTAATTTGGCAGCAGGTATATTAGGCTGCAGTCACTTGAAGACCTGACACATGGATCCATTATATTGTTACACATGCATTGTCATGAATTTTTTACATAAAACTGACTGTGCTTATATGATTACTTTTCAAGAACGGCATTTATTTTGTGTGTATTTGACTGTTTTTTGACAGCTGGTTTTGTGCGTCCTTTCTGCGTAAAACGAGTATTGGAAGCGTTTCAGATATTTTAGTATTGGTACTGAAAAAAAAATTTTTTTGACAACACTCCATTACATTTTGTGCGTTATTTAATATGCCTTTTTTAAAGACTACATTTGAAAAATACAGCCTATATATTATAGAAAATTCAACCCGCCGAAGTGTCCTGTAGGAGTGACTGTGTCACACGCCACTGCTGAAATACACCCGCATTTGGTAGGTTGTCGGGTGTTGATGTTAATGATTGGTTACAACAATTGGTGTAAAATGTATAAAATTAGACTTTACTTTTATGCCTAGTTTCTCTGACAAGGCTTAAGTCTAGTCCCAGACTAAAATGCACGTTTGCACGTAAACTTGAACTGACGTATCTAAAATTATGCAGTGCCATTGTTTTTTCTAAGACACGTTTATAAAAGCTTCTTAAATGTTCTAGTTTAACTAAGGCCTAATCCTGATTTAATCTAATCCCTGTCTGTGAAACCAGACCTTCATGAATATTTTTTTCTCTCCATCAGATTGTTCAGTTAAAATATTGGAATTTATGAAGGTGATGATTTTTTTTTTTTAAATCTATTATATTTTAATTATCATTATTTTTGTATTATTAGAATTATTATTATTATTATTCAAAAGTTATTTATGTTATAAAGGTTAGAATAGGTTATAATTGTTATACATTTCTAAGCATGAAATTATAGGTCACTTTTCAGTTTTATCCTGATATCTGCTCTATTATTCATAGAATCAAATGCTTGTTAATTTAACATCATCATATTTAAACAGTCTGTGAGTCGCACCAACTCTTGTGCGCCCCAAACTTTTATAAATGACAAAATAGCATCTATTTTTATGTCTGTAATTTTATTAATCTCAACATTAGCTGAGTAACTCAAGTTGTGTCTCAACGGTCACATCTCAAGTGTCATTTCAGAGATGAACTTTATCTATTCTTGAGGTAAACCCAACTTACCTAGTGCTTACAACAGTACAGTCGATTATTGAAACACTGTACGTGTGCTGTGCGTTTTCAATTACAATCATTTTTAGAAACTGCAAATCGCATATTTGGCTCAATATACGTAAGACTGTGTTGAGCTCTTTTAACCATATCTGTGCATATAACACAATCAAAGTTTGTAAACGTGATCCGCAACCCTCCTGAGGTCAATGCATGCAAGTATTACTAACACATTACACACTCTCTGTATTACTGATCTGTTCATTGACTGTAAACAGAATGTCAAAATTAAAATCAAATCATCACTTTTTGGTTGCACTTAATTTGAAGATGTATTTGTTACAATGTGCTGAGTACTGGGTCACAAGAAGAAACTTCATGTATTTTCTATAGGACTAGGTTTTTTTTGGTTTAGAGGTAGTTTAGTGTGTAAAATTTAACATATAGTGTTACCCTTTTTTTAACTCATTTTATCATCTGCATTTAATATTATATTTTCTTGAACAGCTTTTAGAAGATGCACAAGATGCATGTATTTCTGTGATTAAAAAGTGATAATGCTTACCTCACTCGTTTCTTTATGTCCGTAATGCACTTTATTACTGCATCAAGATGCACTGAATATCAGAAGATGCACAACCATATCATAACAAACAGATGAGGTCGGCACAACGCATAAAAACAAACAAACAAACAAACAATAACTTAACAGCACTTCTGAAAATGGGAAGTAAGTTCAGTTCATACTGCTGACTAAGGAATTGTGCCTGTGTCCTCTTATGGCTACAGCAATATCTAAAGGCCTGTGAGGGTTCAAGGAAGTTCAGGAAATGTCATCTTTCTCTTTAAGCTGAGAAACTTCCGGGGTATAACCACAAGCTATTTTCTCAACCTGCTATTATTTGTCTCATAGCTTCATCTATGAAGTAAAATGGAGCAGGATAAAAGTGGGCTTTCCAATGGTCTTACATTTAGAGTCAGAATCAAAATCCACAATGACAGCGTCATGCAATGTGCATCTTTCAGTCTAAACAAATATAAATTTTGCCAATGTAAGTTATGGTTGCATTATTCTTGTTTTAGTCAGCTTGGCCGCAACTCTCTATTCACAGACTAAGAATGGTCAGCGTTTCTGTGAATGTGTGGTGACACATACTGACAAAGATTTGCTGCCATCAACAGTTTCATAGTGAATAATGGAAGAGATGAGCTGATAGTCTTCTTTAAGAATTATGTGTGCTTTCAATATGACCAAATTTAGCATGTATAACTGAATATGCATTTTGCATTCGTGTTTCGTTATGTTGACGCCTGCTTGTCGGCCTGTTGAATTCAGTGAGCAAAAGAGTCTTACTAATCTTCCAATCAAATCAATAAGCTAACAATATGTAATGCATACGATTATTAATTCTGTAGTTATATACCCACCACATCGCAGAAGTGAGAATCTCTTATTTATATAAGGACGAGGGCGTTCTGTGTTAAACAAAAAAGGTTGTTATATTGATTTCACTGACACAGACACTGATTGCTTTTGCATGCTTGAGGATTTTCCAATATTAATAAGAATTAGGTCATATAATGCTTATCTAACCGTCGTGTAAATGCATTAACTTGATTACTAGAATCAGCAAATGATGTGCATGCAAACATGGTCACTGATCAGATCACAATTAGCTATAAGTGTAATTAGTTCTCGGCTCTTGTCATGTCCTCCAGTGTTTTTCATTATGTTTTAATAATAAAAATTAATTAAAAAATGCTTGTGCAGCAACTTAGGCCTCATATAATAATACACAAAACTGACTTTGGCTTTATGAAATGTTTTGCAGTAGGGTTTTCATCATCTTCATCTTATCTGATCATAAAGTTACACCTGTTAACTGAAACCTTCCATCCGCAGTTAAATGGTTATACAAACCCATGCAGTTTGGTGCAAATTAAAAGTTTAAATCTTAAAGAATGCAATATATTATATTATTTGTAGAATGCCATTATAGCCGGCATATGCACAGATCATTCTAATCTGAGTGACGGCTGTGATATACTTACATGAACAAACTGAAAAGAGATTTATTTCAATATGTGTATATTGTCACAATCTGCTTCCATTTTTTTCGTATCATTAAATATGGTTTTTGAGGTTTACAAAAACTGCTGTAAAAACAAAATGTACTAACCTTTTAGAAAGTGAAAGGAGACGTGCTAGAGCTCTGAATAGTGTTCATTTGTCATCTCTCAGCCGAAGGATCCAGTGATCACATGACACACAGAAACAGCACTGCCATCAGCTCCAAGAACTTTTTTTTGGTTTCCAAATAGCAGTTCAGTTTTCAAGATCTGGAAATCATCATGTTTAAAGCTGTAATTCGGTGAACAGATCTGCAGTGAACACCAGTAGTGCCCTCTGCTGTAAAACACACTTCCGCTTCAACATCCTCTAAACACACTTTCACTATGGCTACACTTATGACACAGACGCCAAACTTTAACATAACAGTTTGTAAATCCTTTATGTATGCATGCGTGAATGTTGATGTTCAGAGAACAGAAGACTTGAGGCATTGTCTTACTCATCTGCATGCCAAATCAGTAAGATAAAAAAACATGCATGTGATTGTAAAAGCTGTAATTATTACCCACCACATTGCAACATTCTGTGGATGTTAAAGTAAATATTTAGTAATAAGTAATAAGACATACTGTAGTAATACTGTCAATGAGAAGTCAATATCTCTCTCTCTCTCTCTACCACATTGCAAAAGTGAGTTGTATGTGTGAATGTATGTATTTGCATTTATTTATTTATTCTTTTTGCCCAAAATAATAATAATTGTTATACCAGAATTTAATAATAATGTTAGCATTTATCTCTGGATGTTATAGTACATATAATATTTGTATGTGAAGAGAACATACAAGATGAGACGTAAGAGAAGTTCTCACAAATAGAGCTTCTAATGCCATTTCTTTTTCTCTTTTGGTCCCCATGAATAAAACCCCCCCACTTATAAATCCTACTAAGTGGTATTTTTTTAAATGTTACAAAAGC
Source organism: Rhodeus uyekii (assembly GCA_037043235.1). NCBI lineage: Eukaryota > Metazoa > Chordata > Actinopteri > Cypriniformes > Acheilognathidae > Rhodeus > Rhodeus uyekii. The sequence goes on from JAWRVZ010000057.1 coordinate 3,464,471, forward strand.
AAAAAGTTTTCTTTGAGTCTGTGTCTATGGAAAGTCCCCATAAAACATGAAAACCCAGTGTTTGTGTGTGTGTGATGAAGTTGCGTGTAGTTTGAGGAAGTCGGTAGCACGCGTGGGGTGTGTCTAAAACACTCACGTCAGGAGTTCAACTCACTCTCTCTTAGTTTGGATTCATATGAATTAAACAAACACTGGACGAGAGAGAGAGAAAAAGAGAAAGAGAGAGAGGTAGAGAGACATCAGCTCATTCTCAGGTCTGCTAAACATTTTCATATTTGAATTGGAGACTCTGACAGTTTCAAAACATAGTGTAACATTAAGAAGGAAGTTCAGTAGTTGCTGATGTGTTACAAGCTTTTTAGATATTTCCATATTCAGAAAGAATTCTATTTTAATGTTGGTGTGGGACAAAAATATGACACTTTGTCTGAGCTGGTGAACCGTGTATATGGATGTTTGTAGTCGTTATGGTTCATGAATATTCAGGTGATGACTTAAATGGTCACAGTCTTTCATCATTTGATTCAGACTAAATGTTTCAGTAGTTTGATAGGAAAGCAATACTCAGGGACAGTTGCTTAAAACTTCCTACATCTCTCTACACCTCTGTTTCACGTAAAGCACTTGTTTCCTTTTCACAAAGGCAAACGTGTTGATGTTTAACACCTTTAACAGACACTAACCTCTCTCTACACCACTTGACAGGAAACCAGTGTTGAGTTTAAGAAAAATATAGTTGAGTTAGAGTTTAAAATGGTTTTGTTTTTCAGGACTGCCACTCATCTTCTTGTAGAAAACTCTTGTTGAAACCATGTTACATTTCACTTCCTATTTTCTTTCTATGTTATTCTGAAAGAGGCCGTTGCTGCTGCTTGACATCTTGTCATTATTTGACTGTCTTGTGACTCAGACATCATATGGTAACACAGGAGTAAACCTGTTCATACATCAAAGACATGGAGCATGTACAGGTAGGAAATGTTGCATTGGTCTCTCATGCGCTGACATGTTGAAACCGTGTGTTTAGTCAAGAGCGTCATGTCCTTTTTCTGCTGCTGTCTGCAATAAGAGATTTATGTATGAAATGTGACAGAATATGGTTTTAGAATAGATCAAATGTATTTCTAAATGCTTAACATTTCAAATAAAACCATTAGCTGTTTAAGACAGTTAAGCTTACTGTTAGATAGATGGTTCTAAGATTTAAATCATTATAATAATTATATGTATGCGTGTGTGTCTGTATACGTGTATTTTGTTTTATTATAAATTTAATGCTCATGTGAAGTAACTCTTCCCACATTATTATTATTATTATTATTAATGTAATAATAATTGTTGTGGTTGTTGTCGTCGTTGTTATTTTTTTCATCCATTTTCCAAACAGCTTGTAGAGTTGAAATATTATTATTATTAATAATATTAATATTGTTGTTGTAGTTTAATTGTACTATTATCTGTTAATGTTCTACATAAAAAACAGCTATTTTGAGACAGTTGAGCTTACTGTTATATACATCTGATTTATATAATTGTAATAACTTTAATTCTTTGATTCTAATTTTTAATTCTCAGCTGACTCTATTAACAAAAATAATTTGTCTATATTATTTTTAGTATTGTTTTTATTAATCATATTCTTTCTATGTAGGATTGAATTACGTATATGGTGATACATATCATATGATCCTTATTATTATTATTATTATTATTATTATTTTAGAATAATTTTATTTAATTTTTTGTTTTTGTTTTCAAATTCCCATTTTTGAATATTTCCAGGTGTAAATGTAAGGTAGGAAATATTAAATAATGGTCTCCAACTTTGATTAATAAAGCAACCTACAACTAAACCTGAAATAACGGGCAAATTTCAGGTCATGAAGTTAAGAATACAAGGATTCATCTCTAGAATTTACTATTTTTCATTGATTTCCTTTGACTGCATAATATATCTGTGCGTATTATTTTTATATATTATTATATTATAATAATATAATATAATATATTATATTTATATATTATTTTATATATTATTTTTCTCCACAGAGCCAATAGTCAGTTGAGCCTGAGTAAAGATGTCGGGTGACACCAGCACATTGTCATGGACACCGCCTCCACCCGGTCCACCGCAGGTGTCCGGTGAGATGGGGAATAAAAGCAGGGTCCTGGTGAAAATCCTCAAAGTGTGCTTCATTAGCAACAGCGCCAACCTGGGCAAGAACTTCAAACTTGTCAAATGTGAAAGTTCCTGGACTATCAGGGTAAGAAGATGAATGTGCATTTTTACACTTCAATTATTAATGCAATATGAAGGGATATATTAAAGAGGGATTATAATTCATAATTGTGACATTCTTTTCGTGACTTTGATAAGTAAAATAAAAATTTCACAATTGAAAAAATGCCATTCAACGTAAACTATTATAATTTATGCATTAGAAACACAAAGTTCTGTCTTGAAGCTCTAGATGGAACAGGTTCTTAACCTGCTTGCAATCACATCATTCTCAATAGGGCACATCTGATTGGTTCCTGCTGTATCAGCAACCAATGAGCTCGCAGCTCAACCTTTAAATACTCGGTATTTGCTGAAGCTTTCAGAAACCCTCCACCCTCCCCAGCTCCACCTGTATAGATCTGCTACAGGCAATTCATGCATGTTATATTGTACAGCAGCAGCATGTCTTACTTGCTCACAGAAGTGTGTTGTGTGTGTGTGAGTGTGTGGATTGGCAGTAGTAGTCCCGCACTTCCTCTACAAGCAGACCAAACATATAATAGTCATGGAGAAATCGAATTTCTTTCTCCTTTCCTTCACAATATTGATTTATTAATGATGAAATATTTATTTGAATTAGATCTGATGTATGATTTCTCTCTCCAGAGAGTTATTAAGTCCATCCTGGACAGCGGACGACTCGGCCCCAACATCATGTTCTCAGAATGCTACGGCCTGCTGCTGAAACACCTCAAATCAGACGAGGTTCACTGGCTGCACCCGCACCTCACCGTAGCAGAAGTGGAGCAGAAATATGAACAGCAGCACGTAGAGGCAGAGTGGAGGTGTGTGTGTGTGTGTCATACACGATGTTGTTTTTGTGGGTTTTTTTAATGGCCAAAGAATATGTGTGTGTGTGTGTGTGGGTTACTAACCATATTTTTGTTGTTCTATTGTGATCAGATATGATTTGAGGATTCGTTACATTCCTCCTAATTTCCTGGATATGTTAAAAGAAGACAAAACTACTATGCTCTACTTCTACCAGCAGGTCGGTACCTGTCACACGGAGAGTGTTTCTTTTAAAATGACCGCCCCATATCCAGCTCATTGAATAGAGAAGAAAACATTAGTCACACCATCTGCCAGTTTTTCTAATGGTGGTTTGCACCTCTGAATAGGTTCATGAAAGTGTGATTGATCTCGTTCCGCAGGTTCGCAGTGACTACATGCAACACAGTGCTAGGAGAGTTAGTGATGGGATGGCCCTGCAGTTGGGCTGTCTGGAGATCAGGTAAGTTCAACATGGTAAAGAAGACCTGACTTGCTTTTTTTAAATATTTTCAACCTAGTGTGTAATTCTCTGTAAAGTCACTCCAGAGGGAGATACAACTCTGTTTGTATAGCAACTTTTATTCACAAAATGCATTGTGCTTTACTTTAAAAAGTCTTAAATAAACACCAAGCACTTCACTTCACAAAAAAATACCATAATTAATATAACATAAGATGAAGCCCACTTTATAATGATGGTGATTAAAACCCAGTAATAGGGCATTCCTGTAGCTCAGGCAGTTATCAAGGCCATGGTCATGGGTTCAAAAAGCCATTTTCAAATGACATCCCTTCAATTCTTCTTAATCTAACAGGAGGTTTTATAAAGACATGAATGCCAGCGGCCTGGAGAAAAAATCAAACTTTGAACTGCTGGAGTAAGTAGTTAGTCTTGTGCTGTTATTAGTTTTACATAATAATAATAATAATATGCACAATGCATTGATGGCATTTCTTCTCCTTTCAGGAAAGATGTCGGCCTGCAATTGTTCTTTCCTCAAGAATTAATCAGCAGTATGAAGGTGAAAACATTTTCTTGACCTCTTTGAGAATAAGGCAGCAAAGTGCTCAACAACAGCGTTTGTGTTTTATGATTAATAATGAATAAATGTTGTTCATATGTGTCTGGTAACAGCCGAAACACCTGAGAAAACTGATCCAGCAAACTTTCCAGCAGTTTGCGATGCTGAAGGAGGAGCAGTGCATCATGAAGTTCTTTGAGACATTATCTGTATTTTCCAATTTTGATGAAGAGGTTTTTCCTTGCGAGCTAGTGGTAGGTGTATTCTTTTTATGGTAGATGTGGGTGATTTTACAAATAACATGAGAACAGTCTGAAGTTAGGATAATCTTGAAGAAAATGCTGCATAAACATCACTTTCGCAATAGCTATGAATCAGATTTTTGACTTTATTTCCAGCAGCATATCATTTTTTTTAAAATATAACAATTGTCTTTTGCTAAATGTTTTACTTCAAAGATGTGCTTGTGATCTTTCAGGAGCGTAGATAATGTCACTTGACAATGCATGCATGACATTGATTTGAGTATGGTTTAAAAGATCAATGTAGATCAAGCAGTTGTTGTGATGCCCTAAATTCTGTAAATGTCTGATACTTCTCTAGCAAGGATGGAGCGTCTCTGTGGATCTGGTCATTGGCCCCAAAGGTATTCGGCAACGCACAGACAAAAGCTCTGTGGTAAGATGAACATCCGCTAACACGTCAAAACAACAGCTCAACCTTGACTCTTAAACGCATAAATAATAACCACTTCTATTTGTCAACCGACCTCAATGGAAATAATGTAATCTCATAATCATTCGTGTGAAATACTCCATCATAGTGCTTCAAATACACATTACAAGATGTTTATAGATTACTCTTAGGGAAGGTTTTCGAAACTTTTAGGTAAAGTTTTAGAAAAAGTTTTTTTTTTTTATATATATATATATATATATATATATATATATGTGTCTGTACACCTAGAGCATTTTTTATTTTATATATATATATATATATATATATATATATATATATATATGTGTGTGTGTACACCTAGAGCGTTTTTTATATTTTTTATATATATATATATATATATATATATATATATATATATATATATATATATATATATATATATATATATGTGTGTGTGTGTACACCTAGAGCGTTTTTTTATTTTATATATATATATATATATATATATATATATATATATATATGTATATGTGTGTGTGTGTGTGTACACCTAGAGCGTTTTTTTATTTTTTTTATCAAGGTTTATTTCAGTTTCAGTGTTATTTTAGTACATAAAGTTTAACTGGCTGAAGGTTTAGCTGAAATAAATAGTTTTTTCTTTCTTTTTTAAATAGAACAAAAAGGGTTTAAAGTTTTTTTTCCCCCAAGTAATGCATTTTTTAAAATAGTTTAATGCATGTTGATGTCTTTCTTTGTGTCCTCATTAGCCGGTCAGTCTAGCCAGATTTGCACAAATTCGGAGTATTAAATACACCCTTGAGAATGATGGAAAGACACTGCTACATGTATCTATAGAAGGAGCTAAACAGGTAAATGCATCTACACCTCTCTGAACGTATTTGCTGAAATGAAAGCTTGATTCATCTGTTTAAGGGCCAGTCACACAGCCGATCGCGCATGAATTACTCACAAATCACGCATAGATTGGGTTTGTGCGTGCTTGTGCGTAGAGAAATTGACCAAAGTATTCCACGAACACCCGACGCATGAATCACTGCCGGAGCGCGTCCAAACACGCACGCTTCGCGAACGTTCCACGAACAAGCACTTTCAGAATCCACATTGTCAGTGGAATGAACGTGATCCGCGCGCCGCGGTGCGCGGTTCATGAGTGATATGAAGGTGGGGCGTCAGTGGACGTGCGCGCTTTCGAACCAGTTCCGACGCATAAGCACTGACGGCCGACGCGTGTCCCACGCATGTCACGCATACTCAACGCATAAACTACGCACGCCGACTCATAAATAACGCACACCGACGCACATCTGTGCGTCAGAAAATTTTTGAACCGTTCAAAACTCAAAATCACGCACAAACCACCTTCGACGCACATCCACTTACAATCACTGACGGTCCTCGTTCGTTCCACCGACTAATTACGCATATGACGCACACGCTGCGCAGAAACGAAAATCTGTGCGTAATTCGTGCGTTCTTCATGCGTTTTCGCTGTGTGACTGGGCCTTTAGCTTCTTTAATCTTCTTATGAAGATTAAAGTAATGCATATTCAAAGATTTGGCCTTTCTATTTTGTGTTTTTCAGCCTTTATCCATCAGCACAGTCTCTCTGGCCATCGCAGAGAACATGGCAGATTTAATCGATGGTTACTGTCGTTTGGAGAACAGAAACGAGACAACATTAATAGTGCAGTCCAATAAAGGTGCATAGGTCTTATTCTTTCATTATATCAGGTTACGAAACCAACATCAATACCTATTTTAAATTAGTATTCAATAATGAAACCAGTGTAAATAGTTTCTCAGCTAGTTTTTGTCTCACCTCATCGGTGCTTTACCATCGCTAATATAGAAACATAGTGAACACTATATTTTCCACCATATGAATAACAAACCACCGTTTGTGTTCACCAGACAAAGATTCTAGAATCTCTCTACCGCCTTTACCCTCCAGGTGAGAAGTGATGTTTATCTATATATATTTATATCAATCCATATGTCTTGCGTCTAATCTAATTTGCAATTTAAAAATAAATTTAGTGTGTGTGTATGTGAATATTTTTGTATTTGCAGTGGTGTATTAAAATGCAGTTTTTAAAAGATTTTGCTTATTTAAAAACTGCATTTTGTGTTATATTTGACTAATATTTAAGTTAGTTAAGTTAAGTTAGGTGGTGATCTGAAAAATTTGTGACAAACATGCCAAAAATCAGGAAAGGGGCAAACACTTTTTCACACCACTGTATATTTACCTTTTCATTTCTTTATTTTATTTATATTTATATATTTTAATAGCTGATTCTGTTTCATTGATCCTGTCTAATTTTCTATTGCAAAGCAGTGTGGAAAACACCAGATGTGGCTTGGAAAGTACAAGTATGTAAAGCTTTATATATATATATAAAATATATTATATATAATATAAATATAAAATATTTATACATATAATATATTATAAAATATATAAAATTAATATAAATGTAAAAAAAATAAGAATATATATATATATATATATATATATATACTTATATACGTATATAAATATATACTTAATAAAATATATTATATATATATATATATATATATATATATAGATAAAATATATTATATATATAATACTGCCTATATATCCACATTTTATAAAAGGTTTGTTTCATTATTATTTTTTTCTCTCCAAAGGTTCAGATATTTATTCAGAGATACCAGAACATAAACCAGATGCATGTAAGAACAAAAATATGTTTTAAGGTATTGATTCATTGTTTTTTATTATTTCATTATTTGACATCTTTAACTCAATCCTCTAATATTCCAGTATGTAAATTCAGCCTCTCACGGAGTGATGTTGTGCTTGGCCGGATTCTGGGTGAAGGTTTCTTTGGTGAGGTGCATGATGGGATTTATAAAAGCAAGGTTCGTGAATCAGTCACACACCTACAGGCCAACACATACAGCCTAACAGATCTCAAGGATTTAGAAGAAATCACTAGAAACCGAGTTTCAAGTTCAGCTTTCTGGACAGAAACCTCACAAATCTTGTCTTTATCCAGACAGGGGAACGGGTGAATGTGGCTGTAAAGACATGCAAGGATTGCACAGCTGACGTGAAGGAAAAGTTCATGAGTGAAGCCTGTAAGTTGTCATAAAATGGAAAATTCCAGTTCCTGAATATGACTAGAGTATAAAATACTCTACAAACACACCTGTGACCACATTACATCCGTATTACTGCATCTGTGTAGAATTACATTGTTTATCAGTAGCATTACGTTGTGTGTGTGTTTATTGGAATGTGGAATAACGTTTTGTAAATGCAATAAGCCTAGTGAAGCAGTGATTTACATTGAATTTTGATAGCTGTTCCCTGCTTCACAAGGCTTATTACTTTAAAAAAAACTTTAATCTGTATAGAATCTGAATAGAACACTAAAACCCTTAAATCGTTGTTATCATGCAGTGATCATGAAGAAATTGGACCATCCACATATTGTGAGACTCATAGGAATTATCGAAGAGGATCCCGTGTGGATTGTAATGGAGCTTTACCAGTATGGAGAGGTGAGATTTATTCACTTCATTTATTTATAGCTTCGCCTTTATTCAATTTCACAGCAATAAACAGGAAAATAACAGACGTATTCAAAAACGAGACAAGACAGCTCTGTGGACAAAAGTTGCACCTCTAGGTAAACCCCCTGTTTTTGAGCCCACACTGTAGAGACCTCATATGCAGAAGGACAAACGGCATAATGCTGGGCGCTGCCAACAGTTTCTGAAACGGTTTTAGCTTTATTCTTTTTACAGCTGACAGGATGGATTTGATGAGAGGTGAGATGGGTGAGAGATGTTCGTACATTGTAACCAAGTCCCATACTATGCAATAGGAAGGTGGTCCTCTTTGCTGGAAAAGCACTCTCTCTTTGTGTTTAACCTCAACCACAGCTCCTTCATGTGAGCAAGATCGATATCTCGCACTATGCATCCAGTAGGAGACTTGTCTTTTCCAGGACCTTGACACGTCGGTGTGGAGGTCGGGAAAGAAAGGCAGGCCTTGATGCAGAGGTTGTGCCCATGAAGGCAGCCAGCGCTCATCCAGCTTACTTTTCAGATGAGGGTCTTGCTTTTCGGCTGGCCACGATATTAGATGTTAAGCCTTGTGACAGCTCGAGTCACAACCTCTAACAGCTCCTCATAAGCTGAAGATCTCCAGCCTTGATGCTAACAACATCCAGCTCCTCAGAACTGGATAGCTGCAGGACCGTAGTACCTGCTTCCGGGCCTGGCAGAGGATACCAGACCCGCCAGGTGAAGGTAGAGCTAGGGCCAGGCCAGCTTCTAAACCCCTCTGACGGGTTCATTTGCGATCCCTGGGACGCAGATCACAGCTGTGCCTCGGCAGCAGGACCACGTTCCTGGATGGCCTCCTCGAAGACCGCTAGGTGGAAGCTGCTCACAGTGAACACAGCCAGCAACCTCGAGCACTGACCGTCCGTCCTCCGCTCCCAAACAAACAACACACAGATCATGTGTATCCCTGCCCGTAATGTAACTAGAGCAAATAGTAACACACTGACTGAATTCTTTGATCGCCATTTTTAATCGCGATTTGATCGCCATTTAAACTTGCTAGGGAAGGTCAGACAACACCAAATAGACGTTTCACATATAACGCTTACTGAAGACACATAAGCTGCTATTGCCTGCATTTGGCATGCTTTTATAATTTCCTGGTTCATGAAGTCACCCGCTTCTGACATACAGTCACACCATTGGTTAGATTTCACACATGCTTCACGACGTAGTCACGCTAAGCGTCCCCAAGGAGCTTCCTTGAGAGGGAACTTGCACTTTGGAACCTACAGTACAGACCAAAAGTTTGGACACACCTTCTCATTCAAAGAGTTTTCTTTATTTTCATGACTATGAAAATTGTAGATTCACACTGAAGGCATCAAAACTATGAATTAACACATGTGCAATTATATACATAACAAAACAGTGTGAAACAACTGAAAATATGTCATATTCTAGGTTCTTCAAAGTAGCCATCTTTTGCTTTGATTACTGCTTTGCACACTCTTGGCATTCTCTTGAAGAGGTAATCACCTGAAATGGTCTTCACTTCACACGTGTGCCCTGTCAGGTTTAAAAAGTGTGATTTCTTGCCTTAAAAATGTGCAGAAGACACATTGTGCTGATAGTCCTACAGAATAGACTGTTAGAATTTGTATTATGGCAAGAAAAAAGCAGCTAAGTAAAGAAAAACAAGTGGCCATCATTACTTTAAGAAATTAAGGTCAGTCAGTCCAAAAAATTGGAAAACTCTGAAAGTGTCCCCAAGTGCAGTCACAAAAACCATCAAGCGCTACAAAGAAACTGGCTCACATGCGGACCGCCCCAGGAAAGGAAGACCAAGAGTCACCTCTGTTGCGGAGGATAAGTTCATCCGAGTCTCCAGCCTCAGAAACCGCAGGTTAACAGCAGCTCAGATTAGAGAGCAGGTCAATAACACACAGAGTTCTGCAGCAGACACATCTCTACAACAACTGTTAGGAGGAGACTGTGTGAATCAGGCCTTCATGGGTTGAATATCTGCTAGGAAACCACTGCTAAGGACAGGGAACAAGCAGAAGAGACTTGTTTGGGCTAAAGAACACAAGGAATGGACATTAGACAAGTGGAAATCTGTGCTTTGGTCTGATGAGTCCAATCGAGATGGTTTGGGGTGAGCTGGACCGCAGAGTGAAGGCAAAAGAGCCAGCAAGAGCTAAGCATCTCTGGAAACTCCTTCAAGACTATTGGAAGAACATTTCAGGTGATTACCTCTTCAAGAGAATGCCAAGAGTGTGTAAAGCAGTAATCAAAGCAAAAGGTAGTTACTTTGAAGAACCTAGAATATGACATATTTTCAGTTGTTTCACACTTTTTTGTTATGTATATAATTCCACATGTGTTAATTCATAGTTTTGATGCCTTCTAGTCATGAAAATAAAGAAAACTCTTTGAATGAGAAGGTGTGTCCAAACTTTTGGTCTGTACTGTATTTCAAAGTTTTTGTTATCAGGCCACAAAAACGTTGTCGTCGTGTAAATGAACGGCCAGAACGCATTAAAAATTTCAGACGATAGAAAAGTCAGAGTTCTGTCACAAAACCGAGAATAAACCAGATCAATGTGTAATAGTATTGTTAAATCACACTAAATAGTTTATTTTTTTGCTGTATATTGACTCATAAAGGTACTTTCTGTTATTTCGGTTTGCAATCACTCTTGCCAATATCACAGTAAGGGGTAAATCTGGCCCTGCTCATATCGGTACATTATGCAATACTGTTAATCAGACTTTATATCATCTTTATATCATGTTTTTCTCTGTGTTTACTTCAGCTTGGAAATTACCTGACAGAAAACGAGCAGAAACTAACCAATATCACCCTGATCCTGTACAGCCTGCAGATCAGTAAAGCCCTGGCTTACCTAGAGGGCGTTAACATGGTACACAGGTACGTCGGTGCACCTTCCAACCTGTGCGTCCTAAATTAAATGGGTTTTTTTTGTTGAAATACATTATACTATTACTGTGAATAATTATTACCTAGTTAGTTTGAAATCAACTACTCACTGTACATCTACTTGGGTGTTTCCTGTGGAGAAATTATAATCTAAATTAAAATCTAAATGATACACTTTTTGTGTGTGTGTGTGTGTGTGTGTGTGTGTGTGTGTGTGTGTGTGTGTGTGTGTGTGTGTGTGTGTGTGTGTGTGTGTGTGTGTGTGTGTGTGAGTCTTACAAGTTTTGTTCAAGATAAAAAGAAAGTCCAAAAGTACATTATTTACTTTAAAATTGAAGTCTTTGTAATATTTTAAATGTCTTTACTGTCACGTTTTATCAATTAAATGCATCCCTGCTGAATACAAGTATTATTGTATAAGTATTAAGTCTGTATATACTATTAGAACAGACACAAAACTAGAACTTGCCTTCTCACACCTTACATGTGCAATTGTCTTTTCACAGCTGCTTTTGATAATCATCTATATCTCATGCATGTGGTTGTAAAAAGCCGATAATGTAGTTATTCAGATACTCTTTTTTTCCATCAGAGATATTGCTGTGAGAAATGTGTTGGTTGCCAAACCAGACTGTGTGAAGCTGGGAGACTTCGGCTTGTCCAGATACATAGAAGAGGAAGAGTATTACAAAGGCAAGTTCTGACTGGATGTCACATCTCTCTGTTTTAATCTTACTCACACTGATATAAGCAGTTTTTACACTCTCGTTTCTTATTCCTAATGCTGTCGAATGACACTTTGTTCTCTTTCCGAAGCCTCCGTGACTCGATTACCAATCAAATGGATGGCGCCAGAGTCTATCAACTTCAGACGGTTTACCTCGGCCAGTGATGTCTGGATGTTTGGTTAGTGACTTTGAAGCATGACGTAGCGTTAGTGAGATTAATGCATTTATGGATGCAGAACGTGTCGTGTCATGTTTGCAAAGCGCAATGCAGACTTTTCAAAGCTGAATCACACTTTTGATCACATTGGGCAATAAATAACCATAATCATCAGGACTTTTCAAGACATTGTCATGCTGTGAATTCCTGTTTCCTGTTGTCATTCTTGCTGATTCTTCTGACAAACCAAACTTTTCACAATGTCTCAAAGCTTTGTAATGCAATTCAGAAGACGCATGTGTAGTTCCTGATTCTTAGCGGCTTCATATGCTTCTCCTTTCAGCTGTGTGCATGTGGGAGATCATGAGTGGAGGCCAGCAGCCGTTCTTCTGGCTGGAGAACAAGGATGTGATAAACCATCTGGAGCAGGGCGTTCGTCTACCCAAACCTGAGCGGTGCCCGCCAACCCTCTACTCCCTCATGACCCGCTGCTGGGCCTACATCCCCCGTGAGAGACCCAGCTTCGCCGAGCTAGTGTGCAAACTGAGGTACGGCACTGCCAAATGAAAATAATACAAACTGACCAACACTTGCATTAAGTGGATATTAAGGGGAAAAAAATTATATTATATAAAAATCTAAAATTATTATAAATAAATATTACAACTGTAAATAATAATATAAATAATAACAAATTTAAATAAGAGACCCAGCTTCACTGACCAAGAACCAGATTTACTAAAAAGGGCAAATTAGCGTGCAAGTACATTTCCAAAAAAGCAGCAATGGGAATGTCAAAGAACAGACGCTTATTCCACAATGAATAACACAATCTACCAAGAGCAGTGCAAATTTGCGTCTGTATATGTGTGTGTGTATATATATATATATATATATATATATAGGGGAGAATGGGGTAAAGTGAGACATTTTTTACATTTGCTCCCCTCTAAGCAAGCTAAAATTATATATCAATAAAATTTACACATTTCCCATAAATTCAGGATGTTTCCTAGCAATTGAAATTATCAGAATGCATTTAGGACGAAGGTTAGTGAAAATATGAGTGTTTTAAAAAAAGTGGTCTTGTGTCTCACTTTACCCCAGCTAAGGGGTAAACTGAGACAGACCAGAAAAATCAAGGGGGTAAAGTGAACCACTAACCATTTCCACTCTGAAACTACCATAACAACACAACTTTGCTATTTTTTTGCTTTTCCTTGACAGTTTCTTTTGTCTTTCTTTATAAGCCTTTTCAATTCAATTCAAATTTGCTTCAATTCAAACTGAGAGAATTTCTCAGATTCTTCATCAGTTAGGATGGTTGTCTTCACACGCTTTCGTTTGGTTTGTGTTCTGGGGTTGGTAGGGTGTGACAAGGAGACAGGTTGGCTGGGAACACGAGGTACATCCATGTGGATGTGCCATTAGCATCAGCAAGTGCATTATCTGCTGCGGGTGGTTCATCTGCAGGGGGTGGACCATTCGGATCATCTGCAATGGCAGGCTGAAGCTCAGGGTTTGGCCGGTCTGACACCATGGATGGTGCAACCGCTTCATCAGGGAAAATGTCTCGATTATATGGGAAAATCCCAGAGGACCTAAATCCAGCAGTGATGTTGCATGGCGTCACTGCTGACATGAAGGTCTCATTCAAAAGTCCTGCAATCTAGTAGATCGAGACTGTTTTGCCAGGGTTGGATCTTATCCACCCATCAAGAGCTCGGCTGTATTGGGTCTTGAAAGGGCCAAACACAGTCACGTCGAGAGGCTGCATACGATGGGATGAGTGGGGTGGGAGGATGAGCAGAACAATGTTGTTGCTCTTTGCTATTTCTACTGCCTTAAGTGAGATGTGAGCCTTAAAATCATCCAGGATTAACAGCATGGGTACCTTTGGCTCCTGGAGGTGCTTAAACTTCACTCTGGGGAAGATAAACATAGGAGGTGTGGCATTCCCATAGACTTATAGACTTCTTTCTTTCCTTGACCTCAGCGGCTGCACTCTCCATCTCCTTGACGGGCGTTTTTCCCCAGGTTGTCTTCCTGGTGTATTGTCTTGGCATGATGGCTTTTCTAATGTACCTCATGTCTCACTTTACCCCACGGCATTTGTCTCACTTTACCCCACGTCACATTTTATTTAAAAAATTATCTCTCTTAGCAATTTAGGATAATCTTCAGCTAGCATCATCACATGGTTTTATATGTTGGTAGTTCATCAACATGTACGATATATGTTTTTTTTACCTGAATCAATTTGCTTCGGCGCAACAGTTGATTAAGTTGACAGCAAGAAAATTTACTTTTACATGCAAAAAACATATTTTTGTGAAAAAAACATGCTTAACACAGCACCATGGGGTCCACTCCTTCCTGGCCAAGGGGAAATGAGAGGGACTTGAAAACATAATGGTCATATGACCACAAATGTGTTCCGTTGCCTAGATACAGGGGGTGTCTCACATTACCCGATGTCTCACATTACCCCATTCTCCCCTATATATATATATATATATATATATATTAGAACTGTCACAGCTATTTTAAACTAGGCCCATTACAGAAAATGACGGTTTTGTAAATTTACCCTATCAGACATGGTAATCAAGGTTGGCCAATGAATCGATAAATAACTAAATGTCCACAAACTCCATTCCCACAAACACAAAGCAAACAAATTCCCATGACATAAGGTAACTGCAATAAAATAATCTATGTACAAATAATGGTGTGGTGTAGGAGTATGATATGTCCAATAAAGATGCTGATGGATGATTTTGTTTGGTAAAAGGTCACTAGAAAGAGCCGTCTTATCTGTTGATGATGGGCTCGATGAAATGCTGAAGTGTAGTAGATATTCATATTGATATAGGCCTGGAGTCCTTTGACTAAAGTCTTTGAGCAGTTGCAATATAGCACCTTCAGATACTGCAAGTTCTAAGGCTCAGCCAACCCCTAAATCCTGAGCAGACGACTGAAGTTATATGACGGAAATTCATACTGAATTCCCTTCTTACCCTTATACTTCCTCTTTTATTTAAAATGGAGGAGAGCTACTGGTGTCCCCTTGTGGCTGGGGTGAACATAACGCTAGCAAATTATTTGTGATACTTTAGCAGGAAGTGACTTTTACATATAATGTAACACTATATCTATATATCTATATATATATATATATATATACACACATACATACATACATACATACATACGGTGGAATACAGTTATGTCAACGGCCTCGGGGATTGCAAAAAAGCGTAGAGATAGCCGATGATCGAGAAAACAAAAGCCAATATGGCGATTTGTTCATTTTAAAGTTCAAAATATTGAATGCCTCATCTCAATTTCAAGGAAAATGTTTAAAGTTCCAGTGGACTTCAAATACTGGTTGTTTTCCAAATCTTCAAATTTGTCACATGTGTGAAGGTCAAGGATGTTTTTTTTTTTTTTTAACAAGAAGAAGCGTATACGTTTATAGCGTATATCACTGTGTATGTTTGCTAACAACAAAAGGCATTTGTGCACCAACTAACAGCAGAGATTATAATGGCTACTTTATGTTTATGTTGGGAATATACCTTTAAGACAGCGTATAAAGCTTGTAATCTGGGCACTCTGACAGCCAGTGCAAGTTTTACCAGTATACGATAAAAACCACCTTTGATTCTCGATACAAACCTTTAATTATATTCTCCAACATTGCAAACACAATTTTGCTCACAGTGTAAACACAGTCACATAAACACACAAACACATTCGCTCATAACACAGTCATTTCGCTCGGACACAGTTCTGATAGTATTACACACGCAGTTAATATGGTTTCTTTACAAAGTCTAAAATGCTTTGTTGCTTTTTCTCTTTAACGGTCTGCTTGAAAACAAATGCTTCTAAGCTTCTATCAGTAACGCCGAATTGTTGATGTTTATGTAGTCTGGGAATTCCTGGACAGTGAAGGCGAACTCCTGTGCCTCTTCTTCCAAGATAGCATCTGCAAAGCTTGATTTTTGTGCGAGTTGAGGAGTGAGCAACCGTACAGACCGTGATGCAAACTCAGCACATGCGCAGTGAATTAGGTACGATCATTAGTCACAGGGATCGAGATAACTGATGTAAAGTGGCGACTTTGTCCCTCTTTTGTGCTCGAGATATTAGGGTTCGGCGACATAAAAGAATCGATAAGAAAATGCTAAGACAATGAGAGAATTTGACAGTTCCTCTTCAAAAACGTCGACATAATAGGGTTGGCGAGTTAACCGAGGTCGAGAAAAGTGGGTTTCACTATATACTGTAAATATATATATACAGTATATAGTGGACCACACTTATCTTGACTATATACTATATATATATATATATATATATATATATATATATAATTTATGTATCTCTCCTGCCATCTTTTTACTTCCTGGTTCCCAATGTGCTCTCGCAGTGTTTTTTCCACTCATCTCATCATCAATCACCTCAATAGTCTTGTCAGTTGTATCCTTTCCTCTTATTCTTCCCTGTGTTTCTTTCTGTCCTGGTCCAATCTCATCTATAGTATGTTCTGTCTACATCTTAGTGTACGTTTATGCACAGTGCGTGCTCATAGTGTTTTTATATGCATTTGTATATATAAATGTATTTGTATATCCATATGTATTTGTATATATTTTTTTCTGTTTGCTTCCAACAGTGATATTCATAAAATGGAGAAGGAAGTGGAGGTGGATTGTCTGAGATCCAGAACCCGCTCCATAAGCACAATGCCGTTTCCTGACGCTCCACCAAAGGTGTCTGTCATTTCACTCTCTATGTTTCTCATACTGTTATTCTTGTACTATTTATAACACTCTTTTTTTTGTTCACCTACATTCTTGTTTTATGGAAAGCCATCAAGGTTGAAACCATCAGGTTTCAACACTCTCAATCCACGTCTTCAACTGCAGGTGATTTTTCCTCCTATAACTTCTGTAGTTGCTTTAACTGCACAAAATGCAGCTTCTGTGTAGTTATAAGTAGATTTACATTGTAATGTTTTAAATGCAGGTCCATGGGAAAGATAAATCTTTAATATCTCATATCTTTCTCATAGATGGCAATGAATTAAATGGCGATATTTTGTCTGTACATTCAGAAGAGATTTCCACAAAGTCTCATATTCTGCTCAATATTCTCAATATGAACTCAACATTTCTCATCAAATTCTCCCACAATTAAGAAATCTTGTACTGTCATTGACGTTCATTTTACAGCTTTATTTCTATCTATTTCAAAGGAATTGTAAGAGAAACAATGTTGATACTGAAATTAAACATTTATAGTGGTTTGAAAAAGTGTCTACCCCCTTCCTGATTTCTTATTATTTTTCAAACTAATTTAAAAGGACAAGGACTAATTTAATTTACAAGTAACAGTAAACACAGTAAGAAGTAAATACAAAATGCAGTTTTTAAATGAAGGTTGTTATAGTTAAGGGAAATCAAAATATTTTTTGGTGGACAGCTGAATTAAGGGCTCATTTATCACAGCAAGTCTTCCAGGTCCTGAATCAGCAAAATAGTCCCAGACCATCACACTACCACCACCATATTTTACTGTTGGTATGAAGTTCTTTTTCTGTGGTGTTACTTTTAGGCCAGATGTAATGGGACACACACCTTCCAAAAATTTAAACTTTTGTCTCGTCAGTCCACAGAGTGTATTCCCAAGAGTTTTGAGGATCATCAAGATGTTTTCTGACAAAAATGAGACAAGCCTTAATTTTATGTTTTAATAGGTGGGGCAAACACTTTTTCACACAGGGCCATGTAGGTTTGGATTTAGTTTTCCCTTAATAATAACAACCTTCATTAAAAAACTGCATTTTGTGTTCACATGTTATCTTTAACTAATATTTAAATTTGTTTGATTATTTGAAACATTTAAGTGTGACACCTTCCAATAAAATAAATCATGACGAGGGCAAACTCTTTTTCACACCACTGTACATACGATTTATTTTGTGGATGATGCATTTAAAATTGGTAGACTGTCTATAAACAGCTTCATGTTGGTCACGTCTATCTAGGTCAAGTCACACCATTTCCAGTGTGTGTGGTTTTGACCTGCTTTTCTGCATTTGTGCTCCAAACCGCCATGTTGCACGTCATTGTGTTGAGTATGTTTTAGCGTGTGGTTTTGCTTGTCTGTTTGTTCTTGCTCACGTGGCCAACTTTCCAGCTGCCCGAGTTTCTGCGCATTAGCTCGCCTGTCCTCGCCAGCCCACCAGACTGGCGTTTCACACTCATGTCCAGCTGCGCGCTGACCCTGCCGCTGTCCCCACGCCGTGGCAGTATGGGGGTAAGAGTGCCACTTACCTTCCGTAGTACAAACAGACGGCTCCTCTGTGTCATTTCACTTCAAACATGACTTTGTTGCTCAGTATTTTTGCTTGTTTTTTTTGTATTTAACGTTTTTAAATCTAGAAACATTTACTTGACAAGCAAAATAACAAGATATTGCATCTAGTTTTCTTAAAGGTTTTTCCTAATGTTCCCACTAAATTATGTAAACACTTCTTATGAATGCTCTTTGAATATTCAAAAGTCCGTTTTTAAAGGGGACTTATTTCACAAGATCTAATGTAAGTCTCTGATTTCCCCAGAATGTGTCTGGGAAGTTTCAGCTCAAAATACCTCAAAGATCATTTATTATAGCTTGTTTTTGTATGTATTCCTTTAAATACAAATAAGCTGTTTCTCCAGAATAAGGTGAAGCTTTTACAGCTCGTGCCTTGGAGCAACCAGTCTTACATGTTCAAACTGGAGTTGGGCAATGATGGAGAGATGTTCTATGGAACAATAATGTTTTTCCGGTGTAGACGTGCATCTCCAGCTGCTACAGCGAGGAAACTTAAATGGACTCTGTGCGGGATCTGTGCTGTTAGTCACCAGTCATGGCTTTTCCCTACTCCTGCGTAAGGAAGGGGGAAATCTGGAACAGCTTGTTTGAAGAGATTTAAAGAAAAGAAGGGGGGGGGGGATACCATTATGGACTGGGTTTGGGGGGGGGGTGCATAAGTTTTCATTAACTTTTTATATCTTGGTTATACAAATATTAATCTAACATTCCATTTTATCATTTTGCAAACATTTACAAAGATTGGTATTTTAAAAACATCCAAACATTCAACTAAAACATTTCAGAACAAACATTTCATTAATGGTGTTTAACATTTTGTGCTAACACTGAGAACATTTAATGTCACTAGAACCCTTTTGGTTACGTCACAGCCTGTCAAAACCACCCTTGACAGCTTGTGCCAATGACTAAAATAGAAACTTTCGCAATTAATCAAATTCAGCCACTTCCTTTGGAACCTATTCAAGGTTGAGAAAGGAAATAAAGCACAAATGTTAGTCCATCAGAATGCACAGATGAACTATGATTTACCACATGCTAAAGGGCCAGTCACACAGCGAAAACGCATGAATCACGCACGAATTACGCACAGATTTTCATTTCTGCGCGGAACGTGCGTCGTATGCGTAATTCATCGGTGGAACGAACATGGACCGTCAGTGATTGTAAGTGGATGTGCGTCGAAGGCGGTTTGTGCGTGATTTTGAGTTTTGAACGGTTAAAAATTTTTCCACGCATAAGCACTTTCAGAATCCACATTGTCAGTGGATGTCAGTGGAATGAACTTGATACGTGCACGGTTCATGCGTGATATGAAGGTGGGGCGGACGTGACGTGGACGGACATGGACGTGTGCGGTTTCGAACTAGTTCCGACGCATAAGCACTGACGGCCAACGCGTGTCCCGCACATAGTCACGCATACTCGACGCATAAACTACGCACGCCGACTCATGAATAACGCATACGGAAAAATGTTGAACCGTTCAAAACTCAAAATCACGCACAAACCACCATCGACGCACATCCACTTACAATCACTGACGGTCCACGTGCGTTCCACTTCCACTTTGCTTCATCACTCTTTCTGACTGGTGTATGGTGAGCGTTCTGGCGCAATATGGCTGCCGTCGCATCATCCAGGTGGATGCTGCACCCTAGTGGCGGTTGAGGAGATTCCCCCCCCTTCCATGTAAAAGCGACTTTGAGAGTCTTTGATAAACGCGCTATATAAATGTAATGAATTATTATTATTATTATTCAGATTTTGATTGAACTACACTTTATACACTTTACACTTTAAATAAAGTTATTTTTATTTCAGTTTCAGCAATTTCAGTACATCAACTTATTTTATTTCAGTGAGTTGCCATGGCAACATTCAAATTTGTATGTTTTAAATCTTCTTTTTTCAGCTTTATATTAATTACTGAAAACTATTTTAATAAATATACTAATCAATAACTAATAATAATAATAAATATATATATATATATATATATATAAATATATACATATACTTATAATTATTATTACGATAATTAAAATAGTTTTTATATATATATGCGTGTGTATATGTATGTAAATAATATGTTTTTATTTATTTATTTTGCTTTTTAGTTAACAATAACAACAGAGGTGCAAGAAGAAATTTTGGGATTTTTTTTTTCTTTTTTCTTTTTTAAAGACATGATTTCAACATTTGGAGTCTATTGCTGGACTTAATGATAACAGACATGGAATAAAAGCTGCAACTCCTCGACTGCAGCTGATCTGAGTGAGTGTTTTTGTGTGTTTGTGAAGGATCGTGGTTTTGTGGAGCCCAGCAGCAAGGAAGACGCCCAGCGGCTGTGGGAACTGGACAGGCAGCATGTGCAGGAAACTTTAAGGAGGCAGAAACAGGAAATGCTGGAGGACAAGAAGTGGCTGGAGAAAGAAGAGAAGCTTCTGGTAAGTCATCAGTAGTGTCTCTCATCAGAGCCATCCTAGTAATGTTCTGGCAATGTTCTCTCAAAGTTATGATCAAATGGTCCTCTAGTAATGTTATTAGAACGTCATCTGGTCTTTAATGTTGTTCTTAAAAACATCATTCATGGATTTTTTTTTGTGTCAGAACGTTCAGAGAACATTCAAAAGTAACGTTCCCATGTTTGCAGAATGATAAAATGGAATGCTTCCTTAACGTTTACAAAACCAAGAACGTTTTTAACATTTGTGAAACATTAAAAAACTGGACGTTTTGAACACTCACAACTAAAAAAATCGACAAGGAGAGAATTAAATCGTTTGCTCTGCACAGCTTAAAATAGACTGTCAAATAAGAAATGGTTATTTATGATCTTAAAGACATGTTTCTGATATTATGCATGATTAATCAGTGCACATTAATCCAAAGAAAACAAGTATTTCTAATCTTTCATCAAAGCCTAATGACTTGCTCCACCACCGAAACTTCTTTCCTTTTTTGCTTGACGTTTCCTTTCTGCATGAACTTCTGTGCTATATTTTGTCTTGTTTCACTTGAAATGCGTACATTATGAAAGTTAATCAGATTGAAAAAGATTTAATGTTGACTTTAGGGTCATGGTTCTCCGTTTCTCTTTCAGGATCCGTTTGCCAATGATGACACGAAGGCTAAAGTGGTAATATACTACATATTTAGAGTCTCTTTTATGCCGTCTTCATCCCACCATTACTGTTGTCTTCCACTGTTATACACTGCTAAGACGTTTTCCTCTCTCTTTTAGATGTCAGAAAATGAGACAAGCCAAGGTCAGTTCATTTTAACACACATGATTACATTTCAAATATCAACAGGGATTTTTTTTTATATCAACCCAAAAAAACACACTCCAAGACTGAATGTGTTTTTATCATAGCTGAATCGAAGCAAAATTAAGCTTCATGAAAAATGAGGAAGAACAAAAAGAGTAACATATAGTAGGTCTACATGAGTGTATACAAGCACGAGTTGGTTGTTATTCGCCAGCAGCTCACACTCAAAACCAGTGTTACTCACAAATGGAGCAGAAGTAACGTAAACTCTGCATCCTCTTCCAGCCCTTCCCGATCAGGTCTTTCCATCTCTGGAAAACTTTTCTAGTATTAACACGGGTCCTAAAGCTCTTGCTGATCATAACCCTTCTTTTTCCAGTGATATTCCTCTGAGCTTAACTCTTTTGTAATGTCTCTCAGCCATCTCTCTTTCTACAGTCTTTCTTCAAGTCTCCATCTTGCTCACTCACTCTCTCTCCTCTCCCTTTCTCTACGATGCTGTGCGCAAAACTTAAACTTGTTTGTGTATTCTAAATTATTATTTTTTCCTTGCTTTTATCCCTCTGTGTTTGTGTTTTGTGTTTTTGGGACGCTTGTGCTCTTTTCCCCTTCGTTCTCGCTTCCACGTTCAGCGCTTACATTTCAAAAAGGTACACTTCGATTTTCATGTAAATTAGGGCTGGCGTAAGCATCACCATTGGTCCACTGGTTCTAGATTGACAGCTTCTACTAGCCAATCAGTGGAAGAGGAGAGTTGATGTCATTCCGGTGCGACTCATGGCTGCTGTTGCTGATTGGCTCACTCTCTCTCCATCATGAGGGGACACGCCCCCTTTCTGCTGATTGGCTACAAGTGTGTTGTGCTACTCTGTCGGATCCACTTTCAACACTATTTCTCAGACAGTTGACTCGATTTTGTGATGTGTTAGACTAGTTGTCCAGTCCGGTTCTGTTCACACATCACATTTTCAGATAATGCGGTTATGAGTCCTGAAAATGTACGCTTGTGAGTTTGGTTATAGAATACAGTGTCACTCCCGTAAATTACCGTACTCTGTATGAATATAATAATAATAGAATAAGTGTATTAAAGACTCAAATACAGAACTGACAACCGTATTCTTCTGCTGTATGAACGTGGTCTATTTCAGTTAGTTGCCAAAATTTCTAACTTGTCATATTTTATGTGGTTACACTTTTTTTAAGATGACATAGTTGCATTGTACTTACTCAAATAATTACTGAATAATATGAATTACATACATATACTTACTTATATAGAGGTATTGTTACGAAGTGAGGAACAGAGCATGTGCGATGCGGAGTCAGACGAGGAGGAGAGCAGGGTTTAAACTCAAAATAACTTTAATAATAATAAACTCAAACAAAAGACTTCAAATACAAAATCAAAGAAGCACACATGTGCATTAACTGAATTAAACAAGACTTAGGAGAAACTCTGGAAGACAGGCAGGACATCCACACATGACTAACAACATCACTAACTTCAACATTAACAACCAAAAAAGACAAGGGAAATGCAAGAGGGTTAAATACACAAGGGAATGGCGAACACCTGGGAAGACTAACGATGAAAGTGATGAACAAGACAGGTGCAGGAAAGACACAAGATGAAACACAGAAGGGATGAGGAAGTGAAACAACACCTGACATGACACACAGGAAGTGACAATAGACCTCACCGACAGGAAGTGTAATATTGACCTCACAGGAAGTGCACAGATGACATGACAAACAGGAAGTGACAATAGACCTCACCGACAGGAAGTGTAACATTGACCTCAAAGGAAGTGTTTGTCATGTCATCTGGTTTGTTACTTGTAATTACTTGTAATAATACTTGTAATAATCATAACCTGTTATTACTATAGTAAATACATGTAAACAATAAAATCTTTATTTATTTATTTCAGCTTTATTTCTGGTACTGAAAATTATTTTTAATAGTTTTAGATGTTACACTGTTGTTGATGCTATTGCTGTTATATTCCTTTAATAATTATTTCAGTTTCCAATACTTATCCTGTCGCACTCTTAATGATGACTTATAGGATCCATAGCAAAGCTTTTTCTATGTCGTTTCACATTGTTTTTTGCTGTTT
Organism: Rhodeus uyekii; assembly: GCA_037043235.1. Classification (NCBI taxonomy): domain Eukaryota; kingdom Metazoa; phylum Chordata; class Actinopteri; order Cypriniformes; family Acheilognathidae; genus Rhodeus; species Rhodeus uyekii. The sequence continues at coordinate 3,488,428 of JAWRVZ010000057.1, forward strand.
TGCTCTCAGCTCATTTCCAGGGTCCCCCAGAGAAGCCCCCGCGGGTGTCCACTCAGGTAATTGCTGTCTTAATTCGGTTAGGGACGGGGTTGAAGGGTAGCAGAGACTTCTGATCTCTTTTTGAAGCTGCTGAGTAAAGGTGTCCGCCATCCTTTGGAAGTTTCCAGACGAGCAGATGGCAGCAATCAAAGCAGCGGCTTTTACTTGGAGCTCTGTGACTAAAACCTGATGAGCTTTGGCCTTTTGAGCTCACCCTGGTAATGGGTCAGTAGAAAAAGGGTGAGGGACGATTCCCTCAACACTTATCTTTAGACTTCAGCCTTGGTAAGGCTGAAATTACAGCACCTGTCTCCGAGCTATGCGGTAGCTTAGCAAAGAAGTGAAACATACTATAATAACATATGATTCATGCATATGACTTTTGTTTCTCTAAATAAACATTAATTTAAATAAAATTAAATGTAAAAAACTTGTTGCTAAGATTACTTATTTTAATTTAGTTGAAAATAATGTCCTAAAAAAACAAAAACGGAAACGGAAATAAAAATTACTAATACCTCTTCTAAAAACTTGTGAAGTTAAATTAAATGTTTTTTTTTATTATAAATTAAAATTATAGCAATAAATAATATAGTATGCAAAATCACAGACACCGAGTGATAAGAACTGTAATTCAAATTTAATTTAGAAAACTAGTTCCGTCCAAATAGGAATTAATATAAATTAAATCTAAATGGTAATAACAAATTACTAGTAATACAGTAAATTACAGTAATAACAAAAAAAACAACAATAACACTGACATGGTTTAATCACCATGCAAGAAATTCTCACAATTTCATCTGATAAAATCCATGCATGAACATAATTTACAATGATTTAATGCACTGATTCTGATCAATATAGCCGGCGCCCACAGCAGAGCTGGATCGCACAGATGACATGGTCTACCATAACGTCATGGAGATGGTGAAGGTTGTGGTACAGCTGAAGAACGATGTCAACACGTTACCTGCCTCAGAGTACGTCAATGTGGTGAAGGTAGGTCAACTTTGAGTGTTATTTCTGGTCATTATGAGTTGTGTTTCTGTTTGACAAGGTCATTGTTGTCTTATTTGGCAGTCCGTAGGATTGACGCTGCGCAGTCTGATCAACAGTGTGGATGACATTCTCCCGTCTTTACATGAGTCCATCAGAACAGAGGTAAAAGATTTTGAAAATATAGCCATAGTGACTTCCCAGCTAACAGAAAACATTCTTAGAATGTTTTGCATTGGTTCTCTCAAAGATACGGGTAAAACTTTTGGTAATAGAATCTTCGTCCCTCGACCCCGTCCTGCTCGCCACATAATGTTTTATAATTTTTACAAAATGATACAATTTAGAGGGTGGTATGCAAGTACGCTTATTTGATTGCCAAAGCTTCTAACGAGACTTAAAAATGAGACCTTTCCCAACTTTATAGGTTGTCTCTGAAAGCCTCTAGACTGATTTTGAAGGATTTTGGATGTTTTTTTGGGACAATCAAAGGGATGTGTTGTTCACATGTGTTCCTGAGAGACTCTCTCTTTCGTTCAATGACACATGAAATGAATGCATATACAATGTTCAGGAGAGTGCCGAGAGAGCTATTCTGTTCTGTTGTCATGTAACTGAAAGGGCTAAGGATCCAAACACAGTCTTTATTAAGGGGTAATCCAGAATCACAGTACAAAACAGGCAGAGGGTCAAGACCAAGACAAGCAGTACAAATAAATGAGCAGGCGAAAGAGGAAAGTCCAAAAAACCAGGCAAAAAAATCCAAACCATGAGAAACCAGCGCGATCATGCTCAGAGATGCAGTGCCGACACATACAAGACTTGGCAATGAATGACTGAATAAACCAGCTTATATAGGAAGAGTTAACAAGGTAATGACACACAGGTGGCAGTGATCAAATAAATCCAGGCAATGGGTAATGGTAATTGAAGCAAGGAGATGATAATCTGATAAATTCAATGTGTCGTGCAAAGAAAAGCGATAAATTCAAACTATAGTCTCACATTTCCAGATGCAGATTGGTTGAAACTCTCTTCACATCCTGATCGCAACCAATAATAAGTGGTCTGAATATTAAAACATTTACATATCATCTGTGGAAGTCTCATGACCAAACATTGTTCATCAATCATTGCATTTGATCCAGATACAATGATAGGATATCCTACTTCAGTATCCATGTATTTCAATACCTCCACACACCTTCCGTACGAGTCTTTTATGACGCTTTGCTGGCGTGGCTTAGGAGACGCTCTGAAGGGAGGGCGGGATCTCATGAAATTCCCCACCCTACCTTTAACTTAAATTGACATTTTGAACATTCAGAGCACATCCAGACAATAACATTTTCATAACTTAATGGGAATATTTGCAAAGTGATCTTAGAGTGTATTTTTGTTTGCTGGGTTAATGAGCATTTTCACTCATGTAAATGCAGTACAAAATATCGTTCTGACTCATCTCTGTTCCTCAGATTGAAGGAACTCAGAAGTTGCTGAATAAAGATCTGGCCGAGCTGATCAGCAAGATGCGTCTGGCTCAGCAGAATGCCGTCACGTCTCTGAAGGACGAGTGTAAAAAACAGATGCTGACGGCCGCTCACACGCTGGCCATGGACTCCAAGAACCTTCTGGACGCTGTGGACCAGGCCAGAGTACGAGCAAATATAGCCAAATCCAGCCCACCCTAGATCCGATCCCTGATTGGACGTCACACTGGAGAAATGACCTGGCACAACTCACTTTATTTATGCTTCTGGAAAATAATGAAAGCAGTGCTTTCAATGTTGAATGTTGTTAGATGTTTTTCACAAATGTTTGCTTGTAGTCATTTTTAAAGAGTCAAAGATGTTTAATTTTTTTAATTTGATAGAAATGGAAATAAATGGAACATCAATATATTTACTATTTCTATACTTTCACAAAAGATGCTTTTAATTATTCTGAGTTTTTAGTTCCTCCATTAATTAAGACTTGAATTAAAACTCAATCAAAATTCAAATTCATTGAGAGTTTATTTGTTTTAATCAATTTAGTTTACTAGATAGAAAAAAGGGTAAAATTAGTTTAATGCAGATTGCACTCCCAAAGACCAATTCAATATTTTACTGCATTTTAATCTTCATTTTTAATGTTTTTGTCTTTTGATAAAATGTTGACACGACCATCAGCAGAGGGCGACAACGCTTATGCCGTCTCTTCTATTATTATTCTGTTAGGGACTTTTTACACAACTGTAAAATAGAGCTATTAAGGGATATGACTAGCAGACAGTCTCACTTACATTAATTATGAAATCAACCGAAGGAGACGTTTTCATGTCATGATTCATTCTTGATTTCCTAGTTGTTAGCTTGGCTTTAACTGGTCTTCATGTTTTGTGAAAATAGTGTTTTAGTTCTGCGGATGAGCAGAATTTCAAGTAGCAGTAGTAAATGTCATTTTTCTCCCTGTTCCCATTTAAAAATCTTTGACCACATGGTTCATAGAGCCATCTCGCATCATTACACATCCTTGGCAATATCAAAAGCATTGCCTTTTCAAAGACTTGACAAAGTTATAAATAAATAGTTCTGACCTTGGAGATAATTACTGTTGAAAGTGGCACGAAATGTTATCTGTGATTCATTGAACGGTTGGATAAAGGGTAAAGAGTGAACTGAATTGAACTGCCACCCATCAGGGTCACATAAGCGTTTGCCTCGTTGCCAAAGGTTAATTTTGCATATTGCGGCGGTGATGGCCCCGCTCTTTATGCATGGAAACGACAGGACTCGGGTGCGGTTTGATAGCGGTAAATGTCAGGGCATTCGACGAGAGCAGAGTTGTTTTTCCTGCATTGTAACAATGAAATGAATTCCTCAAATAATCCCTGAACGAGCTGATATCTCTTATCAAAGGAAGACGAAATATAAAGACTTTTTTTTAAATACATGTTACAAATGTTTGCTATTTTGTTAATGGTCCCTGGAAAAAGCCTTGACTTCAAGTCTTTATCAGAGCTCTTGATGTTGGTCTTAACGCAAACACATTCAGATCATTCCTGATATCCAGGGAGGCAAGAAGAGGCCGACCGTTCCCAGCAGGCACACGATGATGAACATCCACAGAAAGATACGGTCAATCACCATTGCCACGTACTTCCAGTCCTCCTTGACCTGTCAGAAAGCAAACATAGTGCGTTTAAAAAAGTGCTCAGAGAAAAACTGTGAACTGTGTCTGTTTAGTTGGTGGACAAACATGATGCAACATTCACACAAAGGGTTTAGCAATTTATCAATCATACACTATCCACTTTAGACCTTTTTTTGTATGTAGTTGCTTTTGTTATCAACATTTTTGTAACTGCCATATTATTTTTAGTAACTGCAACATTTTTTTTTATATAAATCAAGAATTATTTTTTCTTTATTTTATTTCTCACAAGTATAACTTTATATTTGACTTTATTTCTTATTTTAAACCTAATTCATGCCATCACGTCTCAAAATATTACTTAGGATTTCATCACTTTTACATATCTCATTTTTAAATTAGCATATCATAAAATTGATAACATATCAAATTTTAAGGGCCAGTCACACAGCCGATCACGCACGAATCACTCACAAATCACACACAGATTAGGTTTGTGCGTTCTTGTGCGTCGAGAAATTGACCAAAGTATTCCACGAACATTCGACGCACGTCCGACGCATGAGTCCAAACACGCACGCGTCGGGAACGTTCCACATACAAGCACTTTCAGAATCCACATTTTCAGTGGAATGAACGTGATACGTGCGCGGTTCATGCGTGATATGAAGGTAGGGCGTCGGTGGACGGACATGGATGTGCACGGTTTCGAACCAGTTCTGACGCATAAGCACTGACGGCCAATGCGTGTCCTGCGTCGTAAAAATTGAACTGTTCAAAACTCAAAATCACGCACAAACCGCCACCGACAAACCATCCACTTAAAATCACTGACGGTCCACATTCGTTCCACCGGCGAATTACGCATACGATGCACGCTCCGCACAGAAACGAAAATCTGTGCATAATTCGTGCGTGATTCATGCGTTTTCGCTGTGTGACTTGTTGACTTTTTGTCAATTTTAACTATCTTAAAGTTATATTTAGGATGTCATGATTTTGATGTTTAAATCTCATAATTATGATTTAAAATCTCATATTTTTTACTTTTTATCAATTTAAACGTAATATGACGGGATATACATTTTTTTAATTTTGTAATTGACTTAGTTTATCATAATTTTTTACTTTCACAATTTTGATGTCAATCATTTCATCATTTTATCTCATTTTATGACTTTATATTATAGTTAAGACTTAGTATGTTGGAATTTCTACTTTTTCTCATAATTAGATTTAATTGTATAATTATGACAATGTATTTCATAATTTAGATGCCAATTTTACAACTTTTTATATTATAGTTATGTTATATGATAGTATGACAACATTTTTACTTTTTAAATCATAATATGGCTTGGGATTTAAAATTATTTTGTGACATTTAATCTTATAATTATGATTTAATATATCACAATTGATACATTTGTCATCATTTATATTTTTGAAACTCATAATTATGATTCTCCAGTGCATGATTTTTCTTATGTGTCAAAAAGGGGCTTCCATAAACACTCAAAAAGTCTGCATGATCGAATATACTCACTGAAAAGTCTTCATTCTCGGCGTGCAGGTGATCAGCTATGTAGCACACCCCGTCCAGGGCTCGCAGGACATTGGGTGAGAAGCTGACACTGGGGTCTGACACGAGGTTTGTCAGCTTTGCTGGACGCTGGCACAGGTTCACCACGTGTCCTAGGTGCTGGAGCTCGTACTTCTGGAGTAAAGGCTCCGAGTCAGACAGATGCAGAGAAGCGGCGGATGGAGACGAGATGGACATGGATATTCCCATCCCTACCCCGAACTCCATGTCCTGACAGTTCTGCCCATCCACGTTGGTCTCCTGCTGAAGCCAGCTTTTGGACGTGCTGAGGTTTGCGGTGTTATGGCGTTTCGGATCGGGTTCTGGGCGTCTCATGAAGAGCCAGCGGGGTATGAGGTCCAGAAACACCGAATGGACCCAACTGGGCATTTTATGGGTGCTGGGCGATCGATGGTGCACATTGAGCACAAAAACGGTAATGACAATGGAGAGGGTAACAAATATCATGGTGAAGAGCAGGTACTCTCCAATGAGTGGAATGACCAGAGACGTTGAGGGGATGATTTCAGTGATGAGCAATAGGAAAACAGTGAGAGAGAGAAGGACGGAAATACACAACGTGATCTTTTCTCCACAGTCTGAAGGTAGGTAAAAAACAAGCACGGTCAAACAAGAAATAAGCAAGCAGGGAATGATGAGGTTGATGGTGTAGAACAGAGGTAGACGGCGGATGATGAAGAAGTAGGTGATGTCCGGGTAGATCTCATGGCAACAGTCGTATTTCTTGGTGTTGTAGGTTCCCACCGCATTGATGATTGCCCATTCGCCACTCTCCCAGTAGTCCTTCAAGTCCACCGTGTTCTCAATCTGCTCCAGATCAATCTTGGCCTTGTCGTAGGTCCAGGAGCCAAACTTCATCTTGCAGTTTTGTTGGTCAAACGGGAAGAAGGTGACGTCAATGCTGCAGGAGCTCTTGTAGATGGCGGGAGGAACCCAACTCACCTTTCCCGTGTAGAACAGGTGGGCTTTGGTCATGTGAGTCACCGCAAACTCGCCATCTGCACTGTAAAACCACAAGAGTTTACACTACTGTTCAAGAGTTTGGGGTTCGGTAAGATTGTTTTTTTTTTTTTAATGGTCATCATTTATTTGATCAAAAATGCAGTAAAACCAGTAAAATTGTGTAAAATTAGTTCAATGTAAAATTCTATTTTTGATCAAAACTGAATTTTTAGCATCATTACTTCAGTCTTCAGTGTCACATGATCTTTCAGAAACCTTTCTAATATATTGATTTTGCTGGTCAAGAAACATTATTATCAATGTTTTAAATTATTTTCCAGGTTTCCTTCATTAATAAAAAGTACAGCTTTGCATTGATCTCAATTAGAAATATTTTAAAACTGTCTTTACTGTCACTTTTGACCAATTGAAAGCATCATTGCTGGTTAAAATAATTAATAAATGAAATGGTCCTAAGGGAACAGAAAAAAAATGCATGTTGCACTCAAAGGGCCATGAAAACTTAATTATTTCCAGTTTTGGCACAAAAACTGACATTATAAACTAGTCACAGAAAGTAGGATATGAGCCTTTTGAAAGTGCTTTCATTAAAAATAAGGATGAATTACAGGAAGTGTCTTTGATGTATCTGGTGTACAAACTTTCTTTATGCCTCGAGGAAGATGTTCCATGACAATTGCAATAATTGCTTCAAATATCTACATCAATTTTTTTAGTTTTTGCCTGAGGTCTGATGATGCAAGAGGACCTCAATTTCTCTTTTGTCAAGATAAAATTTGCCTCCTAGATATAGACAAACCTGGTGTTTCTGAAAATAGACAAGTCATTTGACATTTTATTAGAAGATTAAAACATGCACCTTTTTTTAATCAACTACAGCAGTGCTTAACATCTTATTTCACGCCATGTCTGTTTGATTTCACATATAAATGTTACAGAAACACCAGAGCGCTGGATCTACGGGCTGCAGATATTAATAGAGTCATTAAGTCTTGGACCTCCCTCTTTCTTCCAGAATATTAACAGGACACAGGATTAGTTTAACCATAACCTTGAATGAAACTGAAAACTGCCGAAATGCATAATTTTCCTGTTATCACTTTAAAACTGCTTGGAAGCAATCTCTATTGTATAAAGCACTGTAGAAATAAAAGGTGACTTGACTTGAGTAATGTCCGAAATCCCAGGTCCACCTTCACAAAATATTCCTGAATATGTCATGTGTTTCAGAACCTTTTTAGAGCTCCACAGTAATACTTACTTATTGTATAAGACGATGTCAGGCACCCAAATCATCTCTGATGGGACTCTAATAGACGTCACATTATCAAACTCAGATGGGTTCCAGCGCAGTTTATAATCACTCCATTCCTGCAGGATCCAAAGCATTCAAGATACACAAGATCAGTTGTTGCTTTCCCTGGGAATCTGTCAGGGTTCTGTCACTTCAGTTTGGGTTTCTGGTTTGTTGGTTGACAGACCTCTGACACTGCCCTTTTGTTGTGTCTTGTTATTGTGACACCCCACCCATCTTGTTCCCTCATTTCCCGTAATTGATCCCAGCTGTTTTTGCTCGTTACCTTTCCTCATGTGTTCCCTATTTAATCCCTTCATGTTTGCTGTCCTGTGTTGTGTTGTAGTTAATCCAAGCTCCTTGTCTTTTGTGATCTGTGGTTTGCCCTGCCGTGCCATCCGGTTTGTTTGTGTTCTTGTTGATTGTCTAGTGGTCTAGTTAAGTTAATGTTTTCCCCATTGTGGGTACTTTTGTGTCTTGCTTTTATGTTTTTGTTATAATAAATATCCTTCTCAAATTCACCTGCACTTGAGTCCTCCCGCTTCCCATTCCGTGACAGAATGACACGACCCTTTAAGGATTCCGCGGTGAATGGATTTTTTTTTTTATTTAACTGCCAATATGAGTCTCTTCCTTTCTCCATCTCCCTCGTCCAGATCATCCACTTATGAAAAGATGATGCAGTGAGTCATCTCCCGCTGCTCCCGGCAGACATGAGGCAGTTTGCCTGTAAGTTCCTCATAGAGGTGGATGATCTGGACTATGATGAGGCTGATCTTAAGGAGGTCTTTAACCTCTGCCTTGATCGGCCTCTCATTTATTGGGAGATGGAGAAGCTGGTGGACCTAAGTTTTTGGGAGTTTGTGTACCACATGTTCCACCTTGGGGAGCAGAAACCCGCTGCCCGACCAAACTCCCTACCTACTAACCGCCCCACCACTCCTTCTGTGGTTAGTGGAGCCCCCAGTCCTCCCACCCACCCTGGGCATGCCCAGAACCCGCTGCCGGCCAGGAGGCCGAGCCTGAACTCTTGTGGCCTGACCTGCCGGCCGAGCCTGCCGAGACTCTGCAAGACCCCTGAGGGTGTCCTGTGCTCTCTGGCACCAAGACATTAGCTGCATTTCCTTCAAGTCCAGTGTTGTGAGGTGGAGCCACCATGGGTTGAACTTGTTGGTGCAGCTTGGATTGGGACCTGGGGAATTTGGAGGACAGGGCAACAGCTTGAGTTTGTCACCATGTTCCTCAAACCATTCCTGAACAATCTGTGCAGTGTGTTGGTGCATTATCCCGCTGAAAGAGGCCCCTTCCACCAGGGGTGAAGGGTGTATGTGGTTGGCAACAATACTTAGGTAGCTGGCATGAGTCAAATTTACTTCCACATGAATGACTAGACTCAGGGTTTCCCAAAAGAACATTGCGCAGAGCCCACTTGTTGTCATCCCACAGTGCATGCTGGTGTCATCACTTTCCCAGGTCAACAGTGTGGGAACCACCGACTCGGCAACCTTCTTCCACTTCTCCAAAGTCCAGTTGTGACTCCTGTGTGCCCATTGTAGGTGCTTTCAGTGGTGGACAGGGGTCATTATAGGCTTGTGCCACAGTATATCTTCTGTTGACTCAGACCAGATGGGAAAGCCTTTGTTGCAACTAATGCAACAATGAGCCTTGAGTGCCCAAGACCCTGGTGCCAGTTTGTAGTTTGTCCCTCCTCAGCACTTCTGACCGAGAGCATCACACATCACACTCTGACCCAGTCACCTTGCCATAACAATTTGGCCCTTGTCAAAGATTATGAGAACTGATTGTTTGCTTCCCATTTAATCCGAGACCTTAATATGTTGCCTTGTTAGATGATCAATGACATTCACTTCAGCTGTGACTGGCCATATTGTTTTGGATCACCAGTGTAAATGTTGTAATGTGTAAGTGTAAATAGCAAAAATGGCTATTTAATGTAACCTCCAGTTCATCAGTTGTTGATCTAAACTGACTGTGTGATTGTGCATCTGTGAGAACTACGGAACTAAGGTTTCCTTTGAGGTTTAGAGAATGTATTTATAGTGTTTGGTTTCATCATGAAGGTTATTTGAAGGGTTAATTTGATGGTCTGAGCTTTGACCACACTATCATTTTAATTAAATGTAAAGACTCTCACCTGTTTCAACCAAACATTTGTTGTCATCATTTGATTCTTCTCATCCTGTAAAATATAAAAGGATGAAGTTAGCGACAAACATTCAGTCTGGTAGATGAATAAATCCCACAGACTTACATTAAAGGAGGGACTTGAGCCATTTCTGGAGACCAGACTATTACAGAGACTCTAGCAACCACACATTAGACCACACGTAAAGCTCGAGTTACCATTTACAAACTCTTCAGTTCTTAGATTTTTCGAGACCAGAAATTATTTTAAGATGTTTTTAGATGCTTTGAATTTGCCACTGGACCAATGACCAGGACCAAGACAAGCATCAAGCATAGAAAACATGCAAAAAATCTACTTACCACATCAATAAGCTGAGCAATTGAAAGGCCAAATTTGACGATAACAACATCACTGATGTTCCGCACAGGTCTGGACCACTTATTGTAACCGATGAAGAGCTTTTTAAAGAGTTTGTCTTCTGCATGCGCATGGATCCAACCATCTGATAGTGCTGCAAGAGATATTCATATGATGTTAGAGTTTCTGACAGATCTAGATCATGCACTTTATTTTATTAGAGGAAATGGATTAATTCAGTGCTGTAATTGATTACAAATTGTCTGATAAATGTTTGGAAAGGAACTGTGGAAGATGCACAACACTGTATGGGTCGCTCTTGAGGTCATGTCACACTAACTGAGTTACGGCTGGGTAAAATAAAAGGCTGGCCGAGCAGAGCCGCCTCCTCACTGTAATTACTGTTTGTTCCTTAATCACTGCAGTCAACTCTAATTAATCCAGCCGTCCAGTGATTTGTGATGTTTCTTTTCTTTGTACAGAAGGTGGAAACTTCATATTAGAAATTTGAAATAGATAGAAATCTATTCTCTAAATAAAAAAATACATCCTCTAAATCATAGGTGTCAAACTCAAGGCCCGCGGGCCACATCCGGCCCGGCGTGTAATTATGTCCGGCCCGCGAGAGCATTTTATTAATGGCCCGCGAGATGTCCCGCGCTCCAGCTGACTCGCCGAACACTAAAATTAAACAGGAAGTGGCTAATGATGCTTCGCGCTCGCGCTAGTACCGCGCGATTGTTATTGTCAATTATCCATAACTGTTCAGGCTCAGTACACAGTGCTTGTGCGCGAAATTCAGGTGTTGTTGATCATCGGATGAGAAGAGCCCGCCCTCATGGCAGAACGTCTTCTTGCATGATTGACAGGTCAGACAGCATATCAGCGCCAGCTGTCAGAGTGATAGTACAAGCGCCAGAAAGAAAATACAGCGCAAAAAAAAAAAACATTACGTCCTTAGGGACGTAACAAATATATTGAAATATTATTACGTGTAAAAAAAAAAAAGTGATATAGTTTGTAAAATCTGCTTTAACCCATGGGTTATATGCGGGAAAATACGGTATATGTTTGCTGACATACTGCCGGTATACCCGTGTGTCTCATTTGCGGAGCTAATGTGGCAGTAATTAAATAATTTAATAAGACGGCACTATAAGATAAATGACATAAGAGCAAATTCAACTGAATGATTTGATTTGTTATTGCTGAAAAGCAAAAATTGTATTTAGATTTCCAGGTTTTGTTATGCAGCATGTCCATATTTTGAATTTGTATAATTTTGACAGGATATATTTTTATGGAGAGCAAAATCTTTTATATATAAATCTTTTTAAGTTTTATATAAAATGACATAAGAGTAAAGAAATTTGAATGTTGTTCTTTTAACTTTTACTTTTACTTTACTTGTTTACTTTATTTCTAACTTGTATAATTTAGACAGGATATATTTTAATTTTTTTAAAGTATTTTTTAAATATTTTTATATTTTTAAGTTATTTAAGGTATAAGTTGATTTATTCCAGAATAATATTTCTGTCTGTTTTTATTCACATCTAATTTTAAAAAAGGTAAGTTTTAAAAGTTTAGTTTTAGTGTTTTCAATAAATGTTTATCCTGTTCGGCCCGTGATCTAAAGTTTTTTTTGGGATTTTGGCCCCCTGTGCAATTGAGTTTGACACCCCTGCTCTAAATAGAAAGCAGAGTGGAGTCACACAGTGACAGGAACCAGTGCAATGCAAATAGTGAGGTCAAAATAAATAAATAAGTATTATTTATTTGCTGTTTGCATTTGTTTCAGTTGAAACCAATTATTTTCCGAATGTCTATCTTGACTTTTCATTGCCACTGTATATTTCAGCTTAAATTGACTCCATACAGAATTAAAATATGCTGTTGCAAATGTTTAAAATGTTATTCATTTGCATTTCAAAACCCTCATCCACAGATATATGCGAATAAGATACTTACGGTCACTGTGTTTTTTGCCAAGACGTTCCTGGATTAGCAAATTTTTAATGCAAGTAACTTGAATAACTCTGATGTAGAAGCTGCTAACCCTGATTTTAAGACAAAACTTGTCATAAACTCTAAATCCGATTACTTGATTGAATTGTTCCAGGATCAACAGAGATGCGCATCTGTGAAATCACAGTCACCAGATACTAACACTCAATACTTTAATACTAATACTGATTAACCGATACATTGCATTACATTGTAGGCTGTGGGTTTCATACACAAGTGCAAATGATTTTGAATGCATATGCTAATACATAATGAACTCATTCAATTTCCATTATGTTTTTTAACAACATTAAGCCCTAATATGTGTATATGTATGTATGTATGTATGTATGTATGTATGTATGTGTGAGTGTGTGTGTGTGTGTGTGTATGTAGATGTAAATATATATATATATATATATATATATATATATATATATATATATATATATATATATATATATATATATATATATATATATACACACGCACACACAGTAGTGTTAAAAAGTGTTTGGCCCCTTCCTGATTTCTCTTCATTTTTTTGCATGTTTGTCACACTTTCAGACCATCCAACTAATTTAAATATTAGTCAAAGATAGCATAAGTAAATAGAAAATGTATATATATGTGTGTGTGTGTGTGTGTGTGTGTATACTTGCATATTATATATAAAACACACAAACACACACACACTCACAATTAAACACAAATTCAATGCATGATGTGGCAAACAGAAAAAAGAACTGCACTTACCAGGTTTAACATGCTCCACAATAAGACAGAACAGCCACAGGTTCTTCAAAAGTAATTTGAAATGATTTCCGCCCATCTCGAGAGGCAGGAGTCCGCTGGAAGTGAGTGAGGCGTGTGTGGTCATCCCTGTGGATGTGATGCTGGGAGTGAGTGGGGTGTGTGTGGTGTCATGCCTGAGGATGTGGATGTGATGCTGGGAGTGAGTGGGGTGTGTATAGTCATGGCTGTGCATGTGGTGTGATGCTGGCAGTGAGTAAGAAGTGTGTGATCATGCCTGTGGATGTGATGCTGGAGCAGCTGGTACTGATGCTGCGCGTCTCCACGCAAACACAAACCCGAGGAAACAGCACCTCGCGTGCTGTAGGGTTAGCCTTCTTTGACTTCACTCAAACCACTTCATTCAAATCATCACAAAAGACCTGAAAAGGTTTTCTTGGATTGGTGCCACTGAGGATTTCGCTCTCACGCGATTCCATTATAACTTTATAAAAACGTATTGCTTCTTGATATTGCAAACCGCTATCAAATAATTTTTTGTGTTATCCTGTATATTTTAGTATTAGATCATATAATCTGTAATTACATAACGTTTGACAAAGTTGAGGATTAATACAACTTTGTTTTGAAATCTGATATCTTTCAACTACTATAGTCAAGGCACCGCTTATGAATATTAACTACATTCTGTGACGTTTAAGGCGTTCTTTTGCCTTTCAGCCAATCAGGAACGTGGTTTTGGTGAACGTCAAGTTACGTATTATTAATATTCAATTAGTTTTGCCTTCGCCGTAGTAGGACAATATTTTAGTATTTATGCCCCGTGGTTAAAGAAGTGGGGCAGTGCCGATCCTCGCAGCGCTGGTTTTAGGAGTTTCCTCCTGTTCTGAAGTTGCACAAACTCTCCCAGAATCTGCGGTATATCAGGTAAATCTAAGACTTCACTGAACCGAACTTTACTTTTTGGCAGCAATGAGAAATGAACTTTGTCCTGTGAATTTTTTCTCTCTTTGTGTTTGTCCAGCAGAAACACACACAATCCAAACATTTATTTTTTTTCTTCTTCTTTTTTTTTTTTTTGCACAGAGGCTAGTTTGTTTTGAATAGAAGGAGATAAATCTAGTTTCCAATGAAGAAGGCGGTGTTGTTTAGTTTGTGGGGTGCTGTTGTGACCCCTGATCTCTCCCAGATCTTTCAGAAGTTTGAGGAAACCACTGGCATTTCAAGGTACATTTTTCATTTGCATGTATTTTAACATAATTTTTAGCTTTTTATTCCAGGCTATATTTTATTAACATAACCATTAAAATGTGTTTTTGTCCAGGGGTTTCTTAAAGAATGTGATTGCGAAAGTTGGCAGTGAGAATGCATGGTTTCGCTCGGAGAAAGGGAAAATCACCCTAACTCAGGTCAATTTCATTCACATATTGAGTATTATTCATCGCTTTAGTCAGTGTGCGACTCAGTATGTTTTACAGCAGTGAAAAAATGCATCCCGTCTGCTTTAGTGCAACAAACATATGGTGTGACTGTTTTGTGTTTATCTCCCGCAGATGATTTCTGAGTTTGAAGCTGAGTGTCAAAAGGAAGCGGCCCATCAAGGTCTGTCTTTACCTGATCATTTCTCCGCTCAGAAGCTTTTCAGTGCCATTGGTCAGGTCGAATTCAACAAGCCTGTTCTTGATGCCGCTGCCATCCTTCGTCGTCACGGTATGTTGAGATGCGAGATATGAAATTCTAAAGAAGCGCCTTTGATATCTTCCTCAGAGGGTGTGTTGATTTATCTCTCAAGGTATTGCTACATGCGTCCTGGCCAACGTCTGGGTGGATGATACCTTTCAGAGAGAAGCCATCGCTAGGATTCTCTCCGTTTTGGACAGCCGTTTTGACCTGGTTTTGCGATCCTGCCATGCTGGTGCCAGAATCCCAGAGCCAGAGATCTTCAACAGCGCCCTTAAGAAACTTGCTGTTAAACCCCAAGAAGTAGGTGCAGTAAATTATTTAAGAAGGTCTGAAAACCAGCAACAGATTCAAAGCTTGCTAGTTAAGGAAGTAACTATTTTACATTTGCATTTATGTGTTTGTCAGATGCTTTTATCCAAAGTGTCTTACGTTGCATTCAAGAAACACATTGATATTCTAGTCAGTTCTTGCTTTCCCTGGGAATCAAATCCATGACTTTGGCTCTGCAAGTCCCAGGCTCTACTGTTTGATCAACAGGAAAGCCTAATGTGCTTTAAATGTTCTTGATTAAGGCACTCTGGCTGGATGTGGATGAAGAAAGCATCAAGGCAGCTGAAGGTGTGGGAATATCGGCTGTTCTAGTCAAGGACATCACTGAGGCTCTTAAGGAAATCACGAAGCTTACAGGAATAGAGGTGAGGAATAAAACCACGCAATTCCTGTCAAGACCATTTTGTTTTAAAGCAATCTGCTGTGTGGAGGCTTTTGGTCCATCTGTTTGTCTAAAAAAAAAAAAACGCTATCGATAACCTCTCTATCTACATTTATGCATTTGGCAGAAGCTTTTATCCAAAGCATCTTACATTGCATTCAAGAAACACATTGGCATTCTAATCATTCCTTGCTTTCCCTGGGGATCGAATGCATGATCTTGATGTTGCAAGCGCCACACTCTACTGTTTGAGCTACAGGAACGCTGTCTATATTTACTACACATGTGCGAGATGTTCTGTTTAACAGGTCACCTCCAGTGACCTCCAACCACCCTTTTGTGATCCTGAAAATGTCTCTCATGGATATGTCAATATTAAGGTAATTTATAATGCTTATTTCTGTCATAATTATACCAAAGTTCATTGGCAATGTGGTAATGACATAAAGGGTCATGAAAAAGGGTCTTCTGTTTTTCAGCCTGGTGTGAAGATCCACTATGTGGACATGGGAGACGGACCACCTGTTCTTCTGTGTCACGGCTTCCCTGAGAGTTGGTTTTCCTGGAGGTATCAGGTGAGGAACATCAACATTTCCAGCTGATGCAGCCGACATACAGGCCTTTGAAGATAGTGAAATCTTGAAATCGGTTTATTGCCGCGAGTCTGGCAAAGCTTAATAATGTTTAAAGATCAGAGCAGGTAACACCCACCAAAAAGGTTATTTATGAGCTTTCACCTTTAAATACGCCTCAGGGCAAGTTGCTTTGGATAATAAAAGGACAAATAGAGTAATGCAAGAGGTCCTATATCAAGTCACCTATATTTGCTGTACTGATTCATACAATACAGATTGACAAGGATACAGAATTCAGGGATCGAATTTCAGCGCGGTATTCCAATTGCACATAGTTCTAATCATTCCCGCAGGTCTCAAGCTTATAATGCAGTACATTTCTGCAAACAATCATTTCATTTAGCATATAGGTTGTAGTTGTAAATTAATCCACATAGATTCTAAAATCAGTTATTTTTAAACATTCTTCACAAACCGAGTGGATGATTCAGCGGTACTGCTTCTTCTTCTTCTCCTTCTTCTCCTTCTTCTTCTTCTCTCTCTCTCTCTCTCTCTAAATGGGTTGCACAAGGCAAGGATGAAGCGTGTCACTTGCACAATCCTGCCAGTGTTGACTCATCACTAAAGTTTATCTTTTGCACATCATTTTAAGTCTTACCAATTTAAACATTCAAACGATTTTAAACTCCTCTCTCTCTCTCTCTCTCTCTCTCTCTCTGTATGTATATATATAATTCATAATAAAACAGCATAATGGATCAGTGCACAATCTCTTAAAGTGACAGCAGCCTAATATGTGGTATTAATGTTGATAAAACAACAAAAGATAGCTTTACATTTAAGGAATCAGGATTAATTATCTATGTATTTAATTTATACAGGACTGCTAGTGTTAGACCTACCCCAGAAACAATTTATTTCAATTTATTTAATTTTTATCTGTATTCTATTTTACTTATTTGTGCTACTTTTTCAATTTAATTCAAAGATTGAAATCAAGCTTCCTTGTGTTGTGTAATCTCAAACAAAATTACCCCATTGTGAAAACACAAATGCAATGAGTGAGCAGACATGTAGGTCAGATAAATGTAATTTAAAACATCTCTAAAAATACCCTATCCACATTCAAATAAAAACTTTCCCCACCCCACCCCATAAGATTAATTCCATAAGGAATTCCCTACTATCTTCCAAAACGAATTTGGAATCAATGACGCAAACTACAACTTCAAATTCGGCAGTAAAGCTACTCTAAGAAGATAATAATGTCATTATTTCAGCTCTAGTCAGTTCAGTGTTGATTCAGTTCAGTTCAATAACTGTAAAGTCAATCACTTATGAAACTATTTTAAACCATTCTAAATCACTTGCTCATTAGTGCTCATTATTACTATTTCTCAATGTTAGTTCGTTTTAGTTAATATTAACTAGTGTGACCTTATTGTAAAGTGTTACCATTGTTTTTCTTTGTTTCATCAGATTCCAGCTTTGGCCGATGCTGGTTTCAGGGTTCTGGCTCTTGATATGAAGGGTTACGGTGACTCCACTGCACCACCAGGTCAGTTATAATTATAAAGGCCCAGTCACACAGCGAAAACGCATGAAGAACGCACGAATTACGCACAGATTTTCGTTTCTGCGTGGCGTGTGCGTCATATGCGTAATTCGTCGGTGGAACGAACGAGGACCGTCAGTGATTGTAAGTGGATGTGCGTCAAAGGTGGTTTGTGCGTGATTTTGAGTTTTGAACGGTTCAAAAATTTTCTGACGCACAGATGTGCGTCGGTGTGCGTTATTTATGAGTCGGCGTGCGTAGTTTATGCGTTGAGTATGCGTGACATGCGTGGGACACGCGTCGGCCGTCAGTGCTTATGCGTCGGAACTGGTTCAAAAGCGCGCACGTCCACTGACGCCCCACCTTCATATCACTCATGAACCGCGCACCGCGGCGCGCGTGTCACGTTCATTCCACTGACAATGTGGATTCTGAAAGTGCTTGTTCGTGGAACGTTCGCGAAGCATGCGTGTTTGGACGCGCTCCGGCAGTGATTCATGCGTCTGGTGTTCGTGGAATACTTTGGTCAATTTCTCGACGCACAAGCACGCACAAACCCAATCAATGCGTTATTTGTGAGTAATTCATGCGCGATCGGCTGTGTGACTGGCCCTTTACACAGTGTGACTGTGTGCTTGGATGGGAAGTCTTGGATGGTTAAGTCAGCATTAAATGAAAACTCACATTATATATTTTCTAAATGCATGTTTTTGGACCCGTTCATCCATGTTTTCAGGGATGACTATAACTGGACTATGCGATTAAAAACGTCTTCCCTCTAGTGAGGGATGCAGGATGTCTCCAGATGTTTCGTTTTCTTAAAACTGCAAGCTCACGCTTGTCTGCCTAAACTTTTGAGTGCAACACCCACAACTTAAAATACAGTTAACAACTGATGTAGAATCATGACCGCCCAAAACATTTTATCTGTTGCACTCGCATGTGTCACATTAAAAAAGAAAAGATCTGTCTCTACTCCCGTTTCCTCACAACTTTGAAATAAAGACACTATACTTGTTAGAAGCAGTGCAAAACTAAAAAGTATGACACATCGGTAAATACAGGGTTAACAATGGCCTTAACCTGAGGTTAAAAACTGGAAAGTTTAATATGAAAAGCCCTTAGTTTTGTTTTTTAAGATTCCTAACCTATGACAACTACTAACTGCAATCTGCAGAATCAGTACACAGATCGTTTTTTATACATGCATTTACAGATAATTGTTTTGCTCATTGTACATAAAAAGTCTGTAGTCTTTCCCCAGAAGTTGTCAAGGTAAAGTGTTAAAGGTTTTATTTTTAATTGCATCCTGTGATCAAGGACCCTCAAGATACAGTAAACAAGCAATTCCAACTGGAAATTTGATCGTAACTGCTTACAAACCTAATAGGTTATGTTTTTTTTATCTTGGAACATCATTACTCTTTGAGATTTGCTTGCCTTTGTTCCCTTCTTCTTAGAAGATTTTAAATAAATATTTAAAAAAAAATTATATACATGTATAATTATATATAACAGTAAGTCACCAATAATATAAAAAAACATTTTTATATACATGTATAATTATATATAACAGTAAGTCACCAATGTTTGCAGGAAATTAATCCACATAGATTCTAAATTCAGTTATTTTTAAACATCCTTCACAAACAGAGTGAATGATTCAGAGGTACTGCTTCTTCTTCTTCTTCTTCTTCTCTCTAAATGGGTTGCACAAGGCAAGGATGAAGCGTGTCACTTGCACAATAGTGCCAGTGTTGACTCATCACTAAAGTTTATCTTTTGCACATCATTTTAAGTCTTACCAATTTAAACATTCAAACGATTTTAAACTCCTCTCTCTCTCTCTCTCTCTCTCTCTCTCTCTCTCTCTCTCTCTCTCTCTCTCTCTCTCTCTCTCTCTCTCTCTCTCTCTCTCTCTGTATGTATATATATAATTCATAATAAAACAGCATAATGGATCAGTGCACAATCTCTTAAAGTGACAGCAGCCTAATATGTGTTATTAATGTTGATAAAACAACAAAAGATAGCTTTAATTTTAAGGAATCAGGATTAATAGCTGTTGTATTTAATTTATACAGGACTGCTAGTGTTAGACCTACCCCAGAAACAATTTACAGTAATACCTCGGTTTACGAGTTTAATTCATTCCAAGAGCAAGCTCGTAAACCAAAATGCTCGTACACCAAAACAAATTTCCCCATAAGAATGCACTAAAAATCAATTAATTCGTTCCACATGACCACAAATGCCCATTTTAAATATTTTTTTTGGGAGCCGGGATCGAACGAACCCGCGGGAGCCGCGAACGAACGATTTACTGTATTTATCTTTATTTCATTTGTATCTGTATTCTATTGTATTTAGTTGTGCTACTTTTTCAATTTAATTCAAAGAATAACAGTAAGTCACCAATGTTTGCAGGATAGGTTTGGATCGCATTAAAGCATAAAAAGTGTCATTGAAGTGTGATACTGCTCAAGTCGATGATGCATGAGCAAGAGATCCTAAAAACTGCTGCCGAGAGTTTGTTTTAAACATGTGCGTGCAGTGTGCACTACTTGCTCAAATGTCATGCTTTGGCTTTAAAAGCAGCATGGATTTCCAAGTAACAGAAATAAACGCCCAAAGGGATTCTAGCACCCTCGTTCACTTGTGATCGCTGACGCTTCATGCTGAGAATGAAAACGAGCAGCTTTGCTCTTCACAATGTGCGTTGGGTCTTTTCTGTGATGGAGTTTGACGCTTACTTAAGTTCAACAGTGTGGAATGACTGTGCATGTTTTGAACAATAAGATACTGTGCTGCATTTTAAGCTTATGCTCAATATATCATAATCTCAAGACCTTGTTGCTTTTTAAAAATGATTACAATGCAATCGAAATATTAAGGGTTAGTTTTTTTTATAAGGTGTCATCCTTCTGATAGAACATACAGTCAGCATGTTAACTAATGTCTGTTATTGTTATTGTCAAACGAAAAGATACATGCATGGAATAAGCTCTATTTTATACCCATCTGTCTGTGTAGACATTGAGGAATACTCTCAAGAACAGATCATGCTGGTAAGCAAAACCTTTCTATTGAAAATTAGACGAAACTGATCTGTTTTGTTGCTCAAAATGTATCGTTTTTTTTCTCTCCCTCGTGGCCTTTTAGGATTTGGTGACATTTTTGGATAAGATGGTATGTACTGTTTTTCCATTCCCCGGAATATTGAGTAAAGGCTATTTATTATATTACAGAGTATTGAAAAACATTTGCTGCAGGGCTGTGTCATGTTAGCAGTTCCTCTTTTTCCTCATTTGAGTAGTGTTCTTGTTTGACTTCTGCTCGAGTGAATGTGTGAATGCTAAAGTGTTAAGGTGGTGTTGCACATTATTCCTGAGTTTATTAAATGCTCCGCAGAATCAAGACAGACAGAGAACTCAAATGAATGAGCAACCCCCCCCCCCCCCCCCCCCCCTCTCTCAAAGTTTGTGAGCTGATTTACAATGTCTGCTGAACAGACCAGTGGATTCCCAGACTTTCTTTCAGATAGCTCCTGATTTGCATTAGTGAAGTCTTTGTGCTGAAACAATGTGCAAAAGTGGTGCAACTTCAGTGAATTTGTTGTAAAATACGTACATTAGTCTTTTCGGATTTCGCTATAGATTATTTGAAGGAATATCAAATATCTCCCTTTGAATGTGGCCAGTCTTTTCACTTGACCAGATTATATCAATGTCTGTTTCAGCATGTTCTTTGTCAGAGACAAGCAGCGAGACACTGTCCTGTAGGCCACAGGAAGTACATTGATCACAGTGTCTTTGGTTCCATTTGTCTTGAGATGGCGGACATCAAAATATGAGGGTTTATGACCTTTAACAGTAAATATGAACGGTTATGCTACATGCTAGATCACTCATAATTGGGGTATTTTTGTCCGGACGTTTGCCAGCTTTGTCAGCTTTTACTCAGCTGCTGAAATAGTTTGCTGTCCAGTGTGCTTGACCGATGTTTTCTTGTTTTTTATTGTTATGGTTTTTGAAACTTTATGACTTTTATCATTTAGTGTACTTCCAGTTTTGTTCACTGCATTCAGTAATACACTAAATAGTATGTGAACTCTCCCTTCTAACTATACCTGCCAAAAAAATTTGAGACCATTTTTCTTGCTGGTGTGACTAATCTTTCTTAGACTTTGCCCAACAGATAAGAGCTGCTGTTTTTGTTGCATATAAAAAGTGTAATACACTGGTATATTTTTAAGTTGAGGAGTGCGGACAGTTGATCAGCTCATAGCAATATTACAGCGCAGTGCGAGCTCAAAACAGGTTTACTCTCGATCATACGACACCGTTACCAGACAGCGCTGAGAGATCCAGTGAGTTCACTGCAGTATTCATAACTTTGCAGTGAGATCTATTCATTTAAATTCTGTTACAAACCACAGATATCAGATCACACAGGGCATAGAAGGCTTATAGAAGGCTTTGAGTTCACGTCATCAACATTCACCATGGATTTAACGTAGTTGTCACAGTCGTGTCTCGTCACTTCCTGCTGCCTCCTGTGTGATCCATTGTGTTTCCGTCTCGTTTACCACTCCCATTGTTAGTCTTGTCAGGTGTTTCCCATTACTCCTATATATTTAAACCATCTTGTTCTCCATTTGTTCCCATGTCGTTGTGTCGAAGTGTGTATCTCTCTCTGTGTTTCTTAGTTCTTCTTTTTCGTTTGTTTATGCACTAGTGTGCCGTTTTCTGTTTATATTTAAAGCGTTTTCGTTTTGTTTAATAAATAGTTTTATGTTGATTTCTGCCTTCCTCACTCTCGTCACAGCAGTAATGCTAACTGTAACATGGTATTGCATTTGAATGTGAAATTCAGTTATACTTTTTTCAAGGACTTTCAAATGCTTCATATTTTTCCAGCACTTCAAAGCTCTCAATGTTATCTCATTTAAATCCAATTTTTAATGTGATGACCAAAAATTAAATAAAAAATGTAGTTTTTCCCCTGTGAAAATTTGGTAAGCGCTCCACAAATAAAACGAAATGCGCTGTAAATGCTCCCAATGCAACCAAAAACATTGTCAATTCTCATAATGCAGCCAAATTCTTTTGAAATTGTATTTAAGTAAGTTTGCCTTCTGCCATTTTGTGCTTGTATTTTAATTTGTTGAAATATTTTACGTTTAGTTATTTTATTAATTAATAAATTAAGTATTTTCCCTTCAGTAATCTGAATTTAGAGGGGGAAATAATTGAAAATAAGAGCTTAATTAAACATAATCGTGAAAGTACATATGCATGTTACAATATCTTAATATCCTAATAGTAATAAATATTTTCATTTGTGGACTGAAATATGATTTCTCATGTCATGGAATGTTCTTCATGAATATTACCCAGTTTGATCACTGTTGCGTAGATGTGTTTATAATCTAATCTCCGCTCCGCAGGGCATCCCTCAGGTCACTCTGGTGGGCCACGACTGGGGCGGTGCTCTGGTGTGGAACATGGCTCAGTATCATCCTGAGAGAGTGAGGTATAACATGTCAAGCAGAGAATCATTAACAAAACGGTTAAAGAACATATCTCATCATAATGTTGTGCACAACAGACCCAATAGACCATAGGTGTCAAACTCACGGCCCGATCATTTTATTAATGGCCCGCGAGATGCCCCGCGCTCCAGCTAACTCGCCGAACACTTCCTGTATTAACCAGGAAGTGGCTGATGATGCTTCACGATCGCACCGCGCACCCCCCCCCCCCGTCAACAATCTAGTACCACGCACAACCCCCCCGTCAACAATCTAGTACTGCGCGCACCCCCCCCCCCCTGTCAACAACCTAGTACCACGTGCACCACAACAACAATCTAGTACCGCGCGCACCCCCCCGCCCTCGTCAACGATCTAGTACTGCGTGCACACCCCCTCCTGTCAACAATCTAGTACCGCGCGCACCACAACAACAATGTAGTACCGCGCGCACCCCCCCACCCTCGTCAACGATCTAGTACTGCGCGCACACCCCCTCCTGTCAACAATCTAGTACCGTGCGCACCACAACAACAATGTAGTACCGCGCGCACCCCCCCACCCTCGTCAACGATCTAGTACTGCGCGCACACCCCCTCCTGTCAACAATCTAGTACTGCGCGCACACCCCCCCTGTCAACAATCTAGTACCACGCGCACCACAACAACAATGTAGTACCGCGCGCACCCCCCACCCTCGTCAACGATCTAGTACTGTGCGCACACCCCCTCCTGTCAACAATCTAGTACTGCGCGCACACACCCCCTGTCAACAATCTAGTTCCGCGCGCACCACAACAACAATGTAGTACCGCGCGCACCCCCCCCCACCCACGTCAACGATCTAGTACTGTGCGCACACCCCCTCCTGTCAACAATCTAGTACTGCGCGCACACCCCCTCCTGTCAACAATCTAGTACTGCGCACACACCCCCCCCTGTCAACAATCTAGTACCACGCGCACCACAACAACAATCTAGTACCGCGCACACCCCCCGTCAACAATCTAGTACTGCACGCACACCCCCTCCTGTCAACAATCTAGTACTGCACGCACACCCCCTCCTGTCAACAATCTAGTACTGCGAGCACACCCCCTCCTGTCAACAATCTAGTACTGCGCGCACAACCCCTCCTGTCAACAATCTAGTACTGCGCACACACCCCCCCCTGTCAACAATCTAGTACTGCGCACACATCCCCCTCTGTCAACAATCTAGTACCACGCGCACCACAACAACAATCTAGTACCGCGCACACCCCCCGTCAACAATGTAGTACTGCGCACACACCCCCCCCTGTCAACAATCTAGTACTGCGCGCACACCCCCTCCTGTCAACAATCTAGTACTGCGCACACACCCCCCCCTGTCAACAATCTAGTACCACGCGCACCACAACAACAATCTAGTACCGCGCACACCCCCCGTCAACAATCTAGTACTGCGCACACACCCCCACCCTCGTCAACAATCCAGTACTGCACGCACACCCCCTCCTGTCAACAATCTAGTTCCGCGCGCACCACAACAACAATGTAGTACCGCGCGCACCCCCCCACCCTCGTCAACGATCTAGTACTGCGCGCACACCCCCTCCTGTCAACAATCTAGTACTGCGCACACCCCCCCCCCCTGTCAACAATCTAGTACCACGCGCACCACAACAACAATCTAGTACCGCGCGCACCCCCCACCCTCGTCAACGATCTAGTACTGTGCGCACACCCCCTCCTGTCAACAATCTAGTACCGCGCGCACCACAACAACAATGTAGTACCGCGCGCACCCCCCCACCCTCGTCAACGATCTAGTACTGCGCGCACACCCCCTCCTGTCAACAATCTAGTTCCGCGCGCACCACAACAACAATGTAGTACCGCGCGCACCCCCCCACCCTCGTCAACGATCTAGTACTGCGCGCACACCCCCTCCTGTCAACAATCTAGTACTGCGCACACACCCCCCCCTGTCAACAATCTAGTACCACGCGCACCACAACAACAATCTAGTACCGCGCTCACCCCCCGTCAACAATCTAGTACTGCACGCACACCCCCTCCTGTCAACAATCTAGTACTGCGAGCACACCCCCTCCTGTCAACAATCTAGTACCGCGCACACACCCCCCCCTGTCAACAATCTAGTACCACGCGCACCACAACAACAATCTAGTACCGCGCACACCCCCCGTCAACAATCTAGTACTGCACGCACACCCCCTCCTGTCAACAATCTAGTACTGCGAGCACACCCCCTCCTGTCAACAATCTAGTACCGCGCGCACCACAACAACAATCTAGTACCGCGCGCACCCCCCCACCCTCGTCAACGATCTAGTACTGTGCGCACACCCCCTCCTGTCAACAATCTAGTACCGCGCGCACCACAACAACAATGTAGTACCGCGCGCACCCCCCCACCCTCGTCAACAATCTAGTACCGCGCGCACCACAACAACAATGTAGTACCGCGCGCACCCCCCCTGTCAACAATCTAGTACCGCACCCCCCTGTCAAAAATGTAGTACCGCGCGCACCACAACAACAATGTAGTACCGCGCGCACCCCCCCTGTCAACAATCTAGTACCGCACCCCCCCTGTCAACAATGTAGTACCGCGCGCACCACAACAACAATCTAGTACCGCACCCCCCCTGTCAACAATCTAGTACCGCGCGCACCCCCCCCACCCTCGTCAACAATCTAGTACCACGCGCAACCAATCTGCCCAAGACCTAAAGTGTGTTTTGGATTTTGGCCCCCTGGTGCAATTGAGTTTGACACCCCTGCAATAGATGATCACATTTTTGCTTCCCATTTTAATCATTTTTCCTTCTGACACGCAGGGCTGTGGCGTCTCTCAACACACCCCTTTTTCCAGTGGATCCAAAAACAAATCCAATGGAGAAACTCAAGGCCATGCCAATCTTTGATTACCAGATATATTTTCAGAAGCCTGTGAGTAATATCGCCATTGAATGATGGAGCAATTTTATATCACAAATAATACTTATATAAAATACATTTAACAACAAAGATGAATTGCTCATTGTTCGTTAATGCATTAACTAATGAGACTGTAAAATGATGCCATTTAAAAAGTATTTGTGCTTATAAATATTCTTTTGTATCAGGGTGTTGCAGAAGCTGAATTGGAGAAAAATCTTGAACGAACCTTCAAACTGTTTTTCTTTTCAAGTGCTGAGATTGTAAGTTTCAGAGTTTAATTTAATGTTAATTCCATTTATTTTATTTGAGTTTGGTAAAAGCAGAGAAAGAACCTTCATATGCAGCTCATATCCAAACAGGGACAGCTGTTAGTGATCATTTCAAGCTGTGAACAGGAAGAAAAACACCATAAGAGTGTTAAAGTAAATGCATTATATTCCTAGAAGCCTAATGATAGCATTGTCCAAGTAACAGAGGTTCTTCCCAAAATCATAATCTTGTCAGTATCTTAATAAGTGGTTAAAAAGAGCCATTACAATTCATGTTGCACTAGCAAACATCTGGCCTGAGAAGGAACCTTGTGCAAAGGTCAAATTCCTCCTTAATCTGAAGTGACACGGTTCTGTTAGAAATTGGTGTTGCTTATCGCCAGCATCAAAAAGCCAGGTCTGATGGAGATCAAAGAGCTGAGCCGTGGGCTTGATGCCGAGCGACCCGGCATCATAATGAGGGACACTTAAAGGGCTCCCATCCGGGACTCTGATCCTGGAGTAATTAATCACGAACAGCAGGCCGGCCATCACTCAGGGGCAGGTAGCCACATGTCGTATTTTAATGACCGCGTGGGCTGCGGTGTCAGGGCAGGCGGGGATCTCTAGACACAGTCCCTTTCTGCTGCACGTCCCACCCATAAAACGAGGAAATCACCACGGCGGAGGAGAGGTGCACGTCATCTGATGACACAAACCCAATAATTGCATTCTCACGCGTCGATGACATTTATCCAACAAAGAGCCACGCTAATTATACTGAACTAAAAAGTGAATTCTTGTTTATTTAACTTTTTTCAGTGTCAACAAGTATTACAATTTTTATTTTTTTTATTTTAATGGATGCGAGTGTTGCAAAATGAGCCAAGAAAGGGAGATTCTCGTAGCTTATGGCGTGAAGAGTAAGTTGCTAATGCAGAATTTTTGGATTTGTTATTGTACCTAAATGGAAATCATATTTAGTTCACAGCTGTCAATTGTTTGTGAACTAAATCTGCTTTGAAAGTGCATGAAATGCTTGAGAGTGCACGTCCAAATTTGTGTGTTACCGTCTGAACAGGGTAGGTTTTAGGTAAAAACTAAACATAACTTTTAAGGTAGGGTAGGCAATGTTTTTCAATATCTTCTCTTTATAATCTGCAGGATACATTTCCTAAATTGAGCACTGCTGGAGTCTGCGAGAGAGGTAGGAAAGTACATCAAACTATGACTAACATTTGGAATTTGTATTAGTTGATGAACAATGGAGAGAGATTGGCAGCATCATTAGCGCCAGCAATTAAAATTGCTTCTGTTATTCAGTCAGCTTCTGATTTGGTTGAATGTTTTTCTATTGAAAAGTGAATGCGGGTTTGATTCGAGTCGCACTCAAAAAAACTATATACACAGAACCTCACAAACCTGCATGACTGCACTTGCCTTATCTTTGTGTTTTCCTTGTCTGTTCCTTTGTTCATCAGGTGGATTGTTTGTGGGGTCGCCCGATGATCCGCCCCGCAGTGCTATTCTGAGCGAGTCTGCTCTCCAGTACTACGTTCAGCAGTACACCAAGAGCGGCTTCAGGTACGCTAAGAAAATAGGCTCTGTAAAAATAGGATTTGTGTGTATGTGTGTGGTTCAGGTAAACCCTACAATTATGAGTACAAAATGTCCCCACAAAGATAGCAATATCTGCAATTTTTGTGCGTGTGGAGGCATGTTACGGAAAATGGCTTTTAAATTATTATTTAAATTTAAATCATTATCAAGTGTTTTGAAAAAGTAAAAATGCTGAAAGTTTTCTGTGATGGGTAAATTTAGAGGTAGGGATTGAAATTGACAGTTTGTACAGAATGAAAATGTGTGACGTGTGACTTGTTTTTTTTTCAGTAGAATCAGTAATATCAGTCCACAAATTGCACTTTACTATTCATCCGTGAATCAGACTGATCTGATTACACCTGTTCTTGAGTCAACATCTCTCTGATTTAAATTATCGAGTTAATAATTCACTCTAAAGTCAAAAGTCTTCAGTAGCGGGCAAAAGGGATATCACAACTATGCAATATGTGTACAAAATCTATTTATTGTTTTATTTATATCAGATACACATTGCATAGGTAACTATAAAGTTCACTCTATTCTTCTCCCACTTCACCGGACACTTACTGTCATGTATTTCCGGAGAAGTGACTGAATTTACGTGCTGTAAATCCGACAGATCACATTCTCTGAATTGCAGCGCAAACTAACATGGCAGCGCCCGTCGCGCTTCATAGATCGGCTAACATTATTAACGCTATTAACGCTATTACGACAGAACTCATTCTAAATATTTGAGAATCGGAATATCAGGTAGTTGATGACAATATTTTGAATAAAAAGAAAAAACTAAATAATTGTGATGCATCTGTCATACAGCGCTTTTTGTGGCTGCGGTGTGTCACGTGACACGTGAATGGAAACAATAATGGCTAACGTTCTGAGTTGGGGGCCGCAAAATGTTTACTTATTCCAGTTAATAATTCACTCAAAAGTCTTCAGTAGTGGGCAAAAGGGATATCACAACTATGCAATATGTTTACAAAATCTATTTATCTGTCTGTCTATCTGTAGTTAAATGCTAAGTCTAAATATGTGCGAATGAGATTTCAGATGTTAAATTTCTGCTTTTTCCACACTATGGTGTTTTTATTTTTAGTACTAAGAAAATCCATATGAATTTGGAAATGCACCATTTTTATGTGCATCTGTGAACTAAACCATCTGAAATGTCAGGCTCTGATAATTTCTGCATGCTTATGCACTGAGGGATGCCATGTTGCCACTGAGGGTCTTGTTTTGTCCCAGGGGTCCTCTGAACTGGTACCGTAACGGGGAGGCGAACTGGCGTTGGATGACGTCCAGGCCAAGGGGCAAGGCAAGTGTCCTCAGCGTGCTCCAGATGACACATCACTGTCAGGAATTCCCCACCGCCACTTATTCAAGCAAATCCATGGCATCTAGCGCAGTCATGTGGCCTGAGTGGAGCAGACGGCATCTGTTCCCTTTCCCCAACATCTGTGGCTCCATTACTTGAGCTCGAGTATTTTAACTCTGGCTGCATGGCTCATAAATTTGCATCTTTATTAGGGTGGGGAAGCAACAATTGGTTCTTCTGCATTTTTCTTTCTTTTTTTTTATTAATTAAAAAATGCAATCAAATACGTCTTATGAAATTGTAATTTTACTTTAGCATATACCAGGTGATTCTAATGGAAATATTCAAAGATATATGGGTTATTTTGCACCCCAAACTAAAAAATAAAATATTTTTTGCATAAAAAAAGCCTTTTTAGAAACAAGATCTGAATGGAGCTAAAATAGGCTTCATTTTCTTCTATATTACATATGGTTTATTTTAATGAGCTATTTGCATTGTTTTTAATTTCAGATTTTCTCATTTTTAATCATTTGAAATGCTATTGCCATCACAGGTCATGATGCCAGCTTTAATGGTGACCGCAGGAAAGGACCCTGTTCTTCTGCCAATCTTTGCCAAAGGCATGGAGAACTTGGTGAGACGTTATTTTTTATGAATTCATTATGCTAATTCTAGGTTTACCTCATGTCAGAATTACCATAATCACAACCTGGCGATTCTTACTCCTAGATGTTCACGTCCGCAGACTCACAATTTATTAGCGTCTGTGGCAAGCTCAGAATTACGTGATTTGCGGTCATCCCTCGCTTGCCTAAACGCAGCGAGATTACCGTATTTATTCGAGTATAACGCGCAAAATTTTCTACCAAAAAAATAAATCTAAGTTAGGGATGCGCGTTATGCTCGAGGGCTGGGGTGGGGTGGGGTTTGTTTTGACGGCCGGTCCTTTGAGGGCGCCGGCGAATTGTGAGTTCGCGCTGCGCATTTTACAGGCTGTTTAAGTAGCAATATATGCATAAAATAAAAGGCAGACTCGTGAGTGCAATTCAGCAACTGTATTCAAACATAAACCGCGGCAACAACCGCAACATAGCCCAAAGCAATCGATTGCCGATTGCATGATACATTACATCCCGTAACACAGGCTGCAGTCTCTCACTGTACGTGAGGGCGAAGAAAAAAAAACGTCCCCTCGCCGCTTCATTTCCTCACCCACACGTTACGGAGAAGACAGGCATTTGTTTTTTTTGAGAAGACAGGCATCAGCAATAAAATGGACGGACACTGATGAAAAATTAACTCCAGAAGAATGGGAGCAACTCTTTAGTGTCTCTGATGAGGAATCTG
This sequence comes from Rhodeus uyekii, assembly GCA_037043235.1. Taxonomy (NCBI): domain Eukaryota; kingdom Metazoa; phylum Chordata; class Actinopteri; order Cypriniformes; family Acheilognathidae; genus Rhodeus; species Rhodeus uyekii. The sequence goes on from JAWRVZ010000057.1 coordinate 3,519,254, forward strand.
ACGTCGAAGGATTTTAAATAAATATTTTTACCGGTAATTCTCTTTCGGTATTGTGTTCATTAGTTTATGTTGTCAATAAATATATGTTATATATGTTATATAAGTATATGTTATACAATAAATAAATGTTTTTTTATCATGGCTTTACGTGTTCAACAACGTTTTTTGTCAATTACAATGCTTGGTGTGAAACTAAATTTTATACCGATTTTTAATCGAAAATTAGGGGTGCGCGTTATACACGTGTGCGCGATATACTCGAATAAATACGGTACATGTAAAGTCATTCAGTAAACTGATGTTTTCTGTGTGAAGGTTCCCAACCTCGCCAGAGGCCACATTGAGGAGTGTGGACACTGGACTCAGATGGACAGGTAAGGGTCACTGCAAACCTCACAGAAAAAGGAAGGATGATGTCATTGAGGAAATGGCTTTTATTAGTTAAACGGATTTTATAAAAGATTAACAAGATGGAAAGTGATATTGAGAACACAGTAAAAACCGATCGCTAGTTCAAACATCGTTCCCTAGAAGAAGTTTAGTTTGAAACATTTTATTTGCAGAAGGTAAAAAATGTAAAGTAAAAACTTTATGAATGAAAATTAGTTAATAACATGCAGATTTTTTTAGGTTTAATTTAAAAGTAGCACCAAAGTTAAATGATTAAATTACCAAGTTATTAAATATTCACACTTATGATAACTTGTGAAAAAATACTGTGATTGGCATCTTTATAAACTGATTTAATTTTATTCACTATGAAGGTATTAAATATGATGGGGACATAAAAATGTACTGCATAACAAGAACAACCTATTACAGATATATTGACATTAAACATGGGGCTGCTTAAATGTCAGCAAGGTATCAGGAAGGCTTGCTTTCCAGTAAATTGTAGGGGGGGAAAATGACGGACTGTGTGACCTTTAGCACTTTAGATCACTCTTGTGTAATAATTGATAGAATAAAATAGGTTAATGCAATGTCAGGTTAGGTTTGCTGACTCATGTGGATCATGCAGGTTTCAATCTTATATTTTCTGAAATGTGTTCATCCTTCTTCTCCCTATCATTTTTATATATATATATTTATTTATTTATTTTACATTAGAAATTAGACATTTTTAGAATCACTAAGATGTTAAGGTTTGTGATACGGGTTTCTAAACTAAAACAAAAAACTTTTCTAGCTTGAAATAAAATAACTTTAACTGAAATAGATTTATTTTATTTCTCCCTTTCATAAAAAAAAAACTATAACTTCATATAACATTTAACTTGATGTACAAAAAGACTAAAACTAAAGTATTTATATAAAATTAAATGGAAATAAACATTTAAATAAAAACAAACATTAATAAAAATGACAATAACACTCAACAAAAGGACTAGACTTTAACTAAAGTTGAAATTAAAATGAACACCATTTCAAAATATTAATATAAACTATAATAGTATCTCAATGATATGAACTGGGACTAAATATGCTTTATTTTCTGTATGCAAAAAACAATGTTTGTTTTTTTGTAAATATGTAATATATATTTGTTGATTAATCTGTCGATTATTTTCCGATTAATCTAATGCTTTTTGCTTTTTTTAATAATCCTTGGCTGTCTTTCCAATAAATAAGTCCAACTTCTACCATTTGTATTTTAAACTTACAATAAAGTGTCAGAATTAAAACACAAACACCATTATAGAGCATCACGTACCATTAATCCCACATAAATACTGCCTAACACGGGGCAAAAAACTCCCCTGAAAGGCATCGTGTCGTTTAAAACGGCTCAAGTCCCCTCATATGCTTAACAATCATGTTTATAACGCTGTCGGTAAGAGCATGAATGATGACAATATTAATTGTATTTCAGAAAAGGTTGCGTGTTTGTCCCTTTATTATGAAATATATGAATGCAGGAAGCATTTTAAACTTATTTTTTTTAACAAATGATGCTATTCATCATAAATGTAAGATGTATACAGTACTAATTATGAAATGTGTTACTATAATCTGTTATTAATTGCTGCAGTTGGGAGTATGATTTACTTAGTTGAGTTAGAAAAAGGCTATTATTTCTCTGCAAACGGTTCACATACACTCTCTTACGGCGTAGTATCAATGTAAATCTAGACGTTTATTTTGAAACTCAACGTGTGCAGAAACCACTTCTAAACACTGGCAAACGCACTGAAAGCATCGTTGCCAGACTGCAAGTTGAAGTCCAGTTTATTGTAACTGTAGGGGTTTTATAGCGTTATTATTATTATCGAGCCGAGAGCTTTAACACAGCAGGTAAAGACGCGACAACAACTCACGGAAACACTTACAGCGTTAATCGTTTAGCACCATTTTATTTGTCCTTTTGTAAAGTATTTCCACACTGGGGATCGTGGTCTGGCTTTATGTGATAGATTCATGTCGCCGTTATTATAAATAAACGCACGTCAACTTATTTTCGTAGTCGGAGTTGACATCGACGCATCACTGCAGCTATAAAATATATATATTCATTTGTTAGTATTGTTTATATTCAATATTTCCCAGACATATTTTTCTAGTTTTAGTTTTGTTAAAACCTTGGACTGGTGCTGGCATTTGGTGTGAAGTGAAGGATGAAATACAGGGTTTCCATCATTGAACAGGGTCAGGTTTAGTGATCGCACACAATCATCTTTGTCGACCAACCAATCACATGCATGACAGGAACGTGACACTGAATGAAACATCTGGCTCTCCCCAAGGTTGAACGACCAAATCGAGAAAAACATTCCTCATAAACCATGATTTAAAGATACAAACCCAAAAACACTATAACTGTAACATTGCAGCAGGAATCGCACATAACCTGTTGTTTATCATGTTGCATATCTTAGGCTTTTATAAGAAGGGCTTCAGTTTTAATGCTTCTAAATAACTGACCTATTTACAAAGATTTTCCGTTAACTCATTTTTTCGTGAAACTGTTGCTAAAAATAACCCAGAGTGTTGGTCAAAGGGTGAAATGTTACTTTCACACCTTTTAAAGTGTAAAAAAAAGGCTGAAACTGTTGTCAGATACGTCAAAAATGGAAACCTGATGCGTATCTCACGCCATCAACGGCTCTTTCCATTGAGGTCAGGGTGCATTTCAAAGCTTTATTCAGTTAAACTGGGCTGTTGTCTATCTATCTGGTTTGTATATGAATATCTGTAATATTCAGTTTTTCACGATAACAGTTGTAGCCGCATATAGTTGACTGTGGAAAAACTTGCTGATACAAAAAGTATTTTTATTGTTTCCCTTTCAAATATCTCAAAATAACATTTAAGACATAGACGTTTTTGATTTTTAACGGGAACTCGGGTCTCTTCAGTGGAATGTTATTGTGAGTAACTGTTATTTATTGCGTTTTTGGATTGTTCTGCTGACGAAACACTGCAAAAATATCTTTCTAAGGATATTCAGCAGTCAAAAACATTGAAAACACGGTAAATCTATCCCTCGCATACCTGTCATGATGTTGCTCTGAATAAAGGCAATGGGGTGCTAAAAAAACGATTTCTTTTTCTTGTTTTAAGCATAAACTCGCTTAATTTTCATACATTTCTCAGGACAGAAATGTCATTTATTAAGTAAATGTGTATTGATGTGAGAATGTTCAAACATTTGTGAAATTCAAGCAAGTCAAAAATGCTAAATAAGAAAATAATGTTTTGCAGGGTGAATCTGTCGTCTCTAATGTCCTTATCGTGGTTGTTGATGTGCATCTAATTCCCCGTCCTGCTATCCCTGATTTAACAGTCCTCTCCACACTGACCCGAGTGTTCGATAACTTGACCTGTGCGGCTGTAAATTATTTGAACGTCTCTTGACCCGTCCTCCTCCATCACCCTCTCCATCCTCCACTGAACTTCAGCAATCAATAGATGAACGCTGTAAGAAAACGCCTCGGTTCATTTTCAAAACAGGATATGAGATGTGACCCCATGACCTCTTAAGACAGACACCCTTGTTAAGCGAAGAAGATTTTATGCGTCTCCGACCTTGCACACGGACGGGTCAGAGTGTTTTGTTTCTCTCGTTGAGCTGGATCGCGTGTCATTTCCTTTTACTATTAGACAGGAAATCTGCTCAGTGAAGTTTGCTAAATGTGTTGAGGTGTAAATGTGTGTGTTTGTTTTTTAATGGCTAACAGTAAGTATTAATGTTCAGTGTAATCTAGTGCAAATAATAGTCAGAAAAATCTAATGGAACAGTTAGTTGAACCATTCGACCCCTTTGCATTTATTTTTTGTTGAGTGTCATTTTTTTTTATAAATCAGAGGTCCAAACTGAGCAAAAATATGCATTGAGTTCAGTTGCTGATATTGATATGGCCAAAAATTAAGATGAAATTGTGATAGCTTGTAATGTAAATCAATGAAAGCTTTATAACAGCATCTGCCACTTTGGATCGTGTTGATCATTTATAAATGTATGGAACAAAAATTATACAGTTGGGTTAATGTTTTGTTTAATTCTCAAACCCTTAGCATGAGTCATAGTAATGGAAAGCAACACTAATTATTTTAATTCCAAAGTCATTTCTGGTTGTATCACATGATCAGATTAGTCCAATCTCTTCCCTTGTCTCTCTTCAGGCCTGCAGAGCTCAATAAAATCCTCATCTCCTGGCTGAAGGAAACTCACCAGAAAGCCTCGATCCCTGTTCATCCCAAGTTATGAGACGATGATCTTGATTTAACTGTACGCAGATGAATGGCCAAGCACGAGTAAAGTGCACAAATGTCCAGGCTTGCTGATTGCATAACAATAATCCGTTGTCATTTGACTGAATTTCACTAGTCCTCTGCTTTACATATGAAGTCTTTTTTAATACTATGCAATAATGATGTTTTTTAAGGCAGTGTCGATTTATACTGTGCTTATATTTTCACTTGCGCATACAGTATATGTCACCTTTTGCACAAATATCATACATTTTGTATGAACAACATCCATCTGTCACTATTTGCAAGTTGCTGTTTATATTTAGTGCAAACAGTATCTTCCCACTTTTACACTCAGTGTAAATAGCCGCTGCCTTTTTTAACATAATGTTGATGAAAGTCACATTTTATCATGGATTGTTTTCATGATCTGAATCTGTACTGCTTTCTACAAAACACATCAATAGTATTATCTTGGCTACAAACATATTGATATTGTTGACTGATGTCGGTCAGGCCAATTGCTGTAAATGGCCGATTTGTGATTGGCAATATTAGCAAATATGATTGAAAATTTGAATCTTAACAGAACTGTGCTGGTTGGATGTTTAGCAGAAGTGGTCATTTCTGAATAATGTTAGTTCTAGAAACTAATGGCAATGGATAGCAAACATTTTGGACATTATAAAACCCCATAGGAAAATATATTAATATGGAGTCTTTTTTAAGGAAATTAATCATTTTATTCAGCAAGAATGTACTATATTGGATTTATAATGTTGCAAAAGATTTTATTTCAAATAAAGGCTGTTCTTTTAAATTTTCTATTCAAATTATCCTGGGAATTTTTTTTTACATGTAGATGTGTTTATATATACATATAAATAAAAATAATCGCACGAGTGAATGCGTTAATTTTGACAGCTCAAATTATTTATTTATATATTTAGATATGTTCTAAAAATCGTTATAGCAGAGCTCACATCACAACTAAAATAACAACGCCGAGAAACTACCGGTATATTATTGGAATCACTTTCAGAATGATTTTTTTCAGCTGATGAATGATAAAAACATTGACAGCTAATAGAATTCACTCTGTTGAACGAGACTTTAGTCAATACCAGTCTGATTTTCACCTTTAATACATCAATTTTTCACTTATGAAGGAACTCTTCCAGCGTCCTCTCTTAACTAGTCTGGTTAAAGGAGTCCCGCCGTCATTTCCTGAGGCAGCGCTGTAATTACAGTCCCTGCGTCTCGTCCTTTAAGAACAGCAGCAGCTCTCTTTGTTAAAGCAGACTGATTGCCTTGACCTGAGATTGCTGTCTTATAATGGAGTTTAGAGAGGAAGGCAGAGTGGCACTAGAACCGCCGTGACTACTTCATTTCAAAAAGGAAATGATTTCACATACAAAGGAGTCATTTCTTACAGTAGTGAGCGATTCACTGTTTTCAAAAGAGCCTTAGATTATGTTCTGACTATCAATGTCTTAACTCTCAGAGGACAGAGAATGTGTTTAGACATCCTTCCTGTTTGCTAAGTTTCAAGTTAGGTTTCTGAAATAAATAATTACACTTCCTGCTTTAATTATTTATCATATTCATGTTTAGCTTTGGTTTTAGGGATTTTCACTAATTAGTCAGAAATTTCACTAGTTCTGGTCAGAAACAAATGTTTCCTAATTAGCATGGATGAATAACATGGATATCAGTGCGTATATAATGTATTGGTCAATTTTCAGATAAACATTGTTAAAAATATGTAATTGACCATTTAACTGTTAAAAGTGCAACCCTAAAGTAAACACCTCAAAATCGCTTTAGTCTGCTAAGATTGCATCAGTCTTTGTGATGTGGGTATGCCTTGTCTTAAATTCATGAACTTTTAAATATTGATAATTGTAGTTCCACCAAATATTTGCATGTACATGTCATGGGTTTGATTGGGAAAGTGTACTTTGAAAGGATGCTGCTTTGAACAAAAGCATTGAACAAATGTGAAATAATTTCATTTTTTAGTATATTTGCATATGAGATAACTTTCAGATTTGAAAATTTGCAAATTTGAATGTGTATGTGTCTCCATTTGCTTTGCCAATTAAAACCATAAAAATGAAAGCCAAACTACAAAATATGTAGTGCACTTAGCTACTGTTATGCTGTTACAAAAAATTAAATATATTCATATTCTCTCCCGGCCTTATTAAAAGTTGGATAATATATCCTATTTTACCTGCATTATTACATTATACTCTAATAAAGTGATATATACTGTAGCAAATCTCAATTGCATGATTGTTTATAACATGTAGACTATATTATTGGCCAGCTCTTATCTGTTAATGCGACATGGCATAAAGATATTAAGATATTATAAACTTTGACATCATGATTTTCTGTAAAGCTGCTTTGAAACAAAGTGTATCATAAAATGTGCAATACACGTTACAACATGTAGCTCACTTTCAGAATGATGTTTTGTTTGACAGTATCGCTCTATACTCATTCGATGAAGGACACAAACAGACAGACGCTCCATCAGTGATACTTCTTGATACTCGAAGGTTTAGTGTGCACAAGGGACAATCCACCCTGTCAAAACGCTCAATCCCACAGATGATGCATGAAGATCGCTTGTTAGCGGCAGATTTGGTGGCTTCAACCCTTAGTGAAACTGTTTGTTCCAAGTATGAATTGCATAAATGGTTTAGAAATGTTGCATATTCAAGGCAGATTCGTTTTATCTGTGATCGGTTACACATGCAATAGAGCAGTGTTCCTCAAATTCAATCCTTATCGCAGTAAACAAACATGGTTAGTCATGTCATCTTCAGGTTTCAATTAGAGATATGCATGAAAACTTTAATCAAGGATAGTAAGAATGCAAGGGCTTTAGATACTGGTTTGGATGCGGCTAGCTTAGTGAACCCCGTACATTGGTCGGTTCCGGTTGTGGAGCCCGTGCAGCAGGGCAACTGGGTGAAGGCAAAGTCGCGAGTCAAAACACCAGTATACTGTTCTGATCAGAACATCAAACAGGTTCTCCTCACTCAGTAATGCACCCACTGAGAATCCTGTTGAAAATGCCCTAGTATTTTCGATTATATCACGGAATGTGAAAATAGAGACTTCAGCCACCAGTCACATGTTTGCCAGGAGCCAGAGTGCCTGACATCAAAGCAAATTTAAAAGTGCTGCTAATGCTAATCGTAAATACTTTATTATTCACATTTGCACTAATGATGTTCAGCTTTGCTAGTCGAAGATCTCTAAAATTAACATTGAAGAGGTGTGTGAATTCATAAGTACAATGTCAGGCACTGTAATATGCTCTGGCCCCCTTCCTGTTTGCAGGAGTGATGAGATACTTAGCAGACTGTCCTCATTCAATGGATGGATAATAATAAGAATAGAATATTCTTAATTTTAATGCTGCCTGCAGAATAAAATAAGGTTCATAGAAAATTGGAAAAGTTTTTGGTGCAGACCTGACCTGTTGAAAAGAGATGCAATTCATCCCTCCTTCTGAAGTAATTTGTTAGTAATGTGGCTGAACCTTGACTAACTGGGTCTCAGATCAGGAAGCAGACAGATTGGCAAAACCAACAGTCTGCAAACTGTCTCACGCCACAGAAGTCAGATAAATCCCAACACATAACGACTCTTTCACCTAGATATCATCATATAGAGACTGTGTCCGTTCCCAGAATTAGTAAATACAAAAAACTTCCAAACCCATTTACGTGTTAATGCAATACTTTTCTGTGAGAAATACTTGATTTTCTGGAAAAATGTCTGGGGTGCCAACAATTTTGGCCATGACGCTATCTAATTGTAACAATAGGGACTCAAAGGCAGAGATCCAAACGCAATGTCTTTATTAAGAATGGTCAATAATCCAGGCAGGGGTCACAAAGGCAGGCAGACAGTAGCAGAAACGTGGTACAGGCAGTGGTCAAGACAGGCAGCAGACAATCTTAAGCGTATTTCCAGGAACAGGTCGGGGCAGGCAGAGAAGAATCAGAAACGGGCAAACAGGCAAAACTGGTAACAAACAGACAGGAATAATAAACGCTTAGAAATGACAACCGTGGCTAGTCAAGACCTCGCCGTGAGTGTGTGTGTGAAGCAGTCTCTTATAGTACATGAGATGGGTGACAGCTGGTGAGAACAAACAATCCTAATCGGGTCCAGCTGGTGTGTGTGATCAGTCCAGTGTGATGGCTGCTGGGAAATGTAGTGTGTAGTGAAGTGTCAGTATAAATGTGTGAGCTCCCTCTGGTGGCCAGGGGGGGGGAGCGCAGAGCTCATATTCATAACACTAATATTGTCACATAGAATCAATGTTGATGTCGTTGAAATTCTGCAGCAGAGTGATGCCATCTCAAATCATTATCTGGTCTTGTTTATACTTCTTTTAGCCAAAGCTATAAAACCAACTGCCTGCTACAAATATAGAATAACTATCACTTCTAACACTAAATATAGCTAAATAATCTTCTTGATCAGTTTCACCTCCTTAGCATCTCAGATAGCCTAGAAGAACTTTGTTGCAACAGAAACTATTGACTCTTTCCAGACAGTTGCTCCTTTGCGCTTAAAGAAGATTAAAGAAAATAGTCCAACACTGTGGTACAACGAGAACTCTGGCCCTCAAGAGAGTAGCCAGAAAAATGGAGCACAGCTGGAAGAAAATAAAAGCTAGATGTTTTTCACATTTCTTGGAAAGATAGCAATATTGCATACAGAAAGGCCTTAAAAACAGCTGCATTTGCTTATTCTTTGACCCTCTCAGAAGAAAATAATTACAACCCTAGGTATTTATTTCATAGATAAATACCATCTACTACAGTATCACACAATACAGTAAATTGTAGTGTCCCTGAAGAAAAATGTCTCTCTTTCGTTTCTGTCGGGAAGGAAGAATTGTCTAAACTCGATAAATCATCAAAATCAACAACATGTATGTTAAATGAAAGAGGTGCTTCTAGAGGTCATAGATCCACTTCTTAATATAATTTGTTCATCTTTGTCATTAGAAAAATAAAAAAAACTTTTAAGCTGGCTATTACTAAACCACTTAATAAAAAACACAACTTAATCCTACAGAATTAGTTAATCTCGATAATCGTTAATCTTTAGGCTGATCTCGAATCTATCTTTTCTGACAAAGATTCTAGAAAAGGCAATATCCTCACAATTATGTTCCTGTTTCAGAAAGAAACGGTATCTACAAGGATTGCCAGTCAGGAATTAGACCAGGAATTAGACTGTTCTCATTAGAGTTACAAACAATTTGCTGTTATCACCCAGCCATGCTTGTATGTCTCTATTAGTGTTACTGGATCTTAGTGCTGCATTTGATACTATCGACCACAAAATTCTTTTGACCAGACTCATGGTTCAAATCACTTGAACTTCAAATCATGGTTCAAATCACAAAATTATCTGACTGCTATCAGTTTGTAGTAGTAAATAAAGAGCTGTCATATCGATCACAAGTTCAGTATGGAGTACCTCGAGGCTCAGTACTAGGACCATTGCTTTTTACCCTGTACTTTTAGGAGATATCATTAGCTCTCATTATTATTACGCTGATGATCCTCTGCTCTGCTCTATATTTCTTTGCACCCCGATGAAACATACCAATTCACAAAATTAATGGGATGCATATCAAAATGCATACCGATATGCATTAGGCAAAAAATTGGATGACTAGTAATTTCTTACTACTTAATTCAGATAAAACAGAGGTTCTATTTATTTGACCAAAGGCCTCTGCACATAATAACCCTGCCTAGAGTATTGTGCAATACTCAATGGCTGCTCTGTCTTCAAGCCTTTGTCGTCAGTTATAATATCGGGTGATAATATCGTTTACGTTTTGGAATAGAGGGGAAAAAAACTAGATTTGTACAAGCTTTTCAATTTAAGTCTGTGGGATTCTTTTCAAATTGCACCAGCACATATTTTAGGTGTTTGTACAGTAATTGAAGTATTTAGTTCACATGTATGAGTGTGTGATGGTACTGATTCTGCCCTGGCATTGCACTACTAAATTGTATCAACTGATCAATGTAAGTTGACAGGTTATTATTCCGACTGTCATTATATCAAAGTATTGGGTCTTTGAAAATACATAAATGTCATGTCACAAATGCTCATGATGTCCAAACTCTTCGTGTGGCCACTTAAAAACACTCTTGGCTCATCATCTCCATTTATCCTGAACCGTCATCAAGTCAGTATAAATTGCCATATTATTAGTCTTCAAACATGAGTCCTTTTTAATTATTTTGAGCTATAAGTGCCAGTGATTAGTTCTATTTATGTTCATCCAAAAAGCAGTAATAGGCTAGCATTTTTTTTCTTTTATATGTGCTGGTGTAATTATTTCCATTGACGTAAGAGATTTCTTTGAGCTTTAGCTCTGCTGTTATACGTGTTAATGCTGCTCAATGAATTAATTATGGGATTCAATCTAGCATTCATATCGCAAACAATGGAGAAGAACGCTAACAGATGAAACCAGGGTTCTGCTTCAATGATTTCCTTTTGCTCTGATAAGCCTTTCTATTCCCAGATGGATTTCTTACAAATAACTGATGCATATTCCAGATGAATACTTGCGAGCTGTTTCATATAATTATCAGAAAGGATTTTCACTCAAGTTCTATAATATTTAAAAAGGAAGCTATCAAAACAGTGAGTATGATTAATACAAAATCCCTACCTTAATCAAAAAGTAATTTATGTTCTTATAAATTGGCTTACTCCATAAACAATTACGTATCCTTTGATCTGAATGCATGAAGTGGAAACTTGTGATTAAAGTCCAGTATTTGACATATTACATATTACATATTTGTATATTACAACTTTTTAATTGAGTATCACACTTAATAGAACAAGACAGCTAAATTACACAGAATTCATTCTGACAGACAGCGTATATTTGCTTCTGCGGTGACTGTTTGAGATAATTGACTTTCTTAATGGCAATAAGATTCAGACAAATTAATTATGCAAATGATTTTGGAGTAGCTGTTAGTTTGACTGTTTCTCTGAAGTCTCACAAAAGTAATGTTGTTACCTCTCTACATCACAATGACAAAAATGGTAGCCTAATGGGATGAGATGGACAGGTAATTGGTAAAAGTTATTGGTCTGCTAAATTATTATAATGTTTGTTCTATATATGCATTACTGTATAATGTATTATTTAAAAGTTATATTCTTTTTGTAATTATTTCACCTTTAACCACCAAACATACAGCCTCCATTCAAAGCCTTGTAAATAATATTTAGCTTACAGTTTTTATTTAGGTAATTTTTTTATAGTTGAAAATGTCAATATCAGTGTTATTTTATAACACATTAACATCACTTAGATACAATTCTAATTTTGAATTAGTTAAATATTTACAATTTTTTTTTATTAAAAAATATTTTATTTCATTTTTTTTTAAATATGATTTTAGATTGTCAACAGTAAAAACCCTGGCCAATATCTAGTATTTTTAAAATTATAATGGTTGTAAATAAATAATTATAATTAAATAGACTATATATGCACTGCTGAAACAAATAAGGGAGAACTCTTTACACTGGACAAAGAAATCTCTCCAGTTAGGAAGCAGAAGTGATTGTGAATCAGTTTCACCTGCTTTGGTTCAAATGAAAGTGAAATCAGGTTCACTGGAGAGGAAACAGCAAGACAAACCCCAAAAGGGAATACTTATGCAGGTGGTGGCTATAGACAATTGTTTTCTCTTTATTCTTCCTGACTGATTTGTCTTTAGTTTTGTGTTTTGTTAGGGTCACGGTCTGTATCAATCAGGTTGCACAGGCAGTCCTGATCCTCCAGGATGGCTCATTCATACGTGCCGTCGCAAGGAGGTTTGGTGAGTCTCCCAGCACAGTTTCAAGAGCATGGAGGAGATACCAGGAGACAGACCATTACATGAGGAGAGTTGGACAGAGACAAAGACAACACCAATCCAGCAGCAGGACTGATTCTCTACACGGAGAGCAGGTTGCAATGATTCCCTTTCTGCTGTTAGGTACCAGGATGAAATCCTCAGAGCCATTGTCAGATCTTCTGCAGGTGCAGTGGTTCCTCGTGATGCATGATAATGCCGGGCCTCATGTGGATAGAGTGTGCAGGCAGTTTTTAGATTTTTAGACTGACCCTCACATTCCCCAAACCTAAATCTAATTGATGTGTTTTAGATTTAAAGACAATAATCTCAGTTCATTTAGTCCATATGGTCCTCTGTTAAAAAAAACAAAAACATAATGTCTAGGGTTTGCTTCCTCATTTAATCTTGAGACTGATTAACAGAACTCTGTACCACCCTCTGTTTAGGGAACTGTCCCTCTCACACCTACATCCTTTTCCGTCACGGCACATTTAAGATTGAAATCATCCAAAATAAAACAACGAGAAGCTTTTCTTGCATTGTTTCCATCCCTAATTCATGATGATTAATCCCCCCCTACTGGGCAGATTCTAAAGTCTCCTATGATATAAATATTGTCAGATATTAAAAGAATTTTTAAACTAAAAAAAACTAAAAAGAAAATTGTTTTAACTAAAGTTTGTGTGTGTAGTGAATAAACAGAAATTACTCAGTTTTTGTTGAAGCCATTTTAATAACTTTCTGGTTTTACAAAATGTTAGTTGGCTTTTTTGTACATGATTCATCACATTAATAGTATGAATCTATAAGGTCAGAGACATTTAATTTCTCAATTCTATATTATTTTAAATATGTAAAAGACAAATTTAATACATAAGACATAAGTTTGCTGATTAATGGAGGCATGTACTCATTCCTGCTGCCCAATGCAAACCTTTACTCTCTGCTGCCTCTTTGTGGAGACATGCGAGAACCAGAAGATTTAACATACATTCAATTCAATAAAGGGTATTGTGGTTTTACATTTGTTCAAACTGTATGCAACATCAAATCACTTTGTATATTTGACATCAGTAGGTTCCAAAATTCTGTGTCATTTAAGAATTATTTAAGAAAGTAAGCATGTTTTTGTAGGATCTTGAACTCATTTGTCTTCATGCAGCATGAGTCAATTAAACCTTTTTCTTCTCAAATAATTCCTTCCAGGTTGGAACGATCTTGGAATAGACTTTTTCAATCTGGAAACAATTTTCAAAAATGTTACTCAACTGCCAATGATGTTTTCCAGAACAACCTAATTACATCAACTCGAGAGGCTAAAATGAAAATTTTCATCCAAATTTAATAAATGTCAACTCTACAATGACAGATATGACACATTAGATTTAAATGCATTAGAAAATGTTTCTTACCTGGTCTGACCTTTTAATCCCGTATCGAAACATCGTGGCCTGATGTTCGCTGTTGTTAAACAGGATGTCAAAGGTGATGGGTTTCATCATGACTTCATCGATGTCCGGCTTGATGAGAGAGTAGAAATCTCGAGGTGGATGCTTGTCATCCAAGTAGTTTCTTACTTTGTATTTCTTTCCGACCACATCAAGCGGATCAAGCTTTACTGCAGCGTTTATAGCTCGACCGAAGAGAAGGAGTTTGGTGTCTGAATCTTGAAGAGAGATGATGAGAGAAGAGTTATGAGAGTTCCTGATTTGAGCGTTCACATGAACAGATCGAACACTCACCTCTGATGGTCAGATGGGCCACGTAAGGAACACCGTCCCGTTCACCATAGTAAACTCCAAAATGAGAAAAGTAACTGTTGCCGGGAAACTCAAGAATATCTCCGGGGTAAAGCTTCGGATGAGAGTTATGCTGAGAAAAAAAAAAAAAAAACATAAGGATATCATGAAACTTCAAAAGCATGATGGGGATTTATTGTCACAGTTTAGCTAAGAGTGATGATCCAAAGATCAGGAACACCAGGAACAATATATCAATACAAACTAGAACGTAACTTCGACACAAGGCCAGAGAACTGAGGCAGACTGAAGGCTTAAATATGTAGGGAAGGTAATCAACAGAACAGGGAACAGGTGAGGAACAATTTGAAACTAATGAACAAACTAGAACTAGAAGGCAAGACAGAGGAAACGTTTAGGGTGTTTACAGGATAACGATGTGCTAAAAAGTGAAACGTTTTTCCTTTGAGTTTTTCATGTAAAGAAGGCAATGTTGTCAAAATGACCTTCAATGTCAGGCCAGTAGTTTGTATGTAAGTTTGTAAAGAAACAATAAGCGTCTATAGACTTAACACGTAATATGTATGCGCATTAAGTCGGTAGTTTACATGAACAGCAGTATCATTTTCAAAAACATGGACTTTGAAACTCATTTTCAAAATTTTCACATTTTCAGGTCCTCAAAACATCTTTATCGTAAAAACAACGACATTTCCTGTTTTTTGCTTTACACGACAACGAAGTACTAAAATCAGACACGTCTTCCTTTGCATTTTTTGAGTACAGATGACAGTGATGATCCCCGTTCACACGGCTTTGTGAAAACGATTAAAAACACTTTTTTATGACTCCAGGCCTATAGTTTGCAATGTCACTTTGTAAAGAAAAACTATGCGCCTATAGACCAAACAAGTAATACACATGTGCATGATGTCACCATTTTCACAAATTCACAGTCTTATAATTTACAAGAGGACAAAAATTTTCATTTTCAAGCCCCAAAAATGCAGTTATCTTGTAAATGAATGGCCAAAACGCATAAAAATCGTTTTCAGTTTTTAGTTGAAAACAGTGTCATGTAAACGGCCCCTCAAACTAAACAAGGACATATAGAATCCTAGAGTTCTTGACTGAATTTATGCCAGAAAAAGCTTTTGTACACATGGAGAAATGTCTTAAATGATTGCTTAATACTTTCATGTTTAACAGTTTTAACTTATTTAATTAGAATTAAAAATGGATTAAAACAAAGTGAATTAATTAAAACTAAATCCATAAAATTATCCCAGATGGCATCTGTCAGAACCCTTTGAGGAACTATATAGAACATTTTCTTCTAAGAGTGCAGATTAAAAAATTATATTTACCAGTCCCATTGGTGTTCGCTGTGATATCGATGCCTCAACTATCGAAAACACTAGAGATGTCGAGCAAGTCCTTCATGAAAGAGCAGTGAAGCATTAATAACATCTGATATCACAAATGTCAAAGGTTCATATTCAGGGGGGAAGCCTATAAGATTATAACTTACAAGAACAATGAAAGTTCAGGGCAGTCGTGCGGATCCTATAGTCTAGTACATCACATTATGCTCTCCTCTTAAACACACACCCAGGAACTATTCTTCAGTGCCTCTTGAAAAGACATCCAAATAAAGGCCTTCATTACTGCCTCACATGTGATTCTTCGCGTAGGATATGGATATTTGACTGTCTGAAAGTGAAGGAAATATAAATTGCATTTTTTGTTGTTGTTGTTTTTTAGAATTTGTTATTGCCAGTAAGTTTTGAAAGATACATTCTCAGGTTAACTGATGCAACCGATTCTCAAGGGAAAATTAAAATAACTTCTCTTTTTATCAGGAAACATCTGCTCATCAAGTTGAAGCATGTTAAGTGCAAAATGCAAATAGCTGCTAATCTCATCCCACCCATGTCCATCTCCATCTCCATCTCCATCTCCAAAGCTTTGGTGTGGACACATGGTTAAAGAAACCAAAACCTCAAGTGACCATGAAATCATCAACAACATTTCAGCTTTATACCATGTTATTGAAATACATTTTTATATTTTCAGAAGAAATTATGGAGTTGCTTATGTTTGTTATGCAGTTTTTTTATGGTGCTCTGGATGGCTTTTAGCACCACTGATTCTGTAATCCAAGCTTTATGTAGTGATAATTATGTCAACTATATTGTTTCTTATAAAGTCTTAGTTTTCATAGCTAACTAGCGTTAGCTATTAATAGTATGATAACTTTAGTAGATGACTAGCATCAACAGTGTTATAATGACCAAATAAAACCAGAAACAACTGTTCAGGCTTACATGTGAAAGGTAATTCCCTGAGATCTGGTTTGGATTGTAAATAGGGGATCAGGGATCTTTTCTTCAGTGCACTTTTGAGAGCTACAGCAAATTTCCAATGAGTTGTCAGTGTACTTTATTTATATGGTTTACAGTATGTAATAATGACCCTTAAATGTCTGCATTAGTTAGTGTATGTATACGAAAAAAGTTCACTTATGTATGATGGGTCGATCCAAAATGGCAGCGTGATTAGACACATTTTCTGCTGAAATTAAATTTCTTGGCAGAATAATCCGTTTACCTCTTTATCTGACAGCCTGAGCCATCCTGTCAAAGTCCTTTGGCTCATTACATTCCACAGAAGACTCATTTACAATATAGATTCATAATACTAACTTGTAAACAAATATTTTCGATTTGAATCAAGGCTTTGCTGTCTCGAAACGCCACACGCTGGCGCCCCTTGCTGATCAGAACGTGTAAATGCAGCTCAGACATGCATAAAACACCTTTTTAAATGCCCTACAAATGCTTTATTGAGAGTTTAATCAATTAAATGCCATAAACAAATAATCTAATTACATGAATTATAAAGTGGCTTTATAATACGTGATATTTTATTATATTGTGGGGCTTTTTTGTTTGTTTTACAGAGAGCTTGGTAAATCAGACCAAGAAGACTTTCAAACACTACTCTTGTTTTGTATTACAGCCTCTAGATGTATCATTAAACATATACAAATTTTAGAATAATACTAATAAAAATTAATCCAATCAGTTAAAAATCATAGAGAGTGGATTATGGGTTCATGAGAACCATTGAATTTTTGAAATATTTCGAAATCATATGACTTTGGCAGTTTGACACACGTATATAGAGTGATTGTTACATAAATTACAGTGAAATATACAGTGATTGATGTTTTCATTTTAGCGAACTGTTGATCAAAGATCTGTGACTATCTTTATAATAATAAAAAAAAATAAAAAATACACTGCACAAATTATTTTCTTCCCCAGTATTGTTGTCTAGTTGTATAAGATACTGGAGATTTTAAGTATTTCTGAAAATGTACCAAAAATAAGCTGCGGTTTTAGAGCAAATAAACCTTATCTAAAGGGAACAAGATTATTTTTCTGATTATTTTTCTTACTGAAGATTAAGTATAAACTCACTCTTTAACGCACTCACTCACTCGCTGTTGTTTGGCCACAATTCTCTTTTCTTGTGATGAGGTCAAGAGGGTCATATCTGTTCTCTATTATCTATTTATTTATCCATGTTAGTTGGAGAGATATATTGTTCTTAAAGATGTTTACTAATGTATTTGTGCAGTTATTGTCAATGGATGGTTTTGTAATTAACTCACAATTCACTTTTCCTGTGACAAGTGGCTGATGAGAGCCTAATAAAACGAAAGCTTCTGCGGTGACACAACTACTATCTTGGTGTCCTCCTCATTCACCCAGCACAATACAGAGACATTTTGGGGGGAACACACCAACAAGAAAGGTTAAAAAATACTTGACAATTTACTGTAACGCACTTCAGCTTTGAGCAGCGTCGCTGTTGGCGTGAAGGAGACGAGAGGAGGGAATTTGCAAATGAGTGAATTTGAAAGGAGTGTGCAAATGAGTGAATTTATTATAATAGTGCAGAAAACAAAGTGATAATCCAGAGTGAAAGTCGTGGAACATGGAACACGGGAGACGGGGACACGGGAGACACGGTCATAACAGAGACAACGACTCGACAACACAGGAGTGAAGAAAAGTGAACTAAAAGTCAGATGAGATGAGAATCAGGTGTGTCAGTGATCAGTGACCACGCCCCCACACACACAGAACTGGGAAACAATGAATTCATGAACCGTGACAGTTACTGCTTACAGGGAGGATTTCG
This sequence comes from Rhodeus uyekii, assembly GCA_037043235.1. NCBI lineage: Eukaryota > Metazoa > Chordata > Actinopteri > Cypriniformes > Acheilognathidae > Rhodeus > Rhodeus uyekii. The sequence goes on from JAWRVZ010000057.1 coordinate 3,537,822, forward strand.
TACCTTCTTTCTATATGCTGTACTGTACGTATATATATTTCACTACGTGAACAATAGCGATCACAATTAATGTTAACAACACGAGGTAAAACCCGCTGTAAATCACTTATAAAAGTATCACTGTGGTGAATGATGCAACCAAACCGAGAGAGAATGATGCTCCCAAACCGAGAGAATAAGGGGGTTGGACCCGCGTGACTGTTTTATGAGAGGATGTGGTTAGGATATTTCCAGTAAAAATGCGCTAGACGATGCTGAGCGTTAGGACTTTTCTACACAAAAATGCGCGTGGGTGAGGGAAAAAAAATTCTCGCACTCCGATACAATGTTCGTACACCAATTTGCTCATATACAAAATCACTCGTAAACCGAGGTATTACTATATATATAATAGTAATATACATATATACACAGTGGAATACGGTTATATCGACGGCCTCGAGGGTTGCAAAAAGCGTTGAGATAGCCAATGATCGAGATAACCAACAGCCAATATGGCGATTTTTATTTGATGAAGCGATCGGCATGCTATAAAAACACATTCGCTTATAACACAGTCATTTCACACACATACATACATACACACACATACATCCACACACACACACACACACACACACACACACACACACACACACGTATATACACACGTGTGTATATATGTGTGTGTATATATACATATACATGCATATATACACATGCATGCACGCACGCATGCACACACGCACGCACGCACGAGCATGCACGCATACGCGCGCGCACACGCTTACGCACGCATGCACACACACACACACGCGCGCGCACACATATACATATACACACACACACACACACACACACACACACACACACACACACACACACACACACATTGCAATAGGTTTTGTGTGAAGATAAATAATAAAAGTGGTTGATTTTGTTTAAAAATCACAAATGTATGTGAGGTTTACCCACATGGATGAAATATTCAATTTGAAAATATTTTTATGTATTTTTATGTACAAGAGCAAAATTATGCCACAGCAGTAAGGGAACCATTGGCTAGCATGTGGAGGTCTGTGTGACCCTACAAGTATATTCCTCTGCAGACCACCGCCAAACCGGTCATGCTGGATAATGTTACACAAGGCCTAAAGTTCTCTACGACATCTTCACATAGGTTTCACACAGGTCATAGGTCTTACGTCTATCTCAGAGAACAGGACACCACTGGCTAATTCTCTGATAAATGCCAGTCAAGCTGCACGGTGTTGAACTGTGAGCACAGGTCCCACTAGAGGATGTCAGGGCCTCATGCCACCCTCATGAAGTCTGTTTCTGATGGTTTGGTCAGAAACATGCACACCAGTTCCTACTGGTGATCATTTTTTAGGGCTCTGTCAGCTCCTCCTGTTCCTCGGCGCACAAAGGAGTAGATATTGTTCCTGCGGTTGGATTGTTGCCCATCTACATCTCTTTCCAGCTCTTCCTATGTAACAGTCCTGTCTTCTGGTATCTCCTCCTCCTCCTGAAACTCTGCTGGGAGACCAAACCTCCTTGTGACGGCACGTATGGATGTTCCATCCTGAAGGAGCAGGACTGCCTGATTGGGTTGCAGGAAGTGCCTCATCATATAAACAATGACCTTGTGACAATGACCCTAACAATACACAAATCTAAAGACAAATCAGTCAGGAAGAATAAGGAGATAACTATTGTTATAATCATTCTCTTTAAATCTACAACATTTTAAAAACATTAAATATTTGATCAAATTACCGCAGAATCAAATTTCAGCCATATTCCCATGTGCATCTTCAAAAGCTGTTGGTAAGAAAAATGCTGAATTAAATTAGTGCCATCTAGTAGTTTATAAGAGAATAAAGTCAAATGTGAATTTTGCTCCATTGTAGCCTACCAAAGCATTTTCATTTTTAGGCCATGACTGACCACTCTAATATTTTTGCTCTTCATAGGAATCCCTAAACAATCAAAGGTCCTGCAGAATGAAGCTCCATGAACAAATGAGTGCACAATTGTCATGAAGGACTGCAGGAAAGAGCAGCGGCTGTGACTCGCAGTCGGACAACAAAATTCACGAGGCACGTCTGCCATGCAGATAATGTGCGAGAAGCACATGCCTTTTCCTCTCGTTCTCCCGGGAACTTGAAGGATGAGAGACATGGCCTAATCATATCCCAGCTGAATATCCCGTCCTTGGAAAGAGGTGACATTTCTGCTGGAGGAACAGTTCTCTGGTCAGTGCCACCTGCCGTGTGGCCCATGTGCAGCCCCCACAATGCAGTATGAGGGAAATTCAACAGCTGCTGTTTCAACTGCCTCTGAGGAGCGGCTGGGATTTCATTGGCAGGTTTAGTCTGGAGCAGGGATTCCCTGGTTTTGCACCACGCAAATGGTAAATCAAAACTATTTTTGGCGCAAAATGTCAACAAGAATGTCACACATTTAGATGTATTAATTGCATTAATTGCATAGTCAACCCAACTATTTGCCAGATGATTACACTGCAAGAAAGGCTTTTTAAATCAAGATACATTTATTTTAGATCCAAAATTACTTAAGACATTGGTTTTAAGTTCATATCAAATGTCAGCTGAATTACAATCAGTAATGCAAAGGGAAAACTGGCAGCTTTCTACATGTGTAAAGAACAGCAGAACAGTGTTTAACAGCCAAACATATAGAACAAACAATGAGCCAATTATTGCATTACTGTAAGCCATGTGACCTTGTGACATGACAAAATGACATGGCGGCAGTTTTACTGAATGCATGCCTTTGATCATCAGCAACAAAAGATATAGGGAGCATTTTGTCCCTTTGATAAATATTTATTTTGCTAACTATTCCTTGTGAGTACCATTTTATTAACATTTCATAAACATTAATTCTGCATTGCTTATCAGAACAAACCTGACATATTTTTAAGTCATGACCAACCAGTTGAGAAAAAGGGTATAGAAACTTGAAATTCTGTAGAAATGGAATAGAACCAAATAGAAAAATTTGTTCAAAACACTGCTACAGAAATACAGAAATGCACCCAACGCACCAAAGTACAGAAATGCAACCAAATACAAAAATGAGCTACAAATACTCACAACGCAACCAATTACAGAAATACTCACAATGCAAGCAAATACAGGAATGAGCCTCAAATACTCACAATGCAAACAAATACAGAAAAGAGCCGCAAATACAAAGCCAAAAATACAGGAAAAATGCAAATTCTCTTAATGCAACCAAATACAGGAATGAGCCTCAAATACTCACAATGCAACCAAATACAGGAATGAGCCTCAAATACTCACAATGCAACCAAATACAGGAATGAGCCTCAAAAACTCACAATGCAACCAAATACAGAAAAGAGCCGCAAATACAAAGCCAGAAATACAGGAAAAATGCAAATTCTCTTAACGCAACCAAATACAGGAATGAGCCTCAAATACTCACAATGCAACCAAATACAGGAAAGAGCCGCAAATACTCACAATGCAACCAAATACAGGAAAGAGCCGCAAATACTCACAATGCAACCAAATACAGGAAAGAGCCGCAAATACTCACAATGCAACCAAATACAGGAAAGAGCCGCAAATACTCACAATGCAACCAAATACAGGAAAGAGCCGCAAATACTCACAATGCAACCAAATACAGGAAAGAACCGCAAATACTCACAATGCAACCAAATACAGGAAAGAGCCGCAAATACTCACAATGCAACCAAACACAGGAAAGAGCCGCAAATACTCACAATGCAACCAAATACAGGAAAGAGCCGCAAATACTCACAATGCAACCAAATACTCACAATGCAACCAAATACAGGAAAGAGCCGCAAATACTCACAATGCAACCAAATACTCACAATGCAACCAAATACAGGAAAGAGCCGCAAATACTCACAATGCAACCAAATACAGGAAAGAGCCGCAAATACTCACAATGCAACCAAATACTCACAATGCAACCAAATACAGGAATGAGCCGCAAAAACTCACAATGCAACCAAATACAGGAATGAGCCGCAAAAACTCACAATGCAACCAAATACAGGAATGAGCCACAAATACTCACAATGCAACCAAATACAGAAAAGAGCTTTAAATATAAAGCCAAATATACAGGAAAAATGCTAATTGTAACGCATGGTCAGAAGCAGTAGGATCCATTTGCAGATTTTATTAAGAATAGTCATAGTATAACAGGCAGGGGTAAATCACCAGCAGAAGAATAGCAGAGACAAGGCAGAGACGTAAACGATAAGGCAGGCAGAATTCAGGGCAGGTAGCGATGGGTCGTAACAAGATAAACAGTCCGGGGTAATACACAGGGATCGCTCAGAAATGTCAGCCGGGGCAAAACAAGACTTCGTCATGCCAATGCTTGTGTGTGTGTGTGAGTCTTCAATAGTCCGGGTTATGGTTCACAGCTGGTCCGATTATCAGTCCAATGTACGGGCTTGTGGGAAATGTAGTGTGTGTCAGTATAAGTGTGTTTGCTCCCTCCGGTGGCCAAGGGGGGGAAGCGCGGAGCTCGTCATCATAACACATACTCTTAACGCAACCAAATACAGAAACACATTGCAAATATTCTCAGTGCAACCAAATACAGAAATGAGCTACAAATACTCATGGCACAGAGTGAAGAAATGGGCAGGTAACATCACAGTCCACAACTGTGTGCATTTCAGCCATCAGACAGACGTTACAGATCTCCCCCCCCCCCCCCCCCGTACTGTACTAAATCTTTATTTAGGTCTCCTGTTCCAGATGTATACCAAATTATTTTCTGTTCTCATGTCATATATGATACACAGGGATCGGAATAAACACGGAGTAAACGTTCAGAAATGGTGCGTTGGCGTATGTATGTACCAAGAGTTCCTGGATTTTTTTTCCTGTGTGTGTTTTTGCACGCACTTGTCGAATAAAGCTCATTCTGATCCAAATACAGACACGTGCTGCAAGTACTTCCAACGTAACAAAATATAGAAACACACTGTAAATACCCACAGCGGATACTCACTTGAATTTCCTGGTGTTTTTATTTGAATGTGTTCTTCTTTTGCAGTGCGTTTGCAGTGCTTCATTTGCACTCTCAACCATTGCTTTTTACTTGCCAAAAGGCATGAACTATCAATCAGACAAACGAAGGCATGTAGGATTGTGTACAACAGGTTTTTGTGCAAAGTTTTACAAAATGCGATATATGGTAAAAAGATAATTTGCATGTACAGTATTTGGTCACTGAGTTTTCCTCGCCTGTCAGCTGTCACTTGCTTCTGGAATTTGGATGTCTTTAGCACTTACTTGAACATGAAGTCATTAAAGCGCTCATCATGTCCTGTCCTCACTTCCATTTGCTCATACAACATAGCAAAACTCCCAGGGTAAATACGATTCCCGGTTACAGCAGAGCATTTTGATTTCAGGTGCTTATTGTTCTGCTTTTTTTATTTATTATTAAAATAAATGCAATTCAATTCTTTTTTTTAAATCAATCAATAGAAAAATCATGAAAAGGAACATTTACCCATAAATCTGAATTATTGTGATGTGTCCATCTGTTTCACTTTTGATATTTAGTAGTTATCATTGGATTCTCATTAATGGGTGAACTGAGAATGGCTGAAATCATTTAATTTCCAATACAGTACAATATACTATCAAAAGCTCTATTGTTTTAAGGGGGATCTAACCCAACTTTACTCAAAATGTCATTATCATTATTCAGCTGATCCTACAACCCTGCAAACAAAGAATCAGTGTCTTTATTGTCATATAAAACGGTGTCTCTGAGGCCACAGCAGCATTTGCCATCTCCCGTCAGAATCCACACCTGTTGATTACGATACCTTTGACCTCGCTGATAGAAACGTACACAATAGCAGGTCTTTCAGGCATCTGCTCGTGTGGCCCTTATGGAACAGCTGTATCAACCACAGGAACGGCAACTGGCCGGCAAACACAGGCCTTTTACTTTAATGTCTCGAATGCTAATGATTCAGCGCGAGCATGTGAGGAAGCCATTAGCTGATCCCACTCAAAACTTCATGTTGGATTAGAAATGTAATGTGGTAGTTCAGGATCTACCATCCCGAAGAAATTATCTATTAAAAGCCTGTATGAATTCCAATGAGAAATCTGTCAAATCAAATTCATTTTACATGCACAGAAGGCATTCAACATGACTTAGGAATGGTTTTCAATGCGATGTGATGTTAAATCTCTAATGATAGAGCAAAGAATATATTATATTAATGAATGTATGGCTTGTAGGTTATTGTTAAAAATGAAAAACTATTAAAAAACTGTACAATATGTGGGTTTTGTTGCTATTTTAAATTAAGATAATTTTACGCCATTAGGGGCTAGTTTACGTTTTAAATGTTCATTCATTGTGTACACAGACTGAGAAAATAAAATGATGTATATACATTAGATAGATTAATTTCCACACTAATTAGCTGAAGAAATTGTGTGATAATTTTGTTACCTTTGCCTCTTTTGTGTTTCACGATTGTTTATCGTTTTTGTGTTCAAATGTGGAAATGTTCAGTTTTTTAGTGAACACTTTTAATGAAAAAAGTTTGCGTCTATTAAAAATAAGCATCTATTGTGTATATTTTAAATAAATCAACCAACCATTTATTTTATTAGTAAAAATGTGACTGTTAACCCGTATCCCACATCTGTATGTGATGGATAAAGTGCTGAACTAATCTAGATCTTTGTAGTTTTTTTTAAAAAGAACAATCAATAGTTCAATGACTAACAGATATATAACGAATAACCAATAATTTTGTCTGAAAAAGTGACCTGCTTACACCATCATGTCACAGAGCTTCTATAGCGATCTGCAGGCATGCACACACGCAGCCAAGGCTATTTACAGCTTCTGTGTGCAACTGAAATAGACTGAGAGTTGAATTTCAATATGAGTCTTACAGCTCAAGCGCTCCCCGTCTCTACCTCCATCCATCCATCTCTCTCCACTCCAGCTGATTTTAGAACACAGGTGTTGACCTTAGCCATTATGAGCTTTCATGTTCACATTCTCCTGCAGCTCCTGTTTCTGTCCGTGGAGCAGCAACCTTACATGTGATCCCAGAGTCAAACTAAAATAGGTAAAGCCATAATTAATGTAATCAGAGCATTTCAGTGTCTTGTCATTCTTATACTCAACAAAAAAGAGAGCAACATCCCTGTTGGTTGATAATATTCTGCCAATCAGACTGTAAGATACAGTAGATCTGAACAGCATTCTTATTTGTCTGTAACTTCACTCTGACTGTTGTGGCGGATAATAGTAGTGTTTCATTTGTTACTCTTTTTTCATTTCAGTCCACAGCAACGATTTTCCACCTGTCAGGAATCTGTTGTACCATTTCAGCAGACATTTTATATCTGTCTTGCATTTGTGACTTTTTCTGGGTCCATATATATGCCTATATTTAATATTTTTTGTTTTTTTAAGATGTCTACTGTTTTTATTTATTTAAATATACAGTAAAAAAAAAAAAAAAAAAAAAAAAAAAAAAAATATATATATATATATATATATATATATATAAAATAACAATTTTCCATTTGAATATATTTTAAAGTGTTATACATCAATCCTCCAGTCTTCAGTGTCACATGATCCTTCACAAATCATTCTAATATGATGATTTGCTGCTCAAGAAACATTTATGATTGTTATCAATGTTGAAACAGCTGCTTAACAATTTTGTGGATATGGTTGATACTTTTTTCAGGATTCCTTAATGAAAATGTTAAAGCATTTATTACATTTATTAAAGCATTTACTGACTTGAAATCTTTTGCAACATTATATATGACTTTACTATCACTTTTGATCAATTTAACTCATCCTTCATGAACAAAAATATTAATGTGATCATTCTTTCATTCTTATCACAAATGTTTGAATGGTATTGTTATTTCCACAAAAATGTTAAGCATATATAATTACATATTGCATGCAAAAGTATTTGTTCGTGTGTGCGCATGTGTGTGTCTGTGTGTGTGCGTTCATGTGTGTGTGTGTGTGTGTGTGTGTGTGTGTGTGTGCGTGTGGTTCAGGTATTCCTTATGTTATGGTGTCAGAATGTCCCTGCAAAGACGGCAATTTCCAAAATCCTTGTGGGGACATTTTTCAGTCCTCAAGAGGAAAACAGCTTATAAATCAGACTACGTGATCTTTTTTGAAAATGAAACAAAAGCAGAAAGCTTTCTTTGATGGGTAGGTTTATGGTTAGGGGACGGGGGTTTGTACAGTATAAAAATCATTATGTCTATAAGTCCCCATAAAACATGAAAACACAACAAGAGAAAATGATTCTAACTTCTAAACTAGTTTAAACCAAAACGCCACAAAATGTAATTATGTAGACACATGTGGACAATATAACTAAGCGAACTTACTGCTAATAAATCAATCTTGGTATCTAATCAAACATTTTGATTTTGTCACAGGTCTGTTCTGATGAGTCAAGATCAACAGAGAAAACAAAACATAAAATACAACTAACAATATAATCTATGAGATATTAAGAAAATACATAAGACATAATGCCTCTAATATCTTTAGTTGTGAATTGTGAGATATAAACTTGCAATTGAGAGTTGTAAAGTCTGAGCGATGAGATATAAACTTGCAATTGCAAGAAAAGGTCAGAATTACAGATATTTTTGATTTAATTGCCTTTTTTATTATTTTATTCCCTGGCGGAAACAAGCTTCCAGGTTATATATAGAGACTGACATGAGAGAGCGTTTATAGAAAGACCAAATGAATTATTAACATTAACATCACTGAGATGTAGTTCTGCATGCACACCAAAAAACACGAACTTCTTTGTCAGCTGTGCACTAGAACACATTTTCTGCCATACTGTCCCAATAAAAGCCGCTGGCAGTTGTCGCCCACCCCATCCTTTTTTTCAAGTGGCCATTGACATTCAATGGCAGCTCTCGCTGTGGTTGCAGTGTGAACAGCTGAGAGGTGTGATTTCACAGGCTGCTGGCCCTGTCAGAGCACTGAGCCCTGCGAACAGGAGGTCTAGGAGAGACCCAGGCCTCTAAAAGACACCAACAGGTGGAAGGCCGCCAACAAGGGGGAGGGCGACCCGTAGAAAAGGACGGGAAGCCAAGCCGGGTCTGGACACAATCCAGGAGATGGCAACAGACGAGGATACGCACGGAAGAGAGGACAGAGAGCAGCGGACCTGTATTTGTCCTGAATGACGGACTGGACGCCAAGGGACGGGCAAGTAATGTGGGAAACTTGTACTGAAACTTTCATTGCTGTCGGATTTCAGGGCTCTTCAATGTGGAAACAGCTCCTGGTTTAGGCTTTACTGCTTTGTTCTGTTCTTTTTATAAAGTGAAAGGCCAGAAGGGTGAAAAAGCAGCATGCAATTTTCCAGACGATAGCCTTTTATTCACTAAATGTTTGCCAGGCCAGAATGAGACATGGCTTGACTTTATGGAAAGTCGACATGTCCTGTGGTGTGACGCGCTGAACTCCATCTAAAATTGTTTTTAAATGGCTTAAAGGTAGCATTTTACACCATCTAAAATGAAAAGTATTCAAAATGAATATTCATACTTTTATATGTGATTTTGTTTCACTGCAGGGATGTATGAAATTAGCCAGTGAAGGAAAGAAAGGTGATTAAAAACTTCCTCTTAATTCATCAAATCTTGTCTATAGAAAAAGTCCATATTATGTGTCAACTTCCCATATGCCTTAAATATTGCCATTAGTATTGCACTGTTTTATCTGAGTTGTACAAACAAAGTTGTGATGTACTGTGTGTTTAACAGATCCGGCTGTTGCTCATTGAGACAACATACTTCCTTATATCCCCATATACGGAATCATTCTATGGAATGTAAGGAAGTGTGTGGCCTCAGGGAGATATTATCCTCCTCCTCATCATCATCATCCTCTACACATCTCCTCAAAACCATGAGACAATATCACAATGCTGAATTATATTATGTTGAAGGCTTGAAGAGATCTGAATGAACTTATATATATATATATATATATATATATATATATATTATATATATATATATATATATACATATATATATATATATATACATACATATATATATATACATACATATATATATATATATATATATATATATATATACATATACTTTTTAAATCTCTCTTAATACTTAATACTTTTTATTTCTTGTAAAGTTAATTTGTTAATTTGCTCTATAAGTATAATTGAAAAATTATACTTTTATTAAATATTAAATATAGATAATCTTTATGTAACAAAGAAATCAAAATGTCAATATTAATTTTGCTCTATAGATTTGTTATATTTGCTTTAAAAGTAAAATATTTAATATAGTATAAATATAATATAATATAAATATATACAAATATTTAAATATGATTTTAAAATATGTTTAATTATACACACACACACATACATATTTAAATATATATACAAAGAGAGAGAGAGAGATTTTGTTCAATTTATTTCAAATGATTAATTTTCAAAAGAAGCTCAAATATCATCTTGACATTTGACAAAACATTTTTAAACAATTTAATGTCTATCAGCTGGGCAATGCATTGGCGCAACAAATACTGATTATTATAGGAAAATATTTTAATGGTACACTTTTTTTTTTCTTCTTTTTTTAAGTGCCCCTGGTATAAAAAGTTAGTTTTTTTCTTCTTTTTATCTTCTTTTTTTGAAGAATGAATTAGGATCTTCTTAATAACTTTACAAATGGCTTTCTGAAGGTCATGTCAAAGTCAAGCTCAGGTCATTGTTAAACACATGGGGATGGTTGTGAGCTCATGAAGATCCGTGAGTGACGGCACACAGCTGCTGCCCATCACCACTGTTTACTGTTACAAATAGTTGGACAGGTGGAGAAGAGCTAATTCTGGACAGACACCGCAGAATGAGGACATACCGGCACATCCATGCATCTCCGTGTCATCGTCCTCCAGAAGGAAGATCATGACGTGGATGGATGTCTTCTTCTGACACGATCACACGTGCAAAGCAAAATGTTGGGTAACTGTCAATGTAAAATGTTGATGTGCGAATGATGCTGAGGAAATCCATGCCGTCTATAAATATGATAATGGTTTAAACTGGAAACTCATCCATCCTTTGAAACACGTCTTAGTTGCTGGTAAAACGGAACCAAGTCAGGTGTTTGAGAGAGGTTTGGTCCCTTTCAACCAGCTACTGCGCCGTGAATTCAGCCAGCAACCAAAAAACAAAACTGCCGGATTTGCATCCAAAATCAAAAGGGTCTGAAATATGTGCTCACTGTATTACTGCCATTTGAACCTGATAGTCATATTTAATACCAATGATAATATAAATGCTGTGGTTTGGTTTTCTGTAAAGTCTCTCTGTAAAAGCTCAGTTCTGCTCTCTACAGGAAAGAAAAGGTAAATGTTTTTTTTTTAAACATATAGTATTATGAACATTTTCTAAATACTGAAATCCACTTTTCCCCATCTTGTGTATATGTGCACATTTTGAATAAAAAATATTAAAAGCTAGCATTTGCCGTTATTGTTTCTCTATTCTTTTAGTATTTGTATAATTTAGTTGCTATCGTGTATTAATAATACGTGTATTTATTTAAAATACAGTGCTTTAACATAAAATACTTTATTACTTTTTGTTTTGTTGAACACTTTAAAATGTCAACCCTATTACTCTGATTTTGTAAAGGAAACTATTGATTTGAGGATATATCAGCATTTTATTCTCTGTCTAACAGGCATCTTGTAGTTTTCCTCATGTAAAACTAAACTTTATTGTTTTAATTGACTCATTTTGATTAATTGATATGGATTCCTAAATCCAAATAATCAATCTTTTAGTCAATGTTGTTTTAAGTTGATGAATGAACAAAATGTTGTAGCATGGCTACATTATGACCATGACCATCTCACTTGCAACTCATACTTTTGTACAGTTTTAACCAATGATCTCAATGATCTCTTCCTGAAAACTCCCCAACACTAAACATTTTTTTAAACCGACTGTTCATCAAAGTTCACCAAGACTTTTGCACTTTTGCCACACCTGAATTTAAAACACCAATAAATTGACTAGATTATGTGGTTGTAATAAAAACACTTAACAAATCCTTCCATTACGGGTCAATTTGACCCCCCATATGAATTAATAGAATACAAGGATTTTTGTTTTTAATCTGTCAAAAAATGTATAAAATCGGGTACAAATCTTATAGCTCTTTATGGAGCAAATGAGCTCTTCAAAGAAGGAGACCAGAGGCCATTTTTAAAAATTAATGTCAATGGAGGAGAATCTTCAAAACACTGAATAAACCTCTTTTCGTAAAGAAATAGCTTATCATTTAATGAATCAACTGCCTGCCTGCCAGTCTTCACTACGTTTTATGCAAAACAGTTTTTTTTATGGGAACAATACGTAGATTTTATCTCGATATAATGGTTATTTTATAAGAGAAGGCAGAGAAGGGAATGTTGTGACAGGTAGGCATTGCCATAGTCTTTAATAGTTTTATTAGGGAAGACCTCCAGGTTAATGATTCGTTCTGGTGGTGTTTGCAGATGGACAGAAATTGGAAAGCACAAGCTATTAGAAGTAGGAGCGCAGGGACTCTAGTAGATTTAATTCCATGTTGAATGTGGGAACTGATAAAAATAAAAGAAGCCATGGACAATAACGACACGTACATTGGGCTGAATAAGAATTGCAAGAACCCAGAAACCCATTTAACGGTAGGACTCGACTATTCCTGGGCTGTAAAACCACAAGTAGGAGACATTTGAAGTCTTGTTACAGGAACCAAAGAACTAGACTTCGTATACGTAGGACACTCAGACTGTAAAATGGAGTTTCACACAAACAATGATGATTGTAAAATGAAAGATACGACTATACCATGTTGTTTTAATGCCAGCCAGTTAGATGTAACCCCAGCAGGGACTGTACGGGTGTGTGGGCAGACTGCATATCATGCATTACCTTGTGGTTGGTTTGGGTGTTGCTACACAGGCATTTTAGATCCAGGCACGACCATATATGTCTCCAACGAAAAACAAGAACACTCTAGGACACGAGTAAAAAGAGATTTGGATGGGAAAATGCCCCTTATTATGGACTATGGGACCCGTGGACTAGTGGGCCAGCAATGACGGGGTAGTCTCTATTTATAGGTGGTGGAACAGGGGCAAGCCGTCTAAAAATCAATGGTTTAGCTTGGCAAGTGCTAAGACTAGCAAACGAAACTGAAGACGCATTAAAATGACTTAATCAGGAGCTCAAGGGATTAAGAAAATGCTAGGTACTTCTTGTTGCTTTAACTTACCCGATGTAAACAAAAATGCCACAAGTATAATTGAGCACATGAAACAAGCGATTTCTACACCTGCCGATATGTCATCTGTAATGGATGGATGGTTTTTCGGACTTCAAGGATGGTTTAGATGGGTACTTACAGCAATTGTGCCAATAGTACTGTATGTATTGGTCTGGTTATATTGATGTTGATACCTTGTTTGATAAACTGCATTACTAATCTAGCTAACAAAGCTGTGACACGCATATTCATGCAACTGATATAGAAAATCACCTAAATCTGACTCAAGATGCTGAAGGGTTTAACTATGATGATGATGATGATATTGAAAATGATAAACATGCGTATGACTGAATGAAGGGTGTTCTGCAAAGGATCACTATACACGTAGATAAAATGTCATATTACCATGTTTTAAGTTTTCAAAAATGAAAAAGGGGTGGAGTGTGATAGAAATTGTATTTAATACTTAGAAGTATATTCCTGCATATAACCCGCAGACGCAGATAATCCGCACACTCATACAGCCCGCGGGTTTTGTGTAGAAAAACGTTGGCATAACCCAGACAGGAATGTTCCTGACAGGTGTGCGTACACACGGTTATATAAATCTGAATATTTTTTGCCATATGGCATTTTTGGCTTTTGGGCGAACGTAAACTTTTAGTAGTGATCCTACGCACAGTTTTATAAATGAGACCCCTGATCTGTGATTCCTGCCGTGTTCTCTCCCTTGTTCCTGGTTTGAGTAACGTTATAGTTATGATCTGGTTTATGTTATGTTCTTTTGTTATAATAAATTCCTCTTCACCCTGCACTTGAGTCCTCCCCTTGTTCCATGCCGTGACAAACCCTCGCAAGAAAGAAAAACAGAAAGAAAATACCGCAAAAAAACCTTACGTCCTTAGGGACATAACAAATATATTGAAATAAATTTGCGTGCAAAAAATGTGTGCTATAGCCCGCACCCTTATATAACCCGCACCACCTGTGGGGTTTGTAAAATCTGGTATAACCCGCGGGTTATATGCGGAAAAATACGATACTTATTAATCCTTATCCTTAGACGTAGGAAAGCTTGTCAATATAACTGGATGTTCTGTTTTTCGTTTGTGTTGCTAGCAAGCACAGATCCAAACTGTACCTAGCACACGAAGAATACATATTGTGTTTAGTCACCAAGCGCGACAAGCTGATCGGAGAAGAAGCAAAGGTGGAGGCTTAGAAAACTGTATAAAAAGTAATGAAACTTTATGCTCTTTGCCTTCACATGCTTAGATGTTGTCTGTGTGTGTGAATGCCTTTCTTGTAAGAAATAAAGCTTCAAGATTGTTATACCTTTCGAGAATCTCACTTGTTCTTTATTGATAAACATTTACGAAAAGAATTTCCACCACAAGTGATAACGTATATCGTCTAAAGAAAGTTTAAAAAAAAATGTTTTTCTTTCTTTGGCTTTCAGGTTTGACCAGTTATGACAAGACTTTAATTGTAATGACTTTTTAATTGCGTATGCATATGACACTGATATTATGCATTTTAATGAATAAATTGAAATAGAATAATTTAATTAAAAATATTGTGTTTTCTTGCACGTTGTTTAATGTCCTTTCTATCGCTGCCAAGTAACTGTATTGTAATGATTTATAACTGCTATATGCCTAATGATGATGATATAATGCTTTTTAAAGGAGGAACGTAAGAAAAAAACAGAATTTGAATTAAATGAATGAATGAAAGTTTGTGTAATCTTAAATATAGGTTTTTTTGCATTAACTAGTACTTTGCAGCTAATAAAAGTCAATAATAAACAATCTCTGGGTTAATTGGTTAGATGTTCTTTGTTCTCTTTGTCAAAAACATATTTTGTATCAAGTGAATATGTTGGAGGCCATTGTGAACCAAAAGAGCAAATTAGTTTCAAATGTCAATCGCAAGCAAATCCTATTCTTCCCCGTGTGACTCACAGCATCAACTGTTCATCACCATTAATAGATCCAAATAAGGTTTGTTATGTTTAATATGAAAGTCTCAGCTTTCAAACTGCCTTCAAATGATGAAATTGAAACAATAATTACCGTTTTGGCGTCCTGATGTCACACGCACATCTCAGAGACTAACCTGGATTAACCGGGAAAGCGTCTGCTGTGCACAAACATCTAAGAAACCTTTTTAAAATGTCAGATTTACATCCATTCTAAATCATAAACATCTTAAAGTCAAGTCTATTTAAAATCTGACAGGAAATGTATTGCAGATGAGCAAACGCTCTACAAAAATACGTCTTCCAGATGTGAACGCACACTTCAATTAGATGCTTGAGCTTTGTGTAATCATTATAGACGGGGGCCCAATTTCGAGGGAGGACACGCTGAGCACACGTGAACAGAAACCACTTCTGCTTTAGTAGTTACAGATACGAAATAAACATATGAAGTTATGTTGAAAGAAACTATCACGTCAGGTTTAATTGCTCAATCTGTGTTTCAATCGCAGAAAGACATCAAGTAAGCCTCCCTGTAGCTCTAACAGTAATGTGTGGCGCTTGCAACACCAAGGTCATGGGTTCGATTCCCAGTGAAAGCAAGAACTGATTATAATGTCAATATGTTTCTTGAATGCAATGAAAGTCGCTTTGGATAAAAGCATGCCAAATGTAAAAGTTAAGCGGCTTGTAATGTTACATTTACCCCAGAAAAGCATTAATGGCCACAAACTTGGAAAAGCCTTTTCTTATGTATTTGTGTAATTTAAATGCAATTAGCATATGGCAATCAGTTCATTTTAACCTTTAATTTTATAGTAACATCAGCAACCAAGAAGTGTTTCCTGTCTAGTTTACAGCATTAGTTAGTGATGATTTTTTCCTTGAAAATATGTCCCATAGGCCTCAATTAACCGATGTTGAATCGTGAAATGCGTCAACACCCATCACTAGTGTCTAGTATAATATTACCAGCAATGTTGTTTACTTTTTCTTAACTATTTTGCATATGTAGAGAACAGAAGCAAAATCACATGTTGAAATTCCACAATGAAACACAAATATCCGCATTGACAGAACTCTGTTTGTCCAATCAAATCCGCACACAGTACATTAAGTGTTGTACTAAATATTTATTCCACAGAACTCCAACTTTGTTCCCTTTTGTTGTTACAAATGTCTTAACTCAGCTATTTTAATAAAAGGTTATAAACATCTTTATTATGAAACCAAAGGCCACTTGACAGTTCTTCAGATCAACAACTTGTGTACAAAAAAATCAGAAAGCTAATGAAATCCACAAAAATACAGTACATAAATAATCATATTACACCATATGGCAAACCAAACGTCATTGGATTCAGTGCTGTGCATCTATTTCATCGATTCCCTGATCGCACTGAACTCCTGCTGTGTTTCAGTGACTGAGCCAGTTCTCTTTCAGAGCCAAATGGGACAAAAGGGAGGACCAATATCAAATACGTATCAAAGTGACTGTGTACAAAATGTTTAAATGTTTTTTTTTTTATGTAATGCACTTCTGTTTTAATGAAGAGATTATTCATGTGTGGTCCCCACCTTCTAAGGATCATGATCACTTTTCTTAAAGAGAAAATCTCACAGTAGGCATCACACTTTAATCCAAAGAAAACTGAAGGAAATATTTGAATTAACACACATATGCACTCACACATAACTGTCAATCTCATGAAAACACGCGCAAAGCATTCAGAACAGAAGGTCTGTTTTAGGACCATTGTCTTTTTTTGCATTGTGACAATTTCAAGACATTAACTCTTTAATGCGATACAAAAATAATTTACTGTAATACAGTAATAAAAAATAAAGGGATAGAACATCATATACTACCACAATATATACAATAACTGTACAATTTTTAACATTACAGTAATGAACATAGTAAAGGGGGGCAGTAATGTCACAATGCAAAAAAAAAACAACGAAACAAAAAAGGAATACCTTCGTATTCGTCATGCAAAACATTCCCTTGGTTAGGATTTTGGGGTTCAAAACAACACTAGCGTTTCTCACACGTGTCCCTCTAATGCCCTGGAAAAACCATGAGTGTGCTGGAGGCAGACCAAACCCCCGATCAGTGCAGCATTTTGCAGTGGCACCAGGAAATTCATACATAGTAAATGACGGAAGGAGATGCAGCACCTCCCCAAGACAAGGCAACATCACTGTCGTTGTGCATAAGTGAACATACAGTAGCAGGCAGACATCTTCAGTGTCATCAAATCCCTCACCAAACACTACAGCTGCTGCATCGGCCTGGGACAGCTCGTTTTATTGTGCTTCTTTCGTTCAGCAATTCAACTGGAGTCCGTAACAGCAGATGTGTGGATCTACGGAGACCCTGAAGGGACATGGTGATGGAGGAAAAAGTATTTTGCGAGCGAAAGCAAAGTTTCTTAACAGAAACGGACAACGCAAAAGAATTGAAATATAGTTTTCCCTCCCATGTCATCACCATGTCCCACTAGAGGCTCCGTAGTAAATCTCACAAAATGCATCAAGAATATATTATATCTCAAATTTAAAAGGAAAAATAAGAAGTTATATTTTGCATAAAAGAAAATTAAGTCTTTGCATTGTGACATTTAAAAAGAAAAAAATGAATTAATGGTAATATACGTTCTGCTAATCTATTATTTTTTTATTTTAAATATTACTTTTAAAATGATGCAAATAATAAAAAAGGTAAAAGATATTCACATAATGCAAAAAACTGATAATGGCTTAATTTTATTAATGCAAAATATGGGTAACACTTTTCAACAAGGTTTAATTTATTAACACAAGTTAAAAAAAATAAAAAAAATAAATAAACGATTCTTCTAAAGCATTTATTAACCTTAGGTAAACTTAGTCTCTAGTTAATTCACTAACGCATTATTAAAATAAAAAGTTGTGTTTGTTAACATTACTTTATGCACTGCGAACTAACATGAACATTAACGAATGTTTAAACAAAGACCTTATTGTAAAGTGTTATCAAAATATGACTTCTTATGTGTCCTTTTAATTAAGGCGTATTTGTGAAATTCATAAATGTGCTCTTTGTGTTTGAGATGACGGTTTTAAATAGCAAACCTGTGATTCTGTGTTCAGCTGCTGTAAACAGTTGGACGAAATACAATCAAATTCCACGTAAACCCAATCCCCCCCTCACGCCCTGTGTTGCGACGCAGCGTTCCCACACGGATAAAATAAGGCAACTGGAGTTAGACATCGATAAAGAGATCCCACTACATTTCTCCTTCCTCATCCTCTTCCTCTTTCTCCGGTAGCTGCATCTTGAGCCAGCCTTCGGCGGCGTGGCCGTGCTTCTTTTGGTGGCGTTTGTAGTTGTCCCAGTGGCCCGTGGTGTAGCCGCAGTCCTGGCACTTAAAGGGCTTCTCTCCGGTGTGCCGCAGCATGTGGCGCTTGAGGTTCATGCTCTGGTTGCAGCTGTAACTGCACACGCTGCACTGGAACGGCTTGGCGCCCGAGTGGATGCGCTCGTGCCGCTTGAGATTCGCCAAGTTGCCGCAAGCGTAGTCGCACACGCAGCATTTGTACGGCTTCTCGCCCGTGTGTACGCGGTGGTGCCGCTTGAGGTTGTCGAAGTGGGCGGACGCATAATTGCACTGCGGGCACTTGTAGGGCTTCTCGCCGCTGTGAGTCTTCATGTGGCGGGCGAGATGGTTGGGGTACTGCGTGACGAACGGACACGACGTGCAAGAGTACAGCTTGTCGCCTTTCTCCGGGCTCGCGGGGGAGCTTTTGGACAACATGTCTAACGTGCATTTGCTGCAGATTTGCGCCGTGGCGCCCTCCTCGTCCTCCAGCACCACCCCGCACACACGGCACGTGAAGGGAAATAGCAGCTCGGGCAGAGGATCCGACTCTTTGGCCAAACTCTCAGTGTGCAGCAGGGCAGGAGGATGGCGGTCTGTTCGTAGGGTGTCGTAGCTTTGGAGGAAGTCCGAGTCGTTGCTGATGTGCAGAGTGAGGTCAGACACCACCGACTCTGAAAGACAAAGAAAAAAAGGAAAGAAGCTAAATGGCCATTTTCCTCTTTTGAGCGAACCCAACAGTTTCTACTTCCCTTTACTTCACACTCCACTTCCTCTTTTGGATTACAGCATGAAGCGCTCAAAATGCAATGCATCTGAGAAAGTATAAAGAAAGTGGAAATATATAACAGCAGCAGCAAGAAACCTGCAGGTTTGAAGAGAACAGGTGCTTCTTTGTTCACTTTAAAACACCCACAAGACTAGCAGAGATGTTTCCTATGTAGTATGCAGTATCGAATAAAGTCAAATAAAAGACCTGCTCAATCTGAGAAGAAAAGGCATTCATAACACATTTTACGTCTACAATATGACATTTGTGAGTGAAACTGTGGGGTCATATTTTGCATCCATCAGGAATTGAGTGGGTCAAGAAAGGTGTGTTTCAGATCAGATCGGACCATGAGTTTGCAGTGGATTGTGGGGGATTTTGCTCTGCTTCCTGGAACAGCACCAGCACACACACACACTCTGGACCCTCCAGAGCATCTCCACGTATCCCAGTGCTAACCCTTCTTTTCACATCTATCCTTACTTGACATTATTGTAATAATAACTAGTATTTTGTAAGTTATATTTTTGGCATTTGTATATTTACTATGAAAGGTCAGTAGAAGAAATAGAAGGAAGTGATGAAAGAGGCAAGAGGGGAACAGGATCAGAAAAGGACTAAGCTGAGACTCAAACTCAAATTTGGGTAAAAAAAAAGTCTGATGAAATTGAAATTGCAATATTTAAAGTTAATTAAAAAAAAGCTTCAGGTTTGCTTTGCTTATTTATAGGGCAGCACAAGCTTGTCTCTAAATTATGTGACTTATATCAATATAATGATAATTATTACTATTATTAATGCTTCTACTAAATAAAATACTAATACAACATTTATATTATTATTGTTGTATATTTTACCATTGAAATAAAATATTTAAGAACAATCATATATATTTTTACAAAATTGTGATATATATATATAAGACAATAGTATTGTTATTATTACTAAATAAAAATGTATAAATTACTAAATAAAAACAAAATAAGAAATATCACTTTATTTTACAGTATTAAGAAAAACACACTAAGACAGATTCGATCACAATTTGGGTTTTACTTTGATTAACCGTGCGACTCTGATGAATCATTCACAATAACAGCAGGAACAAGTATTAAGAAGTCAAAGACGACTAAAGTGGATTAAGCAAATACCTTCCGTTAAGGCTGTAGATTTGTCCTCCTTGTGGCTCATCATGTGTTTCTTTAAGGAGTGGCTATTGTTCCCACGGAAATCACACTCGCCACAGTTGAGCTCCTTCTCCTGTGTGTGCATGCGCTGGTGTCTCTTCAGGTTCCCCAGGGAGTTGCACGCGAACGTGCAGAACTCGCATTTGTACGGCTTCTCGCCGGTGTGTGTGCGCACGTGCCTCTGCAGGTTCACTAGCTGGGCGGAGGCATACGAGCAGTGCTGGCACTGGTACGGTTTCTCGCCATTGTGCGTCTTCATGTGCCTCTTCAAGTGATTCGAGTAACGCGAGCTGAAGCTGCACAGTTTGCAGGAGAATGTTTTACAAGCACTTCCGTCGGACGTGGATCTGCTTCGGTTTATCCTCCCTTGCGCGCTGTCGGCCGGGTGGGCCTCCTCTGACGGTCTGTCCTGGCGGTCGGCATCTCCGCCCTCGGCCCCGCACTGCAGGCAGTACAGGGCGAGATCCAGCGCCCCGCTCAGGGGGTCGCCCAGCAGCTGGCCGCACTGCCTGCAGGAGAGATACGGAGCGAACGTGGCGTCGGGACCCAGCTCCTCGCGCTCGCTCTCCGTGTCTCGCGGGTCCTCGAAGTCGCTCTCAATGCCCAGGCGGTTGTAGCTGGAGCAGTCCTCGTCGCTGAAGCCGTACACCGGCAGTCCCATGTCAGCAGAGTCTATCAGGAGATCACAAGACGCTGGGTTATGCAGTACTGGGTTACTCTTTACACGGCAAGTTGAGGAAAAACTATTCTTTAAAAAATTGTTTTCATGCTTTCAAAAAAAGTAAGTGTGAAATAAGTCGTCAAAATGTTTGGTCTGTTATATTAAAATGTAATAAAAATAATATAGGACATAAAATATCATTGATAGTACTAATAACAATAACTATTATTATTCATAATAATAATAAATATTGGGTAATATAATATTACTATATTATACTAATTATTATTATTCATAATAATAGAAATTGTATTTTAGATAAAGTGTGGAAAATTATTCCAAAATCATTTTAAGTATCCAGACGACCTGAGATTAACTATAAGATACAAAATGTAAATTTGATGAGGTATTCATTACACAATTATTGTAGAGCTGCACTTTATTCTAGATTAATTGAGAATCATGATTTTTTTTCCATTTCAAACTGATCAAAATCAAGATCTCCCACAATTCTGAACTGACAACTAATCAAAAAACATATTCACTAATTGCAGCAGACAATTTAAAATATGGTTAATTAAACTGAATTATTTTTAGCATCGTTTTGAACTAATGATTCAATGACTTGTTCAAAAATTCTTCACTAGTTTCATGACAGGATGAATCAGCCTTTTTAAATAAATCTCTTGAACGAACGATTCAATGACAAACACGTTTTCAACGATCACATCTCGCCATCTACTGGTGTATCGATGTAATCGTTGCTTGAAGCGCTCCTTTCAAAAGGTGATTTTCTATATTTTGATCGCTACTGTAGGCACCCGAACTATAACCTTTCACCCCAGTACTTCTGTGATAATATGAATATTTGTAACACAGAAATAAAAATAATATTGCATTTGAAAAGACGTTTGTTTGTGAAGCCGCTTCATACCTCAACTCCACTCAACTTTATTTATATAGCACCAGTAAAAACAACAGTTTTTGACAAAGGTGCTGTACACTGCATCGAGTACAGTCAACATTTAACATTATGTACAACAGAGATTACACAACAGAACAGACACAGCACATATCAGCTACAATTAAAAGACAAACAAAAAAGATACGTTTTGAGATTAGCGTTAAACTCAAACTAAACTCGTTAAAGTAGCGTCAGTTCTAATAAAAACAGATAGGCTGTTCCAGAGCAAAGGCGCGATATCCTCTTGATGTTAATCTTGCCCGAGGAACATTTAAAACACACTGCTCTCTCAGTCAGCGGCAGCACCAACACAGATAATTTCACAGATTTGATAAGAACATACTTTGAAGAACGTCAGCAATCAGACAGTGTTGGAGAAATTAATATGTCTTTGAAAACTTAAGAGTAGAACTAGTGTTTGTTGAAGCTATTCATTTCATTCAGAAAACCATTTAAGTGCCGAGCTAGTGTGTACTGAAGTAATTAAAAATGTCATTCAAAAACCCATGCGTAGAACTAATAAGGACATAAATCCTGTTAATGAGGAGAACCTGTTTGGATGGACAGCACCAGGTCTGGGAAGAGGGCTAACACCGCTGCACAGATAGTCAGTGGCCTTCAAAATAAAACTTCTGAAGCGCGATCAACAAAGATGCGCTGCCACCAAGACAATTATAATGTTTTTAAGTGAAATTTATGGTTGCAGATGGTCCAGGTGGAGTTATATGAAAAGAGGTCTGATATTTACTGATTGACATTGAATGATAAGAGAAAAGTATATAAGATCATGTATTTGTCTAAGAAATCAGATGCATAGTGGTCTGCGCTCATGTGTAGAGCTATCATCTCACTTTCTTGCCAGCAATAAAGTTTTCTTCTGCTGTCTTGGAAACTTCGACTCTTAGCCTTTTTTCTCTGATTGACCCAGCGAGAGAACTTAGACTCTACAGATTTGCCACAACAACAGTTGATGAAAAAAAAAATACTATGAAAGTCAGTGCGGGTCCATCAACTCTTTGGTTACTGACATTCTTCAAAATATCCTCTTTTGTGTTCAGCAGAAGAAAGAAAATCATACAAGTTTGGAACAACTTCAGGGTGAGAGAATGATTTTTTCATTTTGGGGCGGGTGAACTATCCCTTAAATTTGGCAAATGCATGGCTGAACTATGGAAAACTATAGCAAAACAACTTGAGCTGAATTAGAGTAACGTCACTGACCTGAGTCCCTCTCAAAACCAACAATCCTGTAGTCATTTTCCCCAAAGCCCAGCTCCTGTCCCAGGAGGAAGTCACTCTCCAGGACGAGGTTTTCCTGATTCCCAACCGCCGCGCCATCTTCAGCTCCCACTGCAAACAAACAGTACGACATCACAGCCTGTCCCATGCTGGAATCAAACCGAAAGTATTCATTCTGTATTCAATCATATCAATGGACGTCAATGGATGCCACACATTTGGGACTTTCGGACTTTCAGAGTGAATAAAATGTCAATTTAATCATTATATTGTTCATCATTCAGTAGCAATATTATTTCGGCCACCTTGACTTCTTGGTTTTGGCTTTCACGTAGCTTGCAACGCCAAGGTCATGGGTTCGATTCCCAGGGAAAGCAAGAACTGATTAGAATATGTATCTTGAATACAATGTAAGTCGCTTTGGATAAAAACGTCTGCCAAATGCATAAATAAATGTATAAGACGTTCATCTGTTAACTATTTTCAGTCACATAAATTTGGATCAAATTTGGATTAAAATCTCGCCAATGATAACAAGATTTAAACAGTGACAAGACTGAGCACTGGATAGAGGAAAAAGATATGATAGAAATGAAGGAGGAAGGAACAGTGGAGAGAGACTAGATAAACAGAGGGAGTTGGGTCAGAGATGGGTCAACCCGAGTCCCGCAGCAGGAACAGGGATCTGTCCAGAGGAAACGGAGTAAGGAAAGAATGACGACAGGAGAGGGGGAAGCCAACATGTTTTCACTGATAGAAACCTGCTTAGACACGTAACTCAATATTGAACAAGATCTTTGGAAATAGGTTGTGCTCACTTATTCAAGGCATCTCATTTAACACCGTAGCTATACAAAAGCTCAAGAGGATCTAAAGAAACATCTGTTTTCTTAACAGATAAAGCAAAAGGAAAGACGTGATCACATAAACCAGGATAGACGTGTATATTAATTTTGAAAGAAATTAACATGAACATATATTTCAGCAGAAAGTACTGAAAAAAATGCAAGAAAACAAGAGCGAAAAAAAAAAACAAGTAAAGAAAATATAGAAATCAAAGACATGTGCCTTAATATCAAAACAGCAGTGCTTCATAAACAAATTATGATCCGACATTATTCAGTCTAAGTGTGTCAAAAATTACAGTCTATTAGGCAATTGATTGTGGGCCAGTCATGGTTGGCCATAGTTATAGTCTCAAAATGGCCAAATATAAGTTTAACACTAGTTAACAGTTTATGCTCATATTGGTTATTAACAGAAATAATCTCAGTCACTGATTTCAGCAGTAAAATGAATGAAAAGCAGGCATGAATTCCAAGAAATAACAGAAAGTAGAGTGAAGGTGAAATCAAGAGAGACAGAGAGCAGACTCACATTTGACAGGCTGTGGGTTGGACTGTTTTCTTCTGGGCATTTTTCTCAATGTGTCTGTCAATAATCAGCAGTTCCCCGTTGAGCTGATCTTCATCGCCATCTCCTTCCTCTTCCTCATTTTTCTCTTCCTCCCCCGAACAAAGAGTTCCTCAATGCACTCATAAACCCCCAATTAAACATGTTTTATCTTGTGTATCCAGCAAAAACTCATATCCAAACAACTGAAACTCTTGTTATTGTTTCTGTTAGCGTGAGCTAAAATTAAACTCCATACATAACACACAGATAGGACTGCAGAAATACTGTCATATGGGATTATATGACCCTTACATCGCGAAGCTGTCGTTCGTAGACTGATTTTAATCCACATCGAGGAAAAAAAGAGGATATTTTGGATGTAGTTTGTGTTTATCTTGATATCAGTTGTAGGCTAACTAGCATGACTAGCTAGCCCAAAAAGAGAAGATGCAATAAAAGTGCAGTGTTTATATCCACTGGACAGCCAGCAGCGGGAATATCAACGTCTCTCCATCAGGAATTATTCGTCCGTGTTGATTTTTATCCCTAGGAAGTGTCTCCATGAGTTGAAGAAGTGAAAGTGTACAAGTTTCATTGCTACTGGAGCTGTTGTGATGGGAATGTGCAGCACAGGAAGTGATTGAGAGAGTTCAGAGTGAAAGAGAGAAACCACGACACATACTGGAAGATCAGAGTACAGCAACTCTCTATCTATCTATCTATCTATCTATCTATCTATCTATCTATCTATCTATCTATCTATCTATCTATCTATCTATCTATCTATCTATCTATCTATCTATCTATCTATCTATCTATCTATCTATCTATCTATCTATCTATCTGTCTATCTATCTATCTGTCTATCTGTCTATCTGTCTATCTGTCTATCTGTCTATCTGTCTGTCTGTCTGTCTGTCTGTCTGTCTATCTATCTATCTATCTATCTATCTATCTATCTATCTATCTATCTATCTATCTATCTATCTATCTATCTATCTATCTATCTATCTATCTGTCTATCTGTCTATCTGTCTGTCTGTCTGTCTGTCTGTCTATCTATCTATCTATCTATCTGTCTGTCTGTCTGTCTGTCTGTCTGTCTATCTATCTATCTATCTATCTATCTATCTATCTATCTATCTATCTATCTATCTATCTATCTATCTATCTATCTGTCACGATAATTATAATATATGAGTCACGTGTTGAGTGTGTTTTGATCCATGTTTGTATTTCTGTTCTATTGTTTTGCTGCAGTGTGCATTTGTCCTGGCAAAACACACACAGGCTGGTAGATTATCATCGTAGTGGGCACCATGTTGCAAATCCAAGAGCACCTGCCTGTGTGTGTCCCATTGATGGACCTCGAGGTGGACCTTGATGCAGATTTTGGGAATATGTGAACTGGGTACTCCTCAATGGTTTCTCATTTACCAATGGCGAGAGTGAGAAGAAAACCAGAGGTGGAAGAGGTGGACATTTCTCTCTATGTGGCGTGAATATGTGTGTCTGGGCCACACATGCATTGGCTCCATACCTTGACCAGAGTCCAGTGATGGCCCCAGCCCCTGACCTCACCCACTCTTGTTCCAGAACTCAGCCCAGATTTCTCTCCTGCATATGAGTAGGCTCCAACTTACAACCCCATAACTCTTACTTTTTTTTTTTGGAGGTGAGCCATACATTCCCAGCCATAGTAGCCAAGCTTACCTACCTGAAAGCATGTAGTTCTGTCACATGTTGAGTGTTTTTTGATTCATTCTTGTATTTCTGTTCTAGTGTTTTACTGTCAGTTTGTTTATTAGTTCAGTTCATTCAATTTCGTGCCTGTTTTTCACCATTGTTACAGACTGATTTGAGTCATCAGTTCAGGTGTGTTTTGTCTCTTTCAATCCTTTGTTTGCCCTGTGTTTTGTTCAGTTTGGTATCTGTTATTGTTGCATTTATTGACAGTTCTTGATTTTTTTGTTGTTCTTTTTAAAATAAAGCCTGAAAACTGCTGCAAATAGATCCCCTTTCAACTTACCTTACAACCAATCATGATAATATGGAGTGATATTAAATTGAAGCAAATAACAATTGAAGCAAAGCACAGCAGTAAACATGGTCATAACAGGCAGATGATCAGGGCAGGCAGCAAACAGAAATATAAGTAGTCCAGACAAGCACAAGTGGTAAGAAGGAAGTTAGCAGGAGAATCAAACACGGGCAAAACAACACAGGGTAATTAACAGTAAAATATGTAGCTGGAGCAAACAAGATTTCATAAGGAGTTTAAACACAAGAGGTTTAAATAGTCTTGAGTGATGAGGAACAGGTGTGCAGTAATCAGTCCAGGTATGTGGGCTTCACTGGCATTGGTGACAGAGCTCCACGTGAGCGGACCCAGAAAACATTGAAAGGGCATTCATTTTGTGTTGGGTTTGAGGATCGGGTTCTGTGCATGTTCTGCCCAGGGAAGAAAGCGGCTCCAGTTCAATTGATTCTGTTGACAGTACATCACAAGGAATTTGGTGAGTTCTTGATTTACAAATTCTGCCTGGCCATTAGACTGTGCATGGTAACCTGAAGTGAGATGGGTATTGATATTAAGAAATCAAAAGAAAGTTATCCAAACGCTTAATGTAAACTGAGGACCTGGTCAGAGACAATGTCTCTTTAGGAAGACCATAGTAACACCTAATGGAAGAAGTGCTCAGCCCTTTTGAAGGCTGATGGAAGCAGTGTTGCCAGATTGGACTGACGATTTCCAGCCCAACTAGAGCAAAAAACCCGGCCATCTACAAAAATTCCCGCCCAACACCAAAATTGTGGGGTGTTTTAGTGGAATTTGATTCGATTCGATTGACATCAAAAACAAGCCCAATTTTTATCGACCAGCCCAATGCATTTTTTTCCGGTCGGACGCGACCAAAAGGAGCCCAATTGGGCGGGAACCCTGGATGGAATGGCAACACTGGATGGAAGCTTTGACAAGGATATTAGTCAACATCCTTTAGAGAAGTGATCAATGACAGTAAAAATTGTGGGGTTACCTTGAGAGGTTGGCAGATTGGTGATGAAATCAATGGCGCCGTGGGACCATGGTAGTTGTCTGGGAGTTTTTGCTGAAGTGCAAGTGTGACAAGCATTAATAATGTGATGGTGTCTGCCTGTAAGGTTTCCCACCTGAGCCGATGCCTTAATCGTACCATGGTAGTGATACCTGGATGACCAGAGCCTGTGGAGGAGTGTACCCATTGATTTACCTTTTATTATAAACTTGGGGGAACGAATGTTCAGTTGGGTGGGCATTCTGGAAGAGGTCGGTTCTGTGTGTGGGCCTGGGTGATTTAAGAAGTTCTGTCCCACTGGACCAAAGCTAGAATCAGGAAATTCAAGAAAGGAGTTCTGAGGAGTGGAGTTGTATTGATGGGATAGTGAGTTGACTTTGGTCTTCTTTGACCCAGGGCGCTAAATAATTGGAAAGCTGAATCGAGTGAAGAACAGAGTCCATCTTGTTTGTCTGGCGTTTAGTCTTTTTTTACTCCAGATTGTGATGATCTGTTAGTACCACTAATGGTTCTGGTACTAGTCGTAAAAGGATAGTCGTAAGGAATTAGTGGTATCTTACGCAGTCAAGCAAAACCTTCAGCAGTGAAGTCATCTGCTGCCCCAAATCTAACAGAGCCTTAGTGGTGATTGTTTATGACTGACAGGTTAATTTTACAGGCACTTCAATATGAGCAGTGGTTTGGATAGATAAAAAAATCATCACACTGCAAAAAATCAGCATGCAAAAATAAGAAAATTAAACATAAATACAATTAACAAAAATCTGAAATGAAGCAAAATGATCTGCCAATTGGGTGAAAAAAATCTATTTGATAAGACATCTTAAAACAATAAAAAACCTAAGCAAATTTAGACATTGTTAGACATTTAAACAAGAAAATGTCTTGAAATGTCTAATCTAAAGTACATTTAAAGAAATCACCAGAATTTGCCTTTTTTTTTCTAAGAAAAGATATATTTTCTCAAAACAAGCAGAATAATATTTTATGTTAAGATGTAGGCTAGTTACTTTTATCTTAGAACAAGATTTATTGCCTTATTTCAAGACTCATCAAGATTTAATATTTTGCAGTGAAACACACTTTTCCTGATGCGGCTTTCATGCTGTGTGGAGAGATGACTTTGTCCGACCTGCATAGATTCAATGTCATCGCTGGGTTGGTTTGTCTGGCTGAGAGGCCTGGTAAATTGCCTGTGCCCTCATCACGGCAGTCTAGGTCTGATTGCACGTCTGTGTTTAACCCTAGACCGAACAGAAATGTTAATGTGTCCTCCACCCACACGGTTTGCGCAGAGAGAGCTGCAGTGTCTCTCCATTAATGAAGTGCAAGCAGCTGTTCCTAGCACTCTTTCCTCTGTCAGAATGTTCAAATACGTCTCTTAGTCGTTGAATATGGTGCGGTTCAATCCATGAATGTTGGCCAATCAAAGGCCTTTCCCATAAACAGTGAACATGAAAGAGATCTTACTATCATCATTTGGATATTGTGAGGGTTGTTGCACCAGGAACATGGAGCATTGCATAAGAAAGCTTTTAGATTTATTTGGGGTGCCATCATTTTTTGTAGAAAGGCTAAACATGGATTAGCATATAATGTACTTTGAGGAATTATGACTAATACCTGACTCACTTGAGGTGCTTTGCAAGCGGATTCAGTTGCGGGCCGATGGAGACTCTGAAAGGATTTCACCAACTCCTCCGTTAATTTGGTGAGTTGACCTAGTTGTTGTTGGTGAGACGCCAGCAGGTTTGCTTGGGCAGAGGATTCACCAAACAGATGAATGAGAACCGTTGGTCAGCAGGTGGCAAACTCTTTTGTAATGGGGACTCAGGCTGAGTGAGTTCCATGTGCGGTACAGACAGGCGTGGGTCTTTTTTCTATCTATCTATCTATCTATCTATCTATCTATCTATCTATCTATCTATCTATCTATCTATCTATCTATCTATCTATCTATCTATCTATCTATCTATCTATCTATCTATCTATCTATCTATCTATCTATCTATACAAATCATCTCGTCATCTCTCTACCCCCCCCCTTTTTTCTATCTATCTATCTATCTATCTATCTATCTATCTATCTATCTATCTATCTATCTATCTATCTATCTATCTATCTATCTATCTATCTATCTATCTATCTATCTATCTATCTATACGAATCATCTCGTCATCTCTCTACCCCCCCCCTTTTTTCTATCTATCTATCTATCTATCTATCTATCTATCTATCTATCTATCTATCTATCTATCTATCTATCTATCTATCTATCTATCTATCTATCTATCTATCTATCTATCTATCTATCTATCTATCTATCTGTCTATCTATCTATGTCTATCTATCTATACGAATCATTTCATCATCTCTCTACCCCCCCCCCCCCCTCTATATATATATATAATATATATATACCCCCCCCCCCCCCCTCTTTATATATATATATATAAAGTGGATTTCGGTTATGTCAACGGCCTCGGGGGTTGCAAAAAAGCATCGAGATATCCGTTTAGCTAGATAACCCATATAACGCATATTACATATATTAGCATATATTTTCCATATTTTCCATTTTTAGCATATGTTTTATTTTATATTTTTAGCATATATAACCCGCAGACGCAGATAATCCGCACGCTCATATAGCAGTGGGTTTTGTGTAAAAAATCGTTGGCATAACCCGCACCCATAGATTGATGAACTTTTTTGTGCAAGTTCACGATTCGAATTTCAAATGTTGCTCGCAAGACTTCAATTATTCATAACTGTTCAGGCTCGGTACACAGTGCTTGTGCGCAAAATTCACACAATAAAAGAACAAACACAAGTCAGAATCAGAACAGAAAAGGCAGTCTCTCCCGCTTCGGTCGTCCCTTTAAGAGTGTTGTGTTTATCATCGGATGAGATGAGAAGAGAAGAGCTCGCCCTCATGGCAGCACAGCCAATCACGTCTTCTTACATGATTGACAGGTCAGACAGCCTATCAGCGCCAGCTGTCAGAGTGATGGTGGAAGTGCAGCTGTCAGAGTGATATCGCAAGCGCTAAAGACAACAACCCTCGCAAGAACGAAAAAGGAACATTTATTGATGTACATGATGTGAGTTATTAAATGAGAATGTACATGCTCGTGTTTTTGGTGTCTTTTTACACAACAGTGTTGCCGTGATTTTTTTGATAAAACGATCGACATTCATCTAAAAAAATTTACATATACACTGTAGGCCTACTGTGTGTATGTTTGCTAACAACAAAAGGCAAATGTAGAACCACCACAATAAAAACCACCTTCGATTCTTGATAGAAGCCTTTAATTATATTCTCCAACAATGCAAACACAAAGATTGCTCACAAAATCACAAAAAAAACGTGCGGGATGCTACAGCGTGTTTTCCCTCAGACAAGATCAATGACAGGGAATGAACCGTGAGCGGACCGCGATCCACATGCAACGCAAACTCAGCACATGCACAGTGAATTAGGTATGCAAATTAGTCACGAAATAACCAAGTGAGGTGACAATTTTGTCCCTCTTTTGTGCTCGAGATTAGATTTTGGCAACATAACAGAATCTACATAACCCACAAGAAAATAAAAAGACAAATAGGGAGTTTGGCGGTTCCACTTCAAAAACGTCGACATAATAGTATTGGCGAGATAAGTGAACTCCACTGTATATATGTAGAGAGAGAGAGAGAGATGATGTATTTTAATAAATATGGTAATATAGCTACATCTATTGTATTAGAATTCTCAATGTAGATAGATAGATAGACAGATAGATAGATAGATAGATAGATAGATAGATAGATAGACAGATAGATAGATAGATAGATAGATAGATAGATAGATAGATAGATAGATAGATAGATAGATAGATAGATAGATAGATAGATAGATAGATAGATAGATAGATAGATAGATAGATAGATAGATTTAACACAATATGAAAATTGTGCCTCTGTAAGAACCAACAGACAAAACCATGGTTTTCCAATTTCTGTTTATTGGAAAGTAAGATTGAGAATAAGAATATTATTAAACTTTGCTTCTATTCTTTGAAGTGAAACACAGTATTTAAACTACATTCTTTATCTATTGCCCAGAACTACAGCTATGTGTAGCTAATTTACTGTGTATAGCTTCATCAAAACGTCTCACTTAGTAAACAGAGAAAAAAAATCTAACAATAAAATAAGTTTTTTAATTAAACTATGCACATTTAAAATATCAGGGTAGACGTATGCTTCTACTAATATAAACATAACTAGTTTGCCATAGAAAAGCCACACATCAATCCACACTCTTGGACTGGTTCTTATGTAAACTCCACTGTTGAACAATCAACTCTACAGAGGGTATGAAACATTTTACAAACACAGTGCTAATACTTCATTAAAACACAAAACAAGCCATTGATTTACAGTTCACTGTGGTTAGAAATTATTAATGCATAATATAAGGCCACATTTGTGGCTGATAATGAACTTATTGTCATAATTTACACGTATTAATGTAAAATGCCACTTTTATTATTATTATTAGTATTCATTCTCTTTCAATGAAACACATTCGCGCAACAAATCCATTGACATACATTTAAACCGCTGTATCCTGCTGCCAATGTTTGAACTCCACAATCATATTCATAGCACCAATAGCTCCTCCTCTGATAGTTTATGTGATCGGTAAAGGTATGCTCATTGTCCAGGACATTGCTCTTTATTGGAGTATACTATTGAATACCCGTATACTACCTTACAATTCCCGATTTGGCTGAGGGAGCTGAGAGGTTTACAATACTATTGCCTTTAATGCTCATCTTGAATATCAGAAGATGAGCTGATATCTGCTGACGGGTCTAATGACAGACCAGGTTTCAGGATGATGATGCCTTGGTTAAACCTTGATGATGCTAACGGAGGATGATGTCCTTTGGAACTACAAAAGAGTAAAAATGATCAAAGATTAGAAAGCAAAAACAAATGCAGAGGCAAGAATTTCTTTATGGTTGAACTGCACAGGTTTTTACAGTATTCAGTATTTGAATTTTCCATATATTCCACATATTTTCCATTTACACTAAACCATAAAAACATTAGCAATTTTAAAGCTTTTAGCTTAGTTAAAGTTAATTTCAACATTTATTAATACATTATTCAAATTAAAAGTTGTATCTGTTAATATTATTTAATATTTACGACTTGAGCTGGCATGAACAATGACTGCATTTTTCTAATAATAAAGATTAATGCATACTGAAGAAAATGTACTGTAACAAATTAAATAAGGTCAATCAATCCATGTGTGTTTGCGACAGAAAGATGTTATGATATAGTTTAAAAAAATTGAAAGTAAATATGCAATGCAAATATAATGTAGGTATTTTTAAGTAGTTATATTTTAAATAAATTAATAAATACAATCAAACTTTCTAACAGTTGTGCTGTGATGAATCCGAACAGATGTCTTTTTTAAGCAGAGGGTAAGTAATTTTTCACTCCTTTATTTTCTGACTAAAAGCCTACTTTATGAAAATATACTGTTTATAGTGCATTTTCAATCTGTTCATAAAATCATTTCACACTATTATTGTATATGGGCTTACAAGCTCAACAGTCGAGCTACGCCCATGGCCTAATGTTAACTAATTAGACCTTATTTTAAAGTGCTACCATATTTTATGTATATGGAATACCTGTGTGACACTATCAAACTGTGCATTGTACAGTGTTTTATAATGAAACATCCAGAGCAGCCTGTTCCTACATTGACTACATAAAACTAATAAACTAATTAAATTACAAAATGCTAAACAATTTTATTTGATTAATATTTTCTAATGCATAAAAAATGGGTAACTCTTTCTAATATGTATACAGTAATAAAATAATTACAAATCAGTTGCACACCTTAAAATTATTAAAATAAAATAAAAATAATCACTATTTATTTATTATGGTCTCTTTGTTAATAATACATATGGACAGGCTATACAAATAGTGATTTATTCATTCACTGTCACTCCAATTTGCAAAACTATTATTGTTTTGTTATTGTTATATTAGTTCACATATTAAGAGTTGTTTTTAATGCTTTGTTAATAACGTATTAAACGTTAAACCATCTTTTCTTGGACATTAATTGCATTCATTAATTTATCAAGTGTTGCTTAACATGCTTACAAATACATTAAACATCAGTAATGGTCAAGATAAACAAATACAGAATATTATCCGACTCTTACATATGAACCAATTACACGATAATGTATAAAATACAGTGATAATGAATGAACAATTCGCTATTTTTTACATTATATAGGCTATTAATATATTAACAATGTAGAGACTGCAATATATATATATATATATATATATATATATATATATATATATATATATATGTTTTAATTAACTATAAACTAATAGTTTGTAAATGATTTACAATTAGTCTTCTTTATTACTGTCTAATTATATTTTAAGTGTTACCCAAAAGGTTCACATGCAAACGAAAGAATTCAGCAGGCAGTAACACAGTATACTTTATACTTATACTCTACTACCATTCAAAAGTTTGGGGCTATTATATAACTTTTGAATGGTAGTGTAGATCTCTGGTTCCCAACCATTTTTGTGTTAAGTAACCCCAACAACCCCATCAATAAGGTGCCCTTCATTGACACTAAACCAAATAATCAATGTTGTGGGTAAAAACGACTGGACAAAATACACATTTTAAATTTTAATATTTTAAATACAACATTTGATGGAAAACAAACACTTATTTAAAAATAAAAAAGACATGAAATGACCACTATAACCAGTAGATGGCGGCAGAGGAGCACTTATTTCAACTCTCTGATAGTTTTTTCCACCCATTTTGCTTTTGGATTTATATTAAGACATTATAAAATTATAAAACAATTTTATCAAAGCTTGTCACTTTTTGTACTGAAATAGCCTATCAAAGAAAGTCTTATGAAAGCAATAACTTGACTGTGAATTGACTGTTAAATGCAAAATGAATTACGGTACACAGAAAGGGCGTAACATGCGCTCCCTTTAAAATCACTTACAATGTCAGTTAGCTCAGAGGAAACTTGTTTTATCTAAAGTTCACCATTTTTAATTTTTAATGCATCTACGCTTTGTTTGTTATAAGTATCTTGGACTTAAACTGGCACTAAACAGAAAATCATTGAGGGATTTTGAGGGATTTTGAGGGATATTGGGCGGATTCTCACAACCAGGAACTTAAACAGCTGTGATTGGCCATTACTTTCAACAGACTTGGCTGCAATACTCAACGCTGCAAAATCGCATTGTAAATGGACACATTTACAGCAACTAATGCACCAGGCTTGGGGTGATGCTGGTGTGATTGACGCCGTTACTGACATGCCTATTCCGTCAATGTGGAACAAACCAAGCAAAGTAAAAATGTTTTGCTGTACCCCTTGGAACTTGCTCACGTACCCCACCTAGGGTACGGCACCCCGGCTGAGAATCACTGGTGTAGATAATGCAGTATTCCATTGGAAACAACAGTCAGGGATGCCAGGTCCCAGAAACATCTCCAGCCTTTAGCCAACTCAAACGCCGCCGCCGCCCAAAAGGAATATAAATTAGCCCAATTTTACCCCTGAGATTGTGAGATTCCCATAAAGGGCCTTAATAAACGTTTTGTTTTAAATCATCTTTAGATGATGGCTAGACATGTATATATATGCATATTTAATTCTTCTTCAGTTAATTTTTCTAATGTTCAAATGTCTTTGACTTTATTCTTCTGCACTTTGTATGATAAACTGTTTAATAGCAGTTAGGCTATAAATGTGAATGACACAGCCATCCATAAAAGTCAGTTCAAGTCCAATTTGGGCTATTTATATAACTCTTTTCACAATACACATTGTTTCAAAGCAGCTTTACAGAAAATCAAGATTTGCACATTATATTTATTTCTTTATGCCTTTAGCAGATTAAAATGCTTTGTCAATAAGACGTGTTTTTGACTTAACATGTATTGTCTGTGCACTTTCCAAATTCTTTTAATATATTGTAGATTGTCAACACATTTTCATACAATACACGAAATACATTTTCTGATTCCAGGCACTAATAGCCAAGGTATTCTTTACATACTCTTGCTTTGTCTACACACAAGCATCAATGTGCAATTAATCTCAGTTAACCTGCCTTAAAATTCCCTAATGCACAAACTTCTAGGTTGTGAAGTGACATCAATCATGCTCCTCATACCGTCTCACCTTCACTCGCCCTTTCAGTGGTCTTTAGGTTGCCAGGTATTCATTTCAAGGATCAACACACATTAGTAAAAGGATGCATTTGCTTTGTCTACAGATATACATTTGGCGGCTGCAGTTTTCCGCCGACTGCATTCTCAAAATAGCCCAAATATGCGGGAAAACCGCGACCCTGGCAACACTGACCACAGTGAAAGCCACAGTGTTGGTCAGTGGTGAAGGTCTCACCTTGCTGCCCAGCAGGCCTCCGTTATGGTACTCTGGAGTACTTTGGCCAGACAGCGGCTTGCTTTTCTCTTTACTGTGGTTGTTGGAATCGTTGTCTTTGATGATATCGTACTGCTTACAGAAGAGCACAATCACAGCTGCAGCAAGACAGAGATCAGTTTGATTACGGGGACGCAGATCTGATACGTTTCATTAAAACAAAACACTATCTTCCATCTGGATATCACAATTGAGTTTGAAAGGACAAAAGTTTTCTTAAGGTCACTGTAAAAAAACAACAACAAAGCAATACTTAGGAAAATATTTCACTGTAACATTTGAATGCAGAACAGAGACGTTTCAAATATTGCTATTGGTTTGGTCTCTGCATAAAAACCTTTTTTTAACCCTGTAAAACCTATTCTTTCATATTTGATATGCCTCTAAATTACAAACATGATCAAAATGTTTCTAATTTGCATAAAGTAAATGTAAGAATAACAACTATATTGTACGTAATGTTTCGAATTGAACACTTACTGAACAGGACTGAACAAACTTGTAACTTGATTATCGTATACATAGTTCTTTTAGAAAAATAATCTTAAAATGTATCAAAAGTGATAAATCTAGATTATGCAACAAAAACTACTACTTTGATATAAACTAAGCAATTAAATATAATCTTATCAAGATTTTATTGAAAAATACAGAGAAACAACTGATATATATGCAGTTATGCATATAGTCTGCTATACTGTTATAAAGATCTCAATGATTTACATTACAATTTCTTTTTGGCCATATAAATATCAGCAACTGCACTAAAATGCATATTTTTGTTCAGTTTGAGTCTCTGAATAATATTGAGATGAGCTCCATGTTCTTGTACAACGCAGTATTAAAGCCTGATGTATCAAATCAGGCTTTACAGGGTTAAGTGGAGGGACAAGTCAAATCATTTCCTTCGGTAAACAACATCACACATATCACTGCATAATATTTCGTTTTTCTTGATTGTTTAATTAAATCTAAGACAATGTCTTTTACCTGCCCACATTAGTAGTACAGTCATAATGATCAGTATCTCTCCAGTCTGCAGGTGTCTGGAAATGTCTAAGCCCTCAACCGCAGGGTCATCTGACCAGGTAAACAAGACAACAACACATGTTAGAGGACAGAAGAGATCAGAACTGAGATCAGAAATATCAGAACTAATTAAACTTGTTAAATTAGAACATTTTGTGGCTTTTAGTTCATGTCTGTCATGATATCATTTCTGTTTGGCATGATAATGGATATGACACAGTTGATATGTTTGTTCTTGACGAAATAGATCTGCTGCTGTAGATCAAGTGCAGGATGCCAATACACACACACACACACACACACACACACACACATACACACAAACATACACACAAACATACACAGACAAGTAAGACATGCTGCTGCTGTACAATATAACATGCATGAATTGCCTGTAGCAGATCTATACAGGTGGAGCTGGGGAGGGTGGAGGGAAAGCTCCAGCAAATGCTGACCAAGTATTTAAAGGATACTGATACAGCAGGAACCAATCAGATGTGCCCTATTGAGAATGATGTGATTGCAAGCAGGTTGAGTTAAGAACCTGTGCCATCTAGAGCTTCAAGACAGAACTTTGTGTGTATGCGCTTTCAGCACATCATATAAAAATGCACCGTAAAAAAATACGACTGCGTTACAATATCTACTAAATATCACTAGAGTGTAAGTAGACTGGTAGGGTTAGGGTTAGAATAAGTTGACATGTAGTTGCAAAGTCAGTAGAATGTGTGTTGAGCACCATCACAATAAAGTGTCAGCAGACAGTCTAATGCGAGTTAGTTGATATGTAGTCGCAAAGTTACTTATAGTCAACTGAAGTTTCAAAAGGGACCAACAAACTAAAGTGTTACCCGAATAAAATAAATGACTGGATTACTCTATACAAGAAAAAAAGACTGTCACATTTTTTTCCCCCAATGTAATTGATGTAATTGTAATTGAAGTAATTGTAATTGTAACAGATACAGCTGGTTGAGTCACTCAATACGGTTTATCACAAGAAAACATTAAACGTGCTTTATTGCATAAATGACGCATTGTACGAATGCTGATCCAACAGACATGTTTACCTTGATCCATCATGGTGGATTGAAAATGTTCAGACTTTTTAAGCGTCCTAAAGTGAATCTTTTTGCTGGCCAGACTCTCTCCATGAAGTCCAACAGATTGGACCTGGATGATATAGTCTGTGTCTTCATCCAAATCCCAAAGTATACAAGCATGACTGGTCGTGTTCACCTCACGAATGAAACGCTGCATCAATCCGTCCTGACGCTAAAACACACGTTTAAAGATTCATCAGAAGACATTTATTGCAGATATTAAATGTCAGACTTCCTCATTGTAATAAAAGCCCATGGGGGCTGAATCTCATTGTAATAACTTTGTTTGACCTGCTGTGAGATGGCAAAGCCAATTACGGGCTCTCCCTCCAGAATATTCCAGGACACGGTGGCCGAATCTGCCCGAAGGTGAGTAACAGAGACATTGACAGGAGCAGCAGGGCGGTCTGTGAATCATAAATCACCAACATTAATTATTTCTTAGCACAACCCTCTCATGCACTCAAACATAAACAACTGATTTTAAAAACTGAATTATACAATAAAAGACTCCATAAATAGAATATTTAAAAAGATGATATTAACCAGGCTACGGTTGTATGCAAAAGGATGATGTTTGTGAGGGATTTTGAGATGCTTGTTAGTATTTATAGATTCATCCGGTCTCCGCTTCCCAAACACATCCGAGGACCAACTTGACACCGGCTCAATGAACAACTATAATAATACAGTTCATAAATATGCAATACTTCTGCTTTCAGCTGATTCACTCTGCTGGGGCATTATGTAAATTAATTCCAATTTTAATTCTTCTCTTTAATGGGATAAGCGTGACTCTGGCAATTCACAATCCTCTGCCAAATCTCTGACTTTATGTGTTATGGTGAAACATGTGATTGACAGAAAAAGGACAGAAAAAGGTTTTGCTTTTTAAGCAACACATTCTTAAAAAATTAAAATAAGCATCCGGAAAATCAAGAGAGAGAGATCAAGGAACATGCATTGTGACAATCATGTTTTTGCTGAATATGTTCAGTATAGGGACTTTTAGAGGTTACAAGCATGATCTTCTGCTATAATATAACTAACTGTGAATCTGCTTTGCAACTATTTGTATTGTGAAACACACTATACAAGTACAGTAATCCCTCGCCACTTTGCGGTTCAAGTTTCACGGCCTCAGTGCATTGCGGATTTTTCAAAAATATTCATCGGGGGGAAAAAAAGAAGAAAAAAACCCCCGCCATATCGGCAGCCATATTACGGAAAGCAGCGTTGCTTCATCGTGATGCGAGAGAAACGGTTTCCCAGGATGCCAGACAAAGAGAGAAACTCTCTCAGAGGCTTTGTACACACCCACGACACTCAGACAAGACACGTGATTGGTTCCCGGCGCGAAATCGACCAATGAGAGCACGAGTGTATGTATCCCGTGAATTGACTGGCTGATCCTACTTCGCGGGGCTTCCGGTCCACATTAACCGTGATAAACGAGGGATCACTTTATATATATATATATATATATATATATATATATATATATATATATATATATATATATATGGTGTTCTGACAACCATACATCAAATGTTGGTAAAGTCTCTATTTTTATAAAAGTCAGAAATTTTAAATCTGAATCAACCTGACAACGTTTCTAAAATAG
Source organism: Rhodeus uyekii (assembly GCA_037043235.1). Lineage (NCBI taxonomy): Eukaryota > Metazoa > Chordata > Actinopteri > Cypriniformes > Acheilognathidae > Rhodeus > Rhodeus uyekii. The sequence goes on from JAWRVZ010000057.1 coordinate 3,578,109, forward strand.
TGATGTTTCAATGATCAGATCAGGTAGAAATAACTCCTGCACACATATTTTGTAGATAATTTCAAAAAGAACATTATAATTCTAAAAAATTACAGGAAATGGATTTGCATAACAAGACTCGTTTGTATAATTTACAAACATGTATATTACAGACATTTGCAATTTCCAATAATTTCTTATACTGTATATGAAATAAAAAAGCTACTTCATATATAAACCAGATCAGACATGAACCTGAATCCCTATGAACCTTCAGCTCTAATACTGGAAGTCCATAAGCACATCCAAAGGCACTGTCGTCTCTATTTTCTTATGTATGCTTTCTTACCAGAGCTCATGAATGTATTATCATATAACTGCAAGAGGGAATACTCTTCAATAACTTAGATGACCTACTTGCACATAAAACTGTCTATATTACTAATGTTAAATTCAGGAGCAAAAAAAAGGTGATAAATTTACTCATAATCAAAATAAATGTTAACATCTATTAAATACGTTTTTTGTGAATATGCACATTATTACTATTAATGAAGTGCATGTTGATTATAAGTACAAGTACAAACAATTACCTTTAGTAGTTTTGTAGAGTAAAGGACACAGCTCAAAAAGGCATAACAGAGTCCTACAGTAACATCAATCCATGTCTCCATTTCAAAACTAAAATAATTCAGTTCCCAATTAGACCACGACTGCAACTCAGGGCAATTCAGCCAGCGTTTTTTTGGATAAACACATTAACAGAGCTCAGCAAGAAAGCAAACATTGCGTCAGGGGGATGAGTAACCGTACTCGTCCTTTTCTCTTGTTATTTGCCAAGAAGAAAGAAATGAATCTCAATGTAATGTGCCAAGGTCAACGCTTCCTGAGCAAACATCAGACTACAACGCGTAAGATTGAGAGAGCTGCCAGTCTTTCAATTAACTGAAGTTTGATGTAAGGTTTGCCAAGAACTTTAAATGACTTTTAGTGCATCGAAGGGTGTGCAAAACGAGATCTTCAATGGCTGTAATCTATTAGTTTTAAGAAACACAAGTAGATGAATCAAATCATTTTTTATAAAAGAGCAGTAGTGAAAGACCATTAATCCCCAACAATAAATCATTCTGGCACTTAAATGTCATGATTTCATTCTCTCAGCACTATCTATTAGCCCATTAAATCAAAGACAACGACTAACAGGATGAAAAGCAATTTCCTTAATGTTTTCCTCCACTGGTTTGGGGAAGGGCTTACATTAGAAAACACAGAGAGGATTATATAACAGAGCGTTCATGATGATCAACACATGTATAGAGAGATTAGCTTTATTATTAGACACACTGTTGGACATGCATTTGACAGAAGGAAAACAAGTTCACTTACTCGCCCCTGCAAAGCAGATGTGGCATCCGAATAGAGATAGACCGAGGCTCATGAAAGTGACCAGGTGAATCATATCTTCCTCAAGAGTTATTCCAGATGAGTGACGCCAATTTCCAAAGAAAAGTAACCTGAAGTTAACATCACTCCAACTATCACATGATTATCAACAACGCATTTTCTTTGCAACACTGATGATGCTGATGCTGATGATGAGGATCTAAGCCAGCATCCTCGCAGTCTGATGTCCAATGCGCATCAATCTGTTGAAGAGAGAGGAAGACGCTTCCTTCTGCGATTGTGTTCCGTGATTTGAGAGCTGAAGGAATCGCACGAAGGAATCGCACGAATCACACCAGTTACACGCGTCTAATGTAACTCGTAAGCGCGCATGGCGTCCATCACAAAGCTCACGTCCGCCTTCCTCACTTGATGCGCCCGTCTAAGACGCTTTAAGAATAGCAATAAATCAGCAGCGCTGCGTCGCGGGCACATGACCCACAGGTGGCCAGTTACTGATTGATTCTCAGCAGTCACTCATTCACCTTCTGTAGCCGCATGACGCACGAGCCTGCATGCGCTGGGATGAATGCAGTAAAAACACCCTCACCAGCTCCGCTAGAAGCGACGCATGACGCCATTCAAACTTGCACAGCGGTAGACCAGGCGAACATTGAGATGAGGGGAATCTCGCAGAGACGGGAGAATGCTCAACTCAAGCAATGATACCAAAACATTTAACATACTTCACATCAGATGTGGGAACAGAACACAATTCAATATTACAGAATAGAATAGATCAATAATAGGTATGTATTTTAAGAATAAACAATAGAAATATGAATAAAAACAATAATGGCTGTATATGCTTTACTAATTCCCTCTGCTGGGCCTGGGAAATTATGCAAATTAATTTTAATTAAGCCTGACTTAATTTTGACAAAATTAGTGGCAATCCTCATTAAATTGCCAAATCTCTGATTTTGTGTTTGACAGACATAGGGCACACAGGGGGGACAGGGCTTTTTTAAATCAACATCCTACAACATATTCTTAAAATAAAGAGTAATTATTCCGCACAATCTAGAGAGTAGATCAAATTTGCGCTTTAAATAATGAAATAGTCTGCTGCAATATAAATATTTTATTAAGAATACACCAAACATGGGAATAAACATCTAAGAAGAAAAAATAATCAGATTTAAAAAAAAAATAGAATAGAATAGAACAGAACAGAGTACAATAGAATAGAATAGAACATAATAAAATATAATAGAGCAGAGCATAGCATAGCAGAACAGAATAGAACAGATCAGATCAGATCAGATCAGATCAGAACAGAAAATAATAATAATAGAATAAAACAGAAAAGAGCAGAATAGAGAAGAACAGAATAGATTAGAATAGAACAGAAAAGAGCAGAGTAGAGTAGAAAAGAACAGAACAGAGCAGAATAGAATAGAATAGAACAGAACAGAAAAGAGCAGAGTAGAGTAGAGAAGAATAGAACAGAGCAGAATAGAATAGAACATAACAGAACAGAACAGAACAGAACAGAACAGAGAAGAACAGAATAGAATAGAATAGAATAGAATAGTATAGAATAGAATAGAACTGAACAGAGCAGAATAGAATAAAACAGAGCAGACCAGACCAGAGCAGAGAATAACAGAATATAATATAATAGAACTGAACTTAACTGAACTGAACTGAACTGAACTGAACAGATCAGATCAGAACAGAAAATAATAGAATAGAATAAAACAGAATAGAACAGAAAAGAGCAGAGTAGAGAAGAACAGAATAGAACAGAGCAGAATAGAATAGAATAGAACAGAAAAGAGCAGAGTAGAGAAAAAAAGAACAGAATAGAATAGAATAGAATAGAATAGAATAGAATAGAATAGAACAGAACAGGGCAGAGAAGAACAGAATAGAACAGAGCAGAATAGAATAGAATAGAACAGAACAGAAAAGAGCAGAGTAGAGTAGAGAAGAATAGAACAGAGCAGAATAGAATAGAACAGAAAAGAGCAGAGTAGAGAAAAAAAGAACAGAACAGAGCAGAATAGAATAGAATAGAATAGAACAGAACAGGGCAGAGAAGAACAGAATAGAATAGAGCAGAATAGAATAGAATAGAACAGAACAGAAAAGAGCAGAGTAGAGTAGAGAAGAATAGAACAGAGCATAATAGAATAGAACAGAACAGAGAAGAACAGAATATAATAGAATAGTATAGAATAGAACAGAGCAGACCAGAGCAGAGCAGAGCAGAGCAGAGAATAACAGAATATAATAGAATAGAACTGAACTGAACTTAACTGAACTGAACAGATCAGAACAGAATTTAATTTAATTTAATTTAATTTAATTTAATTTAATTTAATTTAATTTAATTTAATTTAATTTAATTTAATTTAATTTAATTTAATTTAATTTAATTTAATTTAATTTAATTTAATTTAATAGAAAACTGCCTTTACTACTGATCATTACATGCTGTAATCAAATACAGCTGAAAGTAAAAAACAAACATTCTGGCATGTGTCAATGTCCATCTTTTAGAGGGGAAATACTTTTTACAGCTGATAAGTCAAAGTTCATTTGGTGAACTTTGTTATGCTCACTTTGTTCTTTGTCAGTTCTTTTCCTCTCAGGCAATCTCAGTGCACTGAATTTCATGCTTTCTCGCTGTGAAGTGTCTGCGCTGTAACGCTGGAGTCTTTATACCGTCTGTCTGATAAACATGGATCACTTGAAGGTGAGTGAAGACTCAACACTGTTAACTGCCTGTGCTTTCATTGTCCTTTAGCTGGTAATATACCAACAAATCGTCTTCCCCTGTAAGCTTAAATGTAATTAAAGGAGCTCTTGAGTGATGCTGGTAATCTTAAGTGCTCGTGTTTCTGTCTAACACAGCAGTTTTGTTACGAGCTCTCTCTACCTGTGACGGAGGAAAGCAACCCCATCAGCAGAGATATTGATAGAGCGCACAGCAAACAGATGGTGCAAATACTGAAACGATGCGACGCTGAGATTTTTGAGAAAAACATAAATCATGATCCATTTTATCAGGTTTGGCCTATTGGGTGTAAACAGGAATAATTGTGTTTTCTTATGTCATTACACTCCTAACAAGAGTTTTCCATCCAATGATGACCTGTGCATTTTGTTACACAGAAACTGTATAGTTCAGGTGTCATCCAAACGATGGTGGATGTTGCAAAGAGGGTTGAAATGATCCTGAAGGTCAGTAATATGTACAAAAATAAGTTTCATTTTAAGCATATTTTCATATAAATATAGTATTTAATATATTTATATAAAATGCCTTGCAAAAGTATTTGTACCTGTTCATTATTTTAATTTTTTACATTTTATGTTGCTGCCTTATGTTAAACTGCTTTACATTTTTATTCTACATCAATCTTCACTCCATACACCATAATGACAAAGCTAAAAAAAGATTTGTGATAACTTTGCAAATGTATTGTGGTTTAAAAGAAAGAAAGAAAGAAATATATAAGATATATAATATTATTCGAGACAGACAATACAGTAGTGGCGGAGGAGGAGGAGGAGGGATTACGAAGATTACGTAGACAACGCAAACACAATACTGGAGTATCGGGGGAGATGCCTATAGAAATTGACTATGTCAGAAAATCTATGCCAAAAAGAAACGAGCGCAAAACTGATGTTTGTGCGCGCGTAAATTACATCCACGAGCATATAATAGATCTGCATGATCTACATTAATAGAACCCACAAACTCATTTTAATCCCTCGCGCGTCTGACATCTCATCTGCAGCAATACACGCTAGATCTTCTCTAGACTGCTGTTTTTGTTCACGCAAACATTTTTATTTCAGTCAATGAACACGTGAAATGAACAAGTGAGGCGGGGTGGGCTCCGAGTGCTTGAACACCTGTAAGCTGCTTGTATCTCAAATATTTACTCGTATCTCAAAGCAAAAATTATCTTGAAGGCTTGCTCATATCTTGGAACAATCGTATATGCCGGGATGCTCGTATCCCAAGGTATTAATACTGAATATTAGTTCATGGTACAAATACTTTGTTACCCTTAGTCCTGTTTGTCATGTCATCTGTGCACTTCCTGTGAGGTCAATGTTACACTTCCTGTTGGTGAGGTCTATTGTCACTTCCTGTGTGTCATGTCATTTGTCACTTCCTGTGTGTCATGTCAGGTATTGTTTCACTTCCGGGTCCCTTCTTGCACCTGTTTTGTTCATCACTTTCATCGTTAGTCTTCCCAGGGGTTCGTCATTCCCTTGTGTGTTTAACCGTCTTGCATTTCCCTTGTCTTTGTCACTTGTTAATGTTGTCTTGGTGATGTTGTGTGGATGCTATCTGTGATCCTTGTTCTGAGTTTGCCGTTTTGTTATTTAAAGTGTTTTGTTTTCGGTTATATTAAAGTGTGCTTCAGCTTGAAACCTGCCTTGCCTCCGTCTCCTCGTTCCGCATCACACGATCCCCGTTCGTGACATACTTATGCAGTGTTTCAGTTTATTCTTGTTTTAGGTTTTCTTTTTTAATACATTTGCAAATCGGCTTTTTCTTTGTCATTATTGTGTATGGAGTGTAGATTGATGTGAAAAAAAGTAATTTAAAGCAGTTTAACATAAGGCAACAATGTGAAAAAAATGAAGGGTTGTTTAAAAACTGTTCAAACTGATTTGTCTTTGCAGGACCCCGAGGAGAGTTTGATTGTTTTAAGTGGCTGTGGAACATCAGGCCGTATTGCATTTCTTCTGGTGGTATAGAGTTTAAGAAAGAAAAAAAACATAGTGTCATGATGAACTTGCGTGGCTAAGTCCGTGACACATAGCTGTTTTAATAATATAACAAGAAATAAGAAAATAAAATAGAAATTAGAAACCTATTTGATATTCACCTCACTGTGTAAAATGTCTTTTTTATAGTTGTCATAAACTATTTCTATTTTCTATAAACTCAGAAATCCTTTAATGAGATGTTGAACGCCCAAAGACAGAAACAGATCTGTTCGTACATCATAGCTGGAGGTGACAGGTGAATAAACAGTCTGTCTGTTTGATGCATAAGATTTGACTTCAGTGTGACACTGCAGTATTTTAGGACTCTGTTTTTAAAGGGCCCTGCTGACATCACAGGAGGCTCCAGAGGACGACCCAGTGCTCGGAGCACGAGTGCTGGACAAGGTGAACGCAAGAGCAGAGAGTGAAGAAAAACAATGCAATGCATCTTTACCATAGTAATAAATCAGTTTCCCCATGGAGAGACAATAGACTATTCTTTCACATTTTCAGAAGAGCAAGTGAGCGACACCTCATTGTAATGCCAAAATGTTCTGGGCAGCTGCCAAGCTGTTATGCAGTTACTAATGCGTTCTAAATGGTTCTTAACACTGCTGGGTTTTTGCTGGTTGTTACTTATTGCCTCAAGTCAAAATCCTACTATTTTTCACCCATCTGTTAGTTGAAAATCTAGTCTAATCGATTAGAAAAGTGAGGTACATTACTTTTAGGTAATAAATCATTTGTGTTTATATTCAATTATATTTATATTTTTATATTTAAAATTTAAAATGTATATTAATAAATGTATATTTATATTTATCATTCAATGTCACACAATTAAAAATACTCAATTTCCTGTTTTCTTTATCCACTAACAGGTTTGCGCAGGAAAGAGGCAGGTGCTTTTCATTGGAATGTCCTGTGGCATGTCGGTATGAAGCTTGTTTTCTCAAATCACATTCCATTTAGTTATAAAAGACATTAGTCATGACAATAGAAATTCAAATAAACAAACTCCTCTTTTGTAGATTTGTTGAATAAATTATAACTGAAAATCTGATAGCAAAAGGTTAAATGCCCATTCACACCAAGAGCCAAAACTGATGAGAACAATAAAGATTTAGTTCTAAAAATCGTTCTGTGTATATATATATATATATATAGAGAGAGAGAGAGAGAGAGAGAGAGAGAAAGAGAGATAGACATATATATATATAAAATGATAAGGGCAAAGAAAAAACTATATAATTGGAAATGTCCATATTCAAGATTCAAGATTCAAGAGTTCCCTTTCAAGGGAACTCGCGCTGCGTCTTTCGATCGCTTTGGGGAATGCTCGCGCGTTGCCTCGCGAAGCACAATATGTAAACTTCCGTCGCGTGCGTGAGTGACGGTCGCGGCTCGGTGACGTCACGAACCAGGTCATAAAAGAGCGCCGGAACCCGGAAGCGGCAGCTTTTTTTGTCTTCGCAAGCACAGTGTCAGAGAGTGTGTGTGTGTGTGTTGAGCTGGCTATTTTGAGAGTGGAATCCCTATCTAGTTTAAAAATCAGGGACCTCTTATATATTATATATTATATATATATATTATATACTATTATATATTATGGCGGATCAGGCTTTCAAACAGTGTGTGTCTCCTTGCCCTCGCTATCTCTCGGGGGGAGACACACACTTGTTATGTGTAGTCTGTCTGGGAGCGGAGCATGCTAGGTCAGCGCTCGTGAGCGCTGACTGCGATCACTGCAGCCAACTACCGCTGCGGGTGCTCCGCTCCCGCCTGGCGGTGTTTGACACTGAGACCGACCAGGCTCGCGTTCCCCAGGGCTCGGGTCCCGCAGCAGCTGAGGCTCTGCGGCGATCTAGGTCATGGGGCTCGCAAATGGATTTGTCGGCGGGGATTGAGACGGGCACTCCCCTATCTCAGCCCTTACCCGGCGGATCCAGTGTTTCATGCGAGGTTTCGGAAGCACGCTCGAGGGCGGTTACTTCCGACCAAGCTGAAGCACCGGCACTACAATTGTCTAGCTCTGAGGAGTTGGACATTGGCAGTGTCGACATGGAGAGCGAGGATTCGCCAACCCCCTCTCCAGCGTATGAGGAATTGCTCGAGGTAGTGACTCGCGCTGTGGCCACTTTAAACATCGAGTGGCCAGCAGAAAGTACTGTTGTTCGTCCTCGAAAAAGTAAATTAGACGAACGATTTCTGCCAGCGCGGGTCCCTCCCGCCCGCCGGGACCTGCCTTTTTTCCCGGATCTTCATACTGAGGTGTCTAGATCCTGGAATAGGCCAGCCACCTCCAGAGTGTTTACCCCTCAGAATAATATGTATGCCACTCTGGTTGGTGTGCGTAATTATGGTTATGGCGCGATACCGAAAGTGGAGGAGGCGCTTGCGAGCCACCTTTCTCCGTAATCGGTGTCGTCGCTTAAAGTCCCGGCGCTGCCCACTAAACCTATGCGAGTTACATCAGCTCATGTGGGCAGAGCATATTCTGCGGCTAGCCAGGCAGCGGCGTGTCTCCACACCACCGCCCTGCTTCAGGCTTACCAGGCAGAATTGCTGGCGAACCTCGACGAGGGCGGAGGCATTGGTCCGCAGGCTGTGGCAGAATTACGCAAAGCCACAGACCTCTCTCTCCGGGCCACCAGGGAAACGGCCGCATCTATTGGCCGTTCCATGGCAGCCTGTGTGGCCACGGAGAGGCACCTATGGTTAAATTTGACGACTTTGAAGGACAAGGAGAAAAACTTTATGAGAAAACCTCTGTCGCCTTCTGGGCTTTTCGGCGATTCAGTAAAAACGGTCGTCGAGAAGTTCCAGGAGGCGGCAAAGCAACAGGTGGCGTTCAACGTACTCTTGCCTCGTCGCCCTCAACCTGGGGCTGTGAGCCAGCCACAACCCCAGGCCTCCTCATACGCCCAGAGGGCCGCTCAAAGGCAGAGCGTCTCAACCCGCCAACCTCCCCAGAAAACCGGGGGGTCGGGCAGGCGCTCCCAGCCTCAGCCTTCTGGCAGGAGGACGGATCTGAGGACCGTCATCCTCGCCAAGAAGGCTACCTCAAAGAGGCCCTGACGCCAGATGCGTCAGGCCTCTTGGAGGCGTCCCTCCTCAGTTGCCGCCCGTTACACCGGCTGCACTGAGGAGATCGCCCCCTCCAAGGAGGGTCCTAGAGCATTCACTTCAGGCGTTCCCCAGAAAACCGGGCCCTGGAGTGTGTGCTACACAGATACCGGAGGCCAGCCTCGAGAGGCTGGTTCCCCTAGTAGAATTTCTGCCGGCATGGACATGTCTTCCAGAAGTTTCTCAGTGGGTCCTGCGAATTATAAAAAAAGGGTATTCGATCCAGTTCAGGTCTCGCCCGCCCAGGTTCAATGGGGTTCTACCCACGGTGGTGGACCCCGAGCAGGCTCTGGTAATGGAACAGGAGGTAGACTCCCTACTGAGGAAAGGGGCCATAGAACATGTACCCCTCTCAAACAGAGAGTCAGGCTTTTACAGCCGTTACTTCCTCGTTCCAAAGAAGGATGGAGGATTGCGGCCCATCCTGGATTTGCGCCTTCTGAATCGCTCGGTCATGAAGCTGAAGTTCAAGATGCTGACATTGAAACAAATAGTGATTCAGATCAGGTCCGAGGACTGGTTCGTCACTATCGATCTGAAGGACGCATATTTCCATATTTCCATCCTTCCACAGCACAGGAAGTACCTCAGGTTCGCCTTTGGGGGGAAGGCGTACCAATATCAAGTACTTCCATTCGGCCTGGCTTTGTCACCCCGCACTTTCACGAAATGCATGGACGCAGCGCTAACCCCGTTGCGCCTCCAAGGCATAAGAGTATTAAATTACATCGACGACTGGCTGATTCTGGCCCAGTCGCCACAGTTAGCAGTTCAGCATCGAGATGTTGTTCTCGCACACATGAGAGTGCTGGGGCTGAGGTTGAACGCGAAGAAGAGTGTGCTTTCTCCTCTTCAGAGAACCACCTTCCTAGGCGTTATATGGGACTCTGTTTCAATGACGGCGCGGCTATCCCCCGCCCGCATCGATTCGGTCCTGTCAACCATGAAGAAAGTCAAAATAGGCCAGTCCATCACTGTAAAACACTTTCAGCGACTGCTGGGCCTCATGGCAGCAGCTTCCAGCGTCATCCCGTTCGGGCTGCTACACATGAGGCCACTACAGTGGTGGCTCAGAACCAGAGGGTTTTCCCCGAGGGGCAACCCTTTCCGCACTATCAAGGTCACGCGGCGATGCCTACGTGCCTTGGATATGTGGAAGAAACCCTGGTTTCTGTCTCAAGGACCTGTGTTGGGAGCTCCTTGTCGACGCATCATGCTATCGACGGATGCTTCCCTCACGGGTTGGGGAGCGGTCCTGAGGGATCGCTCTGCCCAAGGTCTGTGGCACAAACACCAGTTGTCCTGGCACATAAACCTGCTGGAGATGATGGCTGTTTGGAGAGCGCTTCAAGCGTTCCTCCCAGACCTCAGAGGCCATCATGTGGTTGTTCAGACCGACAGCACCACAGTGGTCTCCTATATAAATCATCAGGGGGGTCTTCGTTCGCGACCACTTTACAAACTAGCGCGGCAGATCCTCCTTTGGTCCCAAGGGAAACTGCTCCATCTACGGGCAGTTCACATCCCTGGGACCCAGAATGTGGGAGCAGACTTTCTGTCAAGGCAGGGACCGAGACCCGGGGAATGGAGGCTCCACCCCGAGGTGGTGGAGCAGATTTGGTTAAGGTTCGGCCGAGCACAAGTAGACCTGTTTGCATCCGAGGAAACAACTCACTGCCCTCTGTGGTATTCACTTCTGCATCCAGCCCCACTCGGGCTGAATGCCATGGTGCAGACATGGCCGAGGCTATGTCTGTACGCTTTTCCCCCGATTGCTCTGCTCCCGGGAGTTCTGGAGAGAGTTCGCCGGGACAAGGTCCGTCTCACACTGGTTGCTCCACGTTGGCCGGGCAGAGTGTGGTTTGCGGATCTTGTGTCACTTTTGGACGGAGTCCCCTGGGAGATCCCAGTTCGTGTGGACCTCCTGTCTCAGGCAGCGGGCTCGATTCTTCACCCCTGCCCAGAACTTTGGAAATTGTGGGCTTGGCCTCTGAGGGGGCCCAGCTCATAGATTCAGGTCTCTCAACCGAGGTTGTTGAGACCATACTCCACTCCAGAGCTCCCTCCACGAGGAAGCTATACGCCCTGAAGTGGAGACTTTTCACTTCTTGGTGTAGCGAGAAGCAGGTGAACCCAGTTACCTGTCACATTGGCAAAGTGCTGGAGTTCCTGCAGGATAGATTCGCTGCAGGGCTGTCCCCTTCCACCCTGAAGGTTTACGTGGCTGCCTTAGCCGCTTACCACGTTCCTCTGGGTGGCAAGTCTATTGGCAGGGACCCCCTCGTCATTCGCTTCCTCCGTGGTACTATTAGGCTGAGGCCTGCAGTACAGCCCAAGGTTCCTACCTGGGACTTATCCCTGGTACTCCAGGGGTTGTCCCAGGCACCCTTTGAGCCTTTGGATGAGGTTCATCTAAAATTCCTCACTTTGAAAACTTTGTTCTTATTAGCTATAACATCGCTAAAGAGAGTTGGGGATCTACAGGCGCTCTCTGTAGCTCCCTCCTGCCTTGAGTTTGCGCCTGGGATGGTAAAAGCCTTCCTCCATCCCAGGCCAGGCTATGTGCCCAAAGTGCCCACTCATGCGGCCAGGGCTATTGTGCTGCAGGCCTTTTGCCCTCCCCCCTTCGGTGACCAGGACCAGGAATTTAAAAACAAGGTCTGTCCAGTGCGAGCACTGGACACTTACGTCCACAGGTCTGCCCCTTGGCGTAAGTCAGACCAGTTGTTTGTATGCTTTGGGACCCCCAAGGGGGCCCCTGCATCCAGACCTACTCTAAGCAGGTGGATAGTTGAGGCTGTCACCCTTGCTTACGAGTCGGCCGGATTCCCCTCGCCTCTGAGGGTTCGTGCCCACTCTACTAGGAGTATGGCTGCCTCTAAGGCCCTTATATCAGGCGTGTCTTTATCTGATGTTTGTGATGCAGCGGGTTGGTCTTCCCCGCATACCTTTCTGAGGTTTTACCAGCTCGACCTCAACTCCGCTCCGGGAACACGGGTCCTCTCGTAGTGAGCTACGAGACACTCGTCGGCCTTCGTCACTGAGGTGGCGTTGGTATATCGTTCCCCAAAGCGATCGAAAGACGCAGCGCGAGTTCCCTTGAAAGGGAACGTCTCAGGTTACGTATGTAACCATAGTTCCCTGAGAGGGAACGAGACGCTGCGTCTTTGGCCTCAGCTCCTCGCGCCTTCCGGGCTTGCTTCAGACAACTCTAAGCTGCCGCTTCCGGGTTCCGGCGCTCTTTTATGACCTGGTTCGTGACGTCACCGAGCCGCGACCGTCACTCACGCACGCGACGGAAGTTTACATATTGTGCTTCGCGAGGCAACGCGCGAGCATTCCCCAAAGCGATCGAAAGACGCAGCGTCTCGTTCCCTCTCAGGGAACTATGGTTACATACGTAACCTGAGACGTTTTATTTGTCATATACACAGTTATATACAGAATATACAACCGGCAGTGAAATGTAAACAGGGCCGCTCCATGGACAGTGCAAAATAACAGTTACTTAAAACAGTTTTAATAAAAGTTACTTAAAAAAACTTAAAAAATAAAATAAATTAAAAAACTTTAAATTTAAAAACTTTAAAAAACTTTACAAAAAACACAAAGAGGGAATTATAAGAAATAGGATAAAAGTCCTGGTATGTAGAATTATAAATAAATCAAGTAGAAAATAAAAAGTGGAATAAAAATAAGAGAAATAAACTGTGCAATAAGTAAAACGGTTGCTTTCAACGTTGTGTTTAAATGCCGACACTAGTGTTCACCCTTGGAAGCCCCAAACACAGAAAGACCAATGGAATTGGCGTGTGGAATTTGGCTATATCTCCGGATATAAGGGTGTATAAGGCGAGCCAGCTGCACACACTCTTCAGCTTTGTTAGAGTCTCTTATTTTTAAAAAGAAGCGATTTCCAATCACCTTTATGACCATTCACCTCAGCACCTTTATGACCATTCACCTCAGTTTTCAGCACAGTTTCCTTATTTAAAGAGTAAATTCATCTCAAAGAGTTGCATGTTGGATTGTGTCTTTTTAAAGATGCCGTTCTGGCCATGTCCTTCTAGATGCGGGCAATTTCTCTCTCCCTCAGATAGACCTGGTTCTATTTTTCTTGGAAGTGCACAAGGAGATTTCGAAGTCATGGAAGGCACCTTTCTCTGACAGAACATGTGTTCGCACTACCCTTGATGTTGGGGTGGCATTCCACAGGATTGTGTGCAATTGGAGTGTGCAATTGTGGTGCATTTATGCCTGTAAAATTTGCTGAGACTCCTGTTCAAGACTTGTAATTTTACCTTGTCTCTCACTGCGAGGGTTTACAATGCTGCAGGTCATGTGAATTTCAAATGCTTTCCTGTTGCTCAAACAGTAGAGCATTGGTGCTTGCAATGCCAAGGTCATGGGTTCGATTACCAGGGAAAGCAAGAACTAATTAGAATGTCAATGTGTTTCTTGAAAGGCCTGCATGAGGGTAGTCCTGACCCAGAAGTAATGCTGGACCTCCATTGGGCCTTTGATTAAGCCCTGCGAGCTAGAAAGGCCCTGGTTTGGGAGATGTTGACATTAGTGGTCCAGAAGCTCAACCTTTCTCTGGATGCTGAGAAAGTGCATTATCTTTATGCCCTCATCTCCCAAGGTGCCCTGCTCAGCGACACTGTTGAGGACTTAGTTACTTAGGACACAGCAGTTAATGCCAGTGAAGAAGTAGGCAGAAGCGACCAAGCTCATCTTGCATTCTATCATCTTCTTCTTCTAGACCCCTGAGAGCCCTCGCTCTGCCTCTGGATTGTGCCATTCTACCTGCCAGGATGTATTGTGGACGTATACCTCCAAGGGTCAAGTCAAATCAAGTCACCTTTATTTATAAAGCGCTTTTTACAATACAGATTGTTTCAAAGCAGCTTTACAGTGGTCACAGGAAAACAATACAAACAAAGTGTGTTTGGCTGAACGACAGCCTTAAAAGAGCAGGCGAATCAATACAATTGATGAATATTAAGTGTTAAGTTTCCCCAACTGAGCAAGGCATAGGCGACAGCGGCAAGGAACCAATACTCCAGCAGGTGACGTAATGAATGATGAACAGAATGGAGAAAAAACCTTGGGAGAAACCAGGCTCAGTCGGGGGACCAGTTCTCCTCTGGCCAACAGCCAAACAGTGCATGATTATTATACAACAATTCAAGTCCAATATGAAGTCCAATTTGGTCCGGTTAGAGATGGGTTCATGATCGTCACAGGGGAGGGTCTAGTAGAGTCACGGTCTCCGCAGACACTTCAGGGCAGTGCTGTGCTCGTGTCCAGGTGCAGGTCCTTCATCTGATCTGGATACGGCCTGGATCCGGGTAACCATGGTAACCTCGGAATAAACAGAGACTAATATCAGCGTAGATGCCATTCTTCTTCTACCAAGGGTAACACAGCCATGTCGGCTCTAGCAAACAGTGAGATATATCATCAGCAGATATATCTATAGCAACAGGCTTTTTTTATGTGATTTATAATCTACACATGGAAACAGTTTCGTCTTAAGTTTTTGGTAATGACAGGTAAAATTCTGACAAACTGAGTGGATGTAGTACTTGCATGCACCTTTTAGGTCAAGTTAGAGTATCTTTTGAATGGGGAACCCTAGGCCACCCTCCTCCATCACTTTCCTCATGGTTTGCCCCTTTCCAGGCTAGTGTTCCTTATGTAGTGGTTACCTAATGGTGACCTCATATGATGTATTTTAATTTGATTTGAAACCATTCAAGCACAAGAAGACTTGCGCACTGTTTCATGTGCGGCACACAAATCCAAAGCGAAAATCTTTCACTTTTGAGCGGACAAATACACGCAAAATTATGTCACTATATCCTCGTTGTCACAGTCTCGTCTCTCACATTCCGGATCCTTCTGTGTCTTCTAGATTGTTCCACACCTGTCTCGTTAATCACTGCCCAAGTCCCGTCAGCTGTGTGTAGTTTCCTCGTCTGTATAAATACCCTCCTGTGTCCCTTTGTGTTTGTCGGTATTCGTCAGAGTTCCTCGGTTGTCATGTCATGTGTGGATGTTTTCCCCAGTGCTCCGTGAGGTTTGCGTTTGCACCCTCGAGTGCCTTTTATGTTTCTATTTAAAGTGCCTTTTCGTTTATGAATAAACCCTGAGTTTTGCAGCATCCTTGCTTACACTTCATCTCTCTCCACATCGCACGCCAGCACCTCCGTTGTATGACACTCGTACACATAGCTGTGTTTTTCTTAAGTGAATGTAAATAGTTGAGAAAGATAAAGAATGTGTAACGGTTTGTTAGATCTGTGCATTTGGTCTTGCATCCATGCAAAGTGACAGCAGCCTGATATTCCTGCTGCCGTCTGTGTAATTATGTTAATCGAACAACAAAAGACACTGACTGTTCTTGACTGAATAAATTGTGTATCTAAATTAGGATTGTTCATTGCATTTATAAAGTGCACTGTTGTTTTACATTTGATTACAGTTTCTGGTATAGGCCTCTACTTGGCCTACCTGAAAATCTTAAAACGCTGTTTATTTCATTTCTATCGTTATATTTATTTGTTTAGTTATTCATATTTAATTAAGTGTTTAATGAGGTCTTTAATAGGTCTTTGTCTTTAATAAGGCTTGAAATTTAAATTAGTCAGGTTAGTTATTATTGCTGTGGAATTTTCAAACCAAAGGCAAATGCTGTTTATGGTATTCAGATGCAACAAGATGTTCTGCAAAAAGATTTGAACTATATCTACAGTACTCTACGTTTTTGTCTTTTTTTTACCTTATTGAAATCAAAACTAGGAATCAATAAAAATTGTAATCGACAAGCAGAATCAGAATTTCTACAATTAAAATGATAGCCATCCCTACATATAAAGCATGCTCATACCAAAGCCATTTGCAGGTAACTTGTGAGTGTGTCTCATGATGTTGTTCTATTTCAAAGGCGCCATTTGTTGCTGGGCAACTGGATTTTTGTCTGAAGCACTTAGACATCTTCACCCCAGTGCTTCTGGGATTCAATCCCATACACATGGCAAGGTAAGCCTGATGAAGACAAAATCAAATGGCTTTCAGTTTATTACAAACCAATAACATTTATATATATATATATATATATATATATATATATCAATAACAGATTGCTAACAGTCTTGACCATCATGACAGGAGTGAGCAAATGCATGGCTGTTCATTTCACTTTAAAGATGTTGCAGAGAGGATGGCTGCAGAGCAGAGACGTAAAAAAGCATTTGTGCTAAATCCTGTGTTGGGGGTAAGAGAAATTACATTGACATAATTATTTAAATGAACACATTAACAATAAACATCAATGTTCTTACTGCTGTTTAAAAAGTGTCCGCCTGCCATGAGCAGTAATGATGCTATTTTCATAGTTGAAGAACCTGTGGTCTCTCCTTAGGCTGAGGCCATCAGTGGATCGTCCAGGATGAAAGGAGGCAGTGCGACTAAAATCATTGTGGAATCTGTTCTTCTGGCCGGACATGAAGCTGCATTTAGAGACAAGATGATGACACCTGAGTATGTTTTCCATTTCAGCTATTACGTTTTAAATTTATCTACACATATAGATTACTGATCTACACATAGATAGATGTTTAAAAAAATGTTTAATATTTTTATGTTTAAAATATGTATTATACATATATATATATATGTGTGTGTGTGCGCGCATATTATAGTGTATGTATAAGTTATATGATAAATAAATCAAGACAACATATGTTTTTACATTTAACTCATCAAAAACTTTAACCAGTTTTAACTTTTTTACGAGCTAATGGAGATTTGACTAATTCGAGCTTTTGAGTGACACCTCATTTATAATGATAAAATATGTGATGGAGAAAAAAAGATAATAAAAAAAGCGTTAAGTGTCTTGCTAGTGAAAAAGTTAAACCCCCTTTAAGGGTTTTTACAGTTTAACATAATTTAATAATAAATAAAACAATTAATAATAATATAATAATAATAATAATAGTTAAAGTGATGTGTACAGTCAAATTGTACAATTTAAGGCAGAAATTGAACTGAATATGTGAAGAAAAATTATATTTATACATTGCATTTATTAATATTCTGTAATATATTACATACTTTAATATCCACGTATGTGTGTGTGCGTGCGTGTGCGTGTGTGCGTGTTTGTAAGAAAAAAAATCGAATTGCTTTCATGAATAAGCTACTATAGTTAAATGCTTCATTCAGATTTACGTCTGCCTGGATCACATCGAGTGAGATGGTTTATGAAACTACTTACTCACGCAGTGATGAACTTGCAGCACTTATTCACAAAGCAGGAGAGAGGTAGGACCGATATTTCACCGTCTCACACATAAAGCTCTTTCAAGTTTTACAATGCAAATGAACATAGGCTGAACTTGAGGTACGTGTAGTAAAAGGTGGAGAATTTATCTTAATAATGAAGGTTTCATTATAATTAAAGGCTCACTTATCATTTATTTCTGTAAATGTTTCAACAGCCTTCAGATGAAAGCACATGTATATTATCTTGGATGGCAAACTCTTGGCATTATAGGAATGACTGATGCTAGTGAATGCATCCCAACATATGGAGCAGGTGCTGTTTACCAACTCATTTTATTGTATGATACATTATTTCAGTTTGCTTATTTGACAAATAAGAACATTAACTAGATAGAGGAAGTTTATGATATAAACTTCAGTTGGCTTGAGAAAGCCTATTGTGAAAGTTAAATTTATTTGTAAAAGCTTAACAAGTTGTTTAAGTTTACAGATAGATAGATGGAAAGAATTAGATCTTGAGCATATATACACTTGTTAGTTATTGCTTTGCGTTGTTTCTAGGCAGTTACTAAGGTGTCGTTATGTTCTTTGATCATAATTTAATCTTTAATCAATTAATGATCAATTTTGCTAGCAAGATTTAATGTTAATTATCTTGTTGATAGCAAGATTTAGTATGAATTCCGAAGTCATTAGCAACATTTAACATAAATAAGCATGTTGCTGGCAAGAATTAGCTGAATTAGCATATTGGTAGCAAGATTTATTGTTAATTAACAAGTTGCTATCAAGATTTAGCATGATCTAGCATGTCACTAGTGAGAATTTGCGTGATCTAGCATGTTGCTAGCAAGATTTAACGTTAATTAACAAGACGCTATTGACATTTATTGTGAACTAACATGTCGCTAGTGAGATTTGTTAATTCGTAGGTCGCTTGTGAGATTTAGGCCACGTCCACACGATGCCGGCGCGTTCCCTATCCGATCTTTTTTTTCCTCGTTCAAAAAAAAATATCAGCGTCCACACGATACCACTGAAAACGACTGAATCCGGTGTAGTTTATATGCCAGACCAGTATGGGGCGCTGTAATTCTGCCACAGATAATACACTATACACAGAGAAGACGACCTTGAGCATGCGCATTGTTGTTGCTGTTCAGTGTTGCCAGATTGCTAGTTACCTTTTTGTCACGTCCGATCGGGAAAAAATGCATTGGGCTGGTTGATCAAATTTGGGATGGTTTTTGATGCATAAAATCGCTCAATATTTTTCATTATTTATAAGAGTACGCACTTTGGGCTGGTATTTTTTTAAATTGGAGGGTTTTAAGCTGTAGCTGCGCTGGAATCTTCAGTCCAATCTGGCAACACTGTTGCTGTTACTGTGACGCAGCCGACACGTGATGTGATGACATCATCGGTAAACAAAAAAATATACGGATTGGCCGTCCACACGAGTCCGCAAGGGTGTCGGATTCAGATCTATCCACTTTAGGACCCGGTATCAAAAGAGAGCGGATTCAGTCTCCCAAATCGCCGGATCAGTGTGGACGGAACGCCAATCCGATAAGAAATGTGTGCGGATGCAGTGATCCGCGTCTCCGTGTGGACGGGGCCTTAACATGAGTTAACATGTCACTGACGAGAATGAATGTTATTTAACAAGTCACTAGTGAGATTTAATGTTTTAAAGAACACAAGAGTCAGTTGACGCAGAGACTGGAGGTTATTGATGATTCAGCTGAACAGTGAGTGGTCTGAAATATCAAAGAATAATAATGAATATTAAATATTAATCTAAAATAAACAACATTTACATTGGTAATAAACATGAGTAAATAATTAATTGATTACAGAAGTGTTGCAATACTTGGTTAGTGCACAAAATGGCATCTAGGGAACATACATGGAGTTTTTTCATCATGAGGGATCATCGGTGTTGTAACGAAATACCAAAAAATAAATAACAATGCTTTTTGATCCCCAAAGTGTTGAAAATTGCAATTAGTTTATAAAAATGTTTACGGTTTAATTACAACCTTGGCTTTTAACGGTCAGTTTTCACTAATGTGAATACTTTGTTTTATTTCTATTTTAAAGATGTAATTAAGCATTATTAATATAGTCTTACCACTTTCTAAACAGACTGCAGTTACACTGCATATATATGGAGCCCTTTATACATTTATTTACTATATAAATGTGTGTATAGATAGATATGTATGTGTGTGTATATATATATATATATATATATATATATATATGTATATGTATATATATATATATGTATGTGTGTGTGTGTGTATAAAGCCTTTCTTCATGTGAAATAAAATAACTTAAATATTAGTATTTCTTAAATAATTCCTGCTAAAGTACAATGAGGAGAGTAATGCTGTTTTTTCTAATCTCAAGCAGTTTTCAGATTGAATTGATCTGCCATGTCAGACTTCAGTTCAACACGGCAATTATAGCAGATAAATGAATCAACGCAATGTAATATTTGTATAAAGCCTTCCTCCATGGGAAACAAAATAACTTAAATATTAGTATTTTTAAAATAATTCCTGCTCATGTAATGCAGCAGAGTAATGCAGTTTTTTTTAACTCAAGCAGTTTACAGTTTGAATCGATCTGCCATCGTTTTTGCATCCTTTTAAATACCTTATTTCATTTATTGTTTAAGTGTTCACAAAACATCGATCTATCAGCGAATCTGCTCAGGAAACGCGTTTGAACTCGAGAACAGGAGTCAGACTTTAGTTAAAAGCAGATAAAAGAATTAACACAATGTAACTATATACTCGAGAATTAGTTATAAATAACTTTGACTGTTAGACGCTGCATTTGAAGAGAGTCAGCGCGCTCTGCTCAGGGAAGCCGTTTACATGTGTCTTCCCCGTGCAAACACGAGCGAGAGTCAGAATTCGGCAATAAAGTACATAAATGAGCGCTATAAATAAACTTAGGCGATTAGACGGTTATGCTTTGGCGCGAGTCCAGGAGGACGCGCGTTTAAACTTCACTTACCTTTCCTATAGTATCATAGTGCTCAACAGCGAAAATCCTTTGCCGAGTAAAGACGAATGAGAGTCAGAATTTGGCCATATAAGTGCATAAATCTTCAAGGAAACACGCTGCAGCGGTTACTTGATAATCGGAAACAATTTCCGTTTGATCATAAACTCTCTCACATAAATCTATTTTAGGAGATTATGATCTCTCTCTCCAGCAGTAATGGCGTCTTTGAAAAGCTTTGAGGCTTTGAATTGCAGCGCTCTGATTCGTTCAAACTTCAGTGCTCTCACTGACAGGGGTGTAATTTTGTGATATTATGAATGTAAAATAGAGAGATTTAACTTACTAATTAAAGTAAAAAATCGATTGTAGACCTGCAAGTTTTTTTTCAGGATTTAAAAAAATAAAATGCATGCCCATTGGAATGGACATGTTCACACATACTGTATTGAAATGTATTATATATCAGGTGTAATGTTGTGATGTTACCAACAGATGGAGTGGACGCTCTATCTAAAATTCAGTTTTCACTTCATTAGTGAAAGTCTATGGAGATTTTATGACTTTAATCTTCAGTTTTATCAAAAATCATAAGTCTGATCAGTCTGAAAAGGGATAGCAACTCAAGTCAGAACAGGTCTGAAGTCTGAGCAGAGTTTAGTGGTTGTAGCTTTAAAGCTCTAGGAGGAGATGCATTGAGAATTTTAGGTAAGAAGAATAATAATAATAACTAGATAGAGGAAGTTTATGATATAAACTTCAGTTGGCTTGAGAAAGCCTAGCCTGAAAGTTAAATTTATTTGTAAAAGCTTAAAAAGTTTTGAAAGTTTACAGATGGATAGATGGAAAGAATTAGATCTTGAGCATATATACTCTTGTTAGTTATTGCCTTGCGTTGTTTCTAGGCAGTTACTAAGGTGTCGTTATGTTCTTTGATCATAATTTAATCTTTAATCAATTGATGATCAATTTTGCTAGCAATATTTAATGTTAATTATCTTGTTGCTAGCAAGATTTAGTATGAATTCTGAAGTCATTAGCAACATTTAACATAAATAAGCATGTTGCTGGCAAGAATTTGCTGAATTAGCATATTGTTAGCAAGATTTATCGTTAATTAGCTTAAAAAGTTTTGAGAGTTTAAACTTAAAAAAAAGTTATAATTATGCTTTTTGATCCCCAAAGTGTTGGAAAATTGTAATTAGTTTAAAAAAATGTTTACGGTTTAATTACATCCTTGGCTTTTAACGGTCAGTTTTCACTAATGCGAAAAATACTTTGTTTAATTTCTATTTTAAAGCTGTAATTAAGCATTATTAGTATAGGCTAATCACTTTCAAAAGAGACTGCAGTTACACTGCATGTATATGTAGCCTTTTATATATACTAAATAGATGTGTATGTATATATATATATATATATATATATATATATATATATATATATAATATGTATAGAGTGTGTGTGTGTGTGTATATATATATATATATATATATATATATATATATGATACTGTGAATAATACTTTGTTTTATTTCTATTTTAAAGCTGTAATTAAGCATTATTAATATAGGCTAATCACTTTCAAAAGAGACTGCAGTTACACCACAGTTACACTATATGTAGCCTTTTATATATACTAAAAGAATTTTATTTTTGAGGGGGCCCAGCTTAAAATGAGGGGGCCTGAGCATAACGTAAACGGCTGGATTCGAACCTGCGCATGAAAACCGCATTGGATTGTTAGTCCATCGCCTTAACCATTCAGCCAGACTGGTTATAGTGTAACACGCAGCGCGCTATTGTTGACTGTGGGGGTGCGTTGCGATCGTCTTGTGCAGCTGTAAATGTTTTCAATTTAGTTTTCACAGTCGCGATTTTAAACAATTGAAAATCTGAGGGGGCCGCACATGTAAATGAGGGGGCCCAGGCCCACCCAGGCCCCCCCGTGGCTACGCCACTGCTGCTAAAGTACAATGAGGAGAGTAATGCAGTTTTTTCTAATCTCAAGCAGTTTTCAGATTGACTCGATCTGCCATGTCAGACTTCAGTTCAACACGGCAATTATAGCAGATAAAGGAATCAACGCAATGTAATATTTGTATAAAGCCTTCCTCCATGGGAAACAAAATAACTTAAATATTAGTATTTTTTAAATAATTCCTGCTCATGTAATGCAGCAGAGTAATGCAGTTTTTTTTAATCTCAAGCAGTTTACAGTTTGAATCGATCTGCCATGTTTTTTGCATCCTTTAAAAATCTTATTTCATTTACTGTTTAAGTGTTCACAAAACATCGATCTATCAGCGAATCTGCTCAGGAAGCGCGTTTGAACTCGAGAACAGGAGTCAGACTTTAGTTAAAAGCAGATAAAAGAATTAACACAATGTAACTATATACTCAAGAATTAGTTATAAATAACTTTGACTGTTAGACGCTGCATTTGAAGAGAGTCAGCGCGCGCGCTGCTCAGGGAAGCCTTTTCCAATGTATATTGACTCACGAGCGAGAGTCAGAATTCGGCAATAAAGTACATAAATGAGCGCTATAAATAAACGTAGGTGCTTAGACGGTTATGCTTTGGCGCGAGTCCAGGAGGCGTTTAAACTTCACCTACCTTCCCCATAGTAATGTACTCCTTTGCCGAGTAAAGACGAATGAGAGTCACAATTTGGCCATATAAGTGCATAAATCTTCAAGGAAACACGCTGCAGCGGTTACTTGATAATCGGAAACAATTTCCGTTTGATCATAAACTCTCTCACATAAATCTATTTTAGGAGATTATGATCTCTCTCTCCAGCAGTAATGGCGTCTTTGAAAAGCTTTGAGGCTTTGAATTGCAGCGCTCTGATTCGTTCAAACTTCAGTGCTCTCACTGACAGGGGTGTAATTTTGTGATATTATGAATGTAAAATAGAGAGATTTAACTTACTAATTAAAGTAAAAAATCGATTGTAGACCTGCAAGTTTTTTTTCAGGATTTAAAAAAATAAAATGCATGCCCATTGGAATGGACATGTTCACACATACTGTATTGAAATGTATTATATATCAGGTGTAATGTTGTGATGTTACCAACAGATGGAGTGGACGCTCTATCTAAAATTCAGTTTTCACTTCATTAGTGAAAGTCTCGAAATGAAAAACAAAGAAGGAGATCTGTCATCTTTGGTGAGCTCAAAGCAATTAATTTAACAGCTTAAAAGTTGTCATTATTTACTCAGTCGAATGCTGTTTTAAACCTGCATGTATATTTGCATGCATATGCAAACCGCTAAATCCTTTTAAAGGTTAAACAAATGCAGTAATCTAACACCATGGCAATATAGATATCTGAATATTGTAATGATAACATTTATTAACAAATATTAATATAAAAACAACTATTTTTAGGGGCCAGAATTCAGAATTGGTCACAAGGATTTTGTGGAGACCATCTTACCTAGCCTGAGTCAAATTGATATGATCTTATTTCTGTTTACAGTGAAAGGTGAGCAAACATGAATACATTAGGATTTAAATACGGTCAAACTGGAATATGAAAGGTCCATTTAATATATTTTAAATATATTTTAATGTCTCTCTCTCTCGCTCTCTCTCTCTCTCTCTCTCGAGATGACCTGCATGAGTTGACAGCACTGGCCAATCAACTGAGGCAAAGGACAGTTAATTTGCATGCAATTGCTCATGACCTTGAGAAATTAACCATCCCTGTGAGTAAAATGAGTAAGCAGGGTTTCTGCCAGTAGCAAAAACTGCAAATCACTTTAGGAGTTCAAATGTTGAAATAAATAAATATATGTATATATATACCTTAATAGCTTGAGATATCAGCGTCCTGTCATACGAGTATTCCGAGATACAAGCAAGTCTTTGAACAATTTTTGCTTTGGGAATCACAGGAATCTTTATATACTATAATTTTTTGTGTGTGTATGTCTCTATAGCAATTTAAAACATGTTTTTTCCATTGTTATTAGTACTAATAAGGGAGGTTTTTTAGAGGGCCGGAACAGATTAATTTTTTTTTCTGTTATTTCTTATGGGAAAAATGATTTGAGATACGAGCAATTCGATTTACGAGCTCGTCCTGGAACAGATTATGCTCGTATATACACACACACAGAATGGTAGGTTCCAAATTATTATGCAAGGGTCATCAGAAAGATTTGAGTACAATAAACATCCAGTTTTAGTTTTTCAAAGAAAGTGTTTGTTTTATTGGTCCATATCTTTTTAACTTAACTTAAGTAACCATATCTTAAACAGGTTGTTCCACATGTCACAGTTCTCATCCAACATGGGGAGGAAGAAAGATCTTTCTGAAGATGAAAAGCATGAAATTTTGCTATATTTTGCAAAAGGCATTAAAACAACATATATTTTTTGCAAAAACTGAATAGAAGTTATCAAAATGTCAAAAGATTTGCAAGTGATTTAGAGCACAGAAGAAATACACCAGAAAAAGGCCTATTAAAGAAAGTTTCTGTCAAAAAGATTTATAGTTATTAAAGGGCAGCTATTTATATATATTTCGAAAAACAGGTATGTGAAGCTGCCGGCGCCTCTGGAGTCTCAAGAAGCTCTCCATGCGGGCTGGCACTAGTGCGGGAAGTTGCATTTCAACCACGCCTAACCAAAACTCATGAAGAGTGGGTGTAGAAATATTCTTTTAACCTTTTTTATTGTTGTTGTGTTCTTTGCAGCATGGGATATGCTCTGTCTTGCACAACATTTGCATTTTACACTTATATTTATTCTGATCAGGTCTTGCTTTCCCTGGGACAGTTCATTTATTTCATAAGGCATATCCTTCTATTTATACCACAGCAGAGAATGATCAGTTATGAACTCCACATATCTTGCAAGTCATTTTGACACTCTCATTGACCCTAAAGGGACCGTCCCAATATTCCAGCCCAAATCATCACCTGTCATCTACTTCCTGATGTCACAGTCTTGTTAGAATAGCATTTACCAACCATCAAGAAATCTGGACCGCCCATTGCAGCACAGCATTCATAAGTGAATACAACTTCTGAATGAGTCTTATTTCTACACCCACTGTGAACATTTCTCTTCATGAGTTTTGGTTAGGTGTGGCTGAAATGCAACTTTCAGCACAAGTGCCAGAAGAGGTTCATGAGACTCCAGAGACACCAGTAGCTTCACATACATGTTTGCTGCTCAAAACAGAGCAAAACAAATAGTTGACCTTTTAATACAATCAATTTACTTGACAGAAAGTCTTATACACATTAGATTTCACCCCCAAAAATGCTTTTAAGCCAGTAATTTATATATTTTGCTGTAGTGTGTCAGTAGGGATGTACATGGATCCAATTTGTCTGATTACATGACGAAATAAAACAGACCGAGAACGGACTATAATAATAATAATTCATTACATTTATTTAGCACTTTATCAAAGTCTCTCAAAGCGCTTACATAGAAGGTGGGATCTCCTCAACCACCACTAGAGTGCAGCATCCAGAACACTCACCACACACCAGCTTATTGGTGGAGAGGAGATAGAGTGATGAAGCCAATCAGAGAAAGGGGATGGTTAGGAAGCCATGATGGACAAATTTGGCCAGGATGCCGGGGTTACACCCCTACTCTTTATGAAGGACATCCTGGGATTTTTAATGACCACAGAGAGTCAGGACCTCGGTTTATTTTCTCATCCGAAAGACGGTGCTTGTTGCAGTACAGTGTACCCGTCACTATACTGGGGCGTTAGGACCCACATAGACCAGAGGGTGAGCACCCCCTGCTGTCCTCCTAACACCAATTCCAGCAGCAACCAAGTCAGTCTCCCTTCCAGGAAAATGATGATGCTCAGCTTCCGTGAGCAACCAGTCGTAGGCTACGGGGTGACATTGCTGCCGGACTAAATCCAGAAGAACTGCGGCAACAGCTCCAAGACATTTTAAGAAACCGTCCAGCAGAGCTACAGAATTGCGAAAAGATTTAGATGTAAAAATACTGTAAAGAGTGGATACTTTCAAAAGTAATGTCATAAATATATTTTATTGATTCATTAACTTCTATTAGCTAAATCAAATCAATATTTGGTGTGAGCACCCTTTCCCTTCAAAAACGCTTCTGTCATGTTTACTTGCGTAGAGTTTTTCAGGTTTACAAGACGGTTTCTTCAAAAGTCTTGAAGACGCTGCTGCAGTTCCCTGTCAAGGGAACTCGCACTGCGTCGAGACGCGATTGGGAACCCTTCAGTGTATATGTCTCTTGAAGCACAATAAAACCAACGTGCGGGCGTGTACGTCGCCGAGATGACGTCATCACGTCATGACCAAGGAGTATAAAGGCATGTCACGACCCGGAAGCGGGTTAGCTTTCAGTGTCTTCACAGCGCTCTAAGCTCAACGTGTGTGTGTATGTATTTGCTGGTACGCGTGCCCCGAGTCTAGTTTAAAAGAAAAGGGATTTCACGTGTGATTGAGAAAAGTGCGCAGATATGGCAAACTTACCAACTGCACCTTCACTAAGGCTTGGGCACTGCGCCTTCAAGATATCCATGTTCTGAGCCTCATCATGGCTCAGTCATGACAGTTAGCAGTTCGGCATCGAGGTGTCGTTCTCGCTCACTGGAAGGTGCGGGGGAGGGCTAATCTTACATGGTAGGCGCTCGAGGGCGTCGACTGTGTAGGTTGCCATTCCTGTCTGACAGTCTTCGAGGAGACTGTGCAGACTCGCGGTTTAGGTCCTGCTGCAGCTGAGGCTCAGCGGCGATCCCTATCGCGGGGACTTCTCAAGGTCCGGAAGCACGCCCTGTGCGGTTTCTTCCGACTTGAACAACAACCCGGCTCTGGGTGTTGTATTTACTTTGTGCCAGTAGTATGTTAATAACTGCTGTGGTACAGTGGATATTGTGTTTGCCTATAATGCTGGAAACCGGGGTTCGAGACCCGGTTGAACGCACTTTTTCCAGCACCGAGGGGTTGGAGACGGGCTTGGCCTTTTCTCCACCCTTACCTGGCAGGTCTGGCCTCGTTCAGGAACCGGAAGCACGCCCTGTGGCGGTTTCTTCCGACCCTGACGAGGTGATACTGCAGCTATCCAGCTCCAAGGAACTGGACGTTGTTAGTATCGGCTGCTGATGAGGAGGTCCTACGTGCATGGCGATCCCGCCTAGCGTCTTTTGAGGAAGTCGCTCAGGCTCGCGGTCCCCGTGGTTCCGGTCCCGCTGTTGCTGAGGCTCAGCGGCTGTCTCGACCATGAGGATCGCAATTGGATTTGTCAGCCTAAGGGGATACTGCAGCTATCCAGTTCTGAGGAACTGGATGTTGTAAGTGTCACATTGATGAGGATCTTCCTCACCAGCGATTGGGGCATGTGTAGCCGGTGCGTGAGCGCACTGTGCTCGCTGTCGCTCCACTCTCACCTGGCAGTCTCCTAGGGGACTGCCTGGGCAAGCACCCTTTAACGATTAACTGCGTGCCTGGTGTCCCGAGGGAACCAGGTCATGCACGTTTGAGGAATGGCCGGTCACTCACTGAGCAGCTGAGGCTGCTGGGCGTCAAGGCAGAGTTTCCAGTGCTATGCACTCAGTCACCTGTACTTGTGTTCCCTTCACTAGTGGCTCGGAACCGTTCCCATGGGGAGGTTTTGTTGGACACTGTGCTGCGTTGGTATCCCGAGGGAGCCAGGCACTCAGGTCAGAGGCGGGACTCTCTAGTCGCCACCCATACTTCTGGTGGCGCTTGGGAGGTCGCCCCCTCTGAGGAGGGTCTTAGAGCACTCACTCCAGGTTTCCCCTGCAAGCAGGGCCCTGGAGCGGATGTTCGAGAAATACCAGAGGCCAGCCTCGAGAGGCTGGTTACCTTATTGGAGTACGGTTTTGTCCCAATGGGTCCTGCAGTAATATCCAGGGTGCCTGCCCGAGTGGTAGCCCCCGAGCAGGCTCTGGTTATGGAACAGAAGTGAACGCTCAGCTGGAGTTCCCAGCCAGAGTTTACGGGCTTCGGTCTGGTTCTTCTGTTCAGTCTAGCTTTTACCCTGCACCTTCAAGGTTTCTGATTTCATCAGATTTCATCAATGTTTGGTTGATTCTGGTAGCAGTTTGGCATCGAGATGTCGTTCTTGCTCACTGGAAGGAGCTGGGGCTCAGACTGTACGCAAGTAAGAAGGTGTTGTATCCTCATTTGGGAGCCACCTTCCGAAGCGTTGTTGGGATTCTGTGTCGTTGCCAGCACGGCTTTCACCCGTGCTCATCGACATCATCCCACCAGCAGTCAATAGCAAAAGCTAGACCAATCACTCACTGAGCAGTCGAGACTGCTGGGCATCATGGTAACAGCTTCCAGTGCGGTGCACTCGGTCGTCTGTACATGTGGCCCCTTCAGTGGTGGTTCAGAACCAGAAGGTTTTCCCAGAGGAAACCGCTTCCACACTATCAAGGTCACGAGGCAATGCCTACGCACCTCAGGTATGTGGGAGCAATTCTGGTTCTCGTCCCATAAAAGGCCCACACTGAGAGCACTCTGTCACTGCGTATGCCGTCGACAGATACTTCTCTCATGGGTTTTGGGCGGTCCTGAGGGATCGCTCAGTATAAGGTCTGTTGGACTTCTCTCCCAGACATTAGGGACGTCGTGCTGTTTTTCAGCTTCACTAGCTTCCCTAGCTCCACGATTCTGGGCTGTGTCTCATCAACGATCTGTTGATCCTTTTCTCAGTCACGGCAGGTAGCAGTCTGGCATCGAGATGTCACTCTCGCTTACATAGCATGCGGACGGCTCTTCCTCGTGCGCATTGCTACTGTTTTGCCCACAGTCCAGAATATCAAGCTAGGCCAGCTAGTCACTGTACAGACACTTCGAGAGAGTGTTGGGTCTCATGGCGGCAGCGTCCAGTGTTATCCCACTCGGCCTGCTCCACATGAGACCCTTGCAGTGGTGGCTCAAAACCAGAGGGTTTTCCCCGAGGGGCAACCCCTTCCGTCTGATCAGGGTTTCAAGGCGATGCCTTCGAGCCTTGCATCCGTGGAAGGAGAACTGGTTTCTTTCCCAGAAGCTCGCACTGGGGCCCATCTGTCACTGCACATGCTGTCGACAGATGCGTCCCGCTCGGGCTGGGGGGCGGACCTGAGGGACCGCTCGGCCAAGGTCCATGGGACAGGCACATCTCTCCTGGCATATCAACGCCTTGGAAATGATGGCTGCCTGGATGGCGCTATGGGCGTTCTTCCCCGACCTCAGAGGCCATCATGTAGTAGTCCGGACCGACAATACGTCGGTGGTCTCCTACTTGAACCACCAGGGGGTTTCCGTTCTCGTTGACTTTCCAAGTTGGCGATCAGGATCCTCCTCTGGGCCCAAAGGGAACTGCTCTCTCTTCGAGCGATATATCCTTGGGGCCCAGAACCTGGGGGCAGACTTCCTGTCGAGACAGGGGCCGAGGCCCGGGGAATGGCGACTCCACACTCAGGTGGTGGAGCAGATTTGGGAGAGATTCGGCCAGGCTCAAGTGGATCTGTTTGCGTCTCGAGAGACGACTCACTGCGACTCACTGCCCACTCTGGTTCTCCCTTTATCTTCCAGCGCCTCTCGGCCTGGACGCCTTGAGGCAAGGGTGGCCAAATCTACCCCTGTATGCCTTTCCCCCCGTAGCTCTGCTCCCAGGGGTTCTGGAGAAGGTTCGCCGGGAGAAGGTCCGTCTCACTCTAGTTGCCCCGCGCTGGCCGGGCAGGGTGTGGTTTTCGGACCTGGTGTCCCTCCTAGACGGCACTCCGTGGGAGATTCCGGTCAGGAGGGACCTCCTGTCCCAGGCTCAGGGGAGGATTTGCCATCCTCACCCAGAACTGTGGAAACTGTGGGTCTGGCCCCTGAGGGGGCCCAGCTCATAGAGTCTGGTCTCTCAGCCGAGGTTGTAGAGACCATTCTCCACTCCAGAGCCCCGTCCACGAGGAAACTGTATGCTCAGAAGTGGAAGATTTTCACTTCTTGGTGTTGCGAAAAGCAGCTGAACCCAGTTACCTGCCAGGTTGGCACCGTGCTGGAGTTCCTGCAAGAAAGGTTCGCAGCAGGGCTGTCCCCCTCCACACTAAAGGTTTACGTGGCTGCCATAGCTGCTTACCACGTACCTTTGAGTGGTGCCTCTTTGGGCAGGGACCCCCTCATAGTTCGTTTCCTACGTGGCACTCAGAGGCTGAGGCCTGTAGTACGTTCAAGGGTGCCTCCTTGGGACCTGTCCCTGGTGCTCCAGGCCTTGTCCCAGGCTCCCTTTGAACCGCTGGACGAGATTTCAGATAAGCACCTTACTCTTAAAACTCTCTTTCTTCTCGCCATTTCTTCCCTCAAGAGGATTGGTGACATGCAGGCCCTCTCTGTGGCCCCTTCATGTTTAGAGTTTGCGCCCGGCTTGGCTAAAGTTTTTCTCTATCCCAGGCCGGGTTATGTACCTAAAGTGCTTTCTAGTCCTATGCGCCACATAGTACTACAGGCTCTCTGTCCTCCTCCATTTACTGATCATGACCAGGAGTTAAAGAACAAGGTTTGTCCAGTGCGAGCACTGGACGCCTACGTTCACAGAACTGCCACGTGGCGTAGGTCAGACCAAATCTTTGTCTGTTTTTGGGGCCCCCAGAGGCTCCCCTGCTTCTAAGCCTACTATGAGCAGACGGATTTCAGAGTCTATTTCTTTAGCTTATGAGCTGGCAGGACAGCAGTGTCCACTGTCTGTCCGAGCTCATTCTACTCGGAGCATGGCTGCCTCGAAAACCTTTTTCGCAGGGGCTTCCCTCGCGGACATTTGTGATGCGGCTGGCTGGTCCTCACCGCATACCTTTATTAGGTTCTACCAGTTAGACCTAAACCCCGCCTTGGGATCATTGGCGTTATCGTAGTGAGCTACGTTTCGCTTGGCATACCCCGTACGCTGAGGCGGCGTGGGTATTCCTCGTTCCCAATCGCGTCTCGACGCAGTGCGAGTTCCCTTGACAGGGAACGTCTCAGGTTACGTACGTAACCATAGTTCCCTAAGAGGGAACGAGACACTGCGTCTTGCAGCCTCAGCTCCTAGGCATGCCGGCCTGTTCAGACACTGTTCAAGCTAACCCGCTTCCGGGTCGTGACATGCCTTTATACTCCTTGGTCATGACGTGATGACGTCATCTCGGCGACGTACACGCCCGCACGTTGGTTTTATTGTGCTTCAAGAGACATATACACTGAAGGGTTCCCAATCGCGTCTCGACGCAGTGTCTCGTTCCCTCTTAGGGAACTATGGTTACGTACGTAACCTGAGACGTTCTTCTGGATTTAGTCTGTTTCAGTTTTTCTTCATGTAATCAGTTAATTACAAAGAAAGATAAACTAGTAATTTTCCACACAAGAGCAGACAGTCTGAAGCATATCTTTGATCACATGGTCACATCACATCACATCAGATCATACCAGCTGCTGTCAGACTCCTGCACACAAAAATCCTACTGGATAATTACAATTAATTAGAAAAATTAATGTTTGGAAATGTAAACTAATATATTTCCTATTGACACATTACAGCAAAAGACAAATAAGTGGCTTAAAACTATTTTAAAACAAATTAACATTACTAAGACAGTAGCAGTTTATTTGGATGCTGTCACTTTTAAGAATTATGAAAATTTTTCTTAAACTAACATACTGAAGAGTTTTGCGCAGAACGGTGTGTATATTGTTTCAGGAAAGCGTTTTCAACATGTTTGAAACAGTTCTGAACATTACATGGCCTTTTTCTTCAGAGAAGGAGAACTCCGTTGCTATGGTAAGTAATATTTAGTTGACATTTAATATTATAATACCTAGCTGTGTAATTACAATAAAGAAAAGATTTCAAGCCCTCTTTTATTCAACAGAGACAGCACTGGGAGCTTTCAACTAAACTGTGTCTTAATGCAATCAGCACTGGAGCTCATGTACTGAAGGGAAAAGTCTACATGAATTACATGATAGATCTCAGAGTAACTAACAGCAAGTTGTACAGGAGAGCCATCAACATTTTACAGGTATCAGTAATGAGTCTGTACCGATCTCTCAAAGGAACTATATATTGAATATCATGCCATAGCAACAACCTAGCAACATTTTTGAAAAGTAATTGAGCAGGAACTGTAATATGACCCCTGTGAGTGCTTTCTTTAATTATAAACCATCACTGTCAGCGGTTCACAGGCTGCTCCAAAACAGAGTGTGAAAGTGCTCTACTGAGAGCCATCTACTGTACAGATGATCTGACTGAAGACGTGACGTCAGCTGATGTCCACAAACACACAGATGTGGCTAACAGACGGGAACGAGTAAGAACTGGTTTACTTATCTTGAACATCAAAAAAACGGTCAGGTTACATAGCTTAATACTTACCTTTAAAGGTGTTTTTTACACAAACAACACAAACACAGTTGGTCATATTTTACAGTAAGGTCCTATTAGTCAACATTTGTTAATGTATTGACTAACAATAAGCAGTACATTTGTTATAGTATTTGTTCATTTTTGTTGATGCCATTTAATAAAAATATAACTACTCATTGTTAGTTAGTGTTGGCTAAGTTCGGTTAAATTAATATTAGGAGATTTCATTACTTTTTTGTTGTTATTTAAGGTTAACTAATGGCCTCAAATGAAACCTTTTTCATATTAAAAGACTTTTGTGACTGTACTATATTTATAACAAAGCTTCTGGTGGCATCAAGAAATGCATCAATTTTAGGTGAAGATCTTGTGTTGTTAATGCAGTGGTTCTGAAATAGTGGGGCGCGCCCCCCTTGGGGGGCGCGGAGCGATGCCAGGGGGGGCGCGCGTGACCGTGGGGTACATGCTTTTTTTGTCAGGGAGTAGGTTTTCTTGCACTGAACAAGAGCAGCAGATATGAAGTTCAGATAACAAACCCTTCACCCGTTGATGTGTATGATCACACTGGTGTTCATGTGTCACGTGATCAATCACTAAATTCACACGTGTTTTCGCGCTATCTGGCACTGATCCAAAAAAGACGTGCTCAGAGAACTTGATCATTATAAAGGTTTTTAAGCGACAAACATTCACTTCCACATATCTGAGAATCTGAATATCAGGTAGTTGATAACAGAGCCAACAAGTTAGTGACTATTTTGAATAAAAAAGAAAAAACTAAATAAATGTGAAACATCTATCAAACAGCGCTCTTTGTGACTGCGGTCTGTCACGTAACAAGCATGACGCGTTGCCATGGAAACAATAAAGCGAAAGTTCCAAAATAGGGGGAGGGGGGGGGGGGGGGGGGGGGCGCGTGAAATGTTTACTTCTTCCTAGGGGGGGCGCGACAGAAAATAATTGAGAAGCACTGTGTTAATGCAAGTGCCCAGCTCTCTCTTCCAGAACATCCCAAACACTTTCAGTGAGTTTAAGGTCTGAACTCAGAGCTGCAGATTCATGAGTGAAAATGATTCTTCATTCTTTCACAGTTTGAGCTGATGAATCTTCCTGGAATATGATCTTGATGTTTCTTCATACATGGTTGTTTAAGAAATGAAAATCTACTCACTCCATATCAGTTAGGGTTTGAAGAACTGTTGCCAAACATATAACATGCCAGAAACATAATAATCTCTGCAATAATGATCCAATCATAGACTTTTAAGCATTTGCATATGCATTGGTGAGTATATGAAACTGCCATGGCCAGTAACAATGTTTGGATTTCTAACTATGCAATGTTGTGACAGCATAAATGTGAACTCTGTACGTTGAGAGATCAGTGCTGCATCTTCACAAAATTACAGTCTTTCAGATGTAAATACTCAAGTATTTGCCGCTCAGTTGAGCTCTCTTTCGCATGAATGGACAAATTCACTCAAAATTGCGTCACAGAATACCTGTCTCTGCAAATACCCTAGTAAACTTAGTTGGTTATGACTAAAGTGAACACGTGTGTGCATTTGCTCTTAAAATGAGAGAATCTTAAAAGTGACAGCAGCCTAATAAACTGCTACTGTCTGCGTTTCTAATGTTAATCGAACAACTAAGGACAAAGAAAAAAATCGCTCACTGCTCTTGAAATTGATTAGCCTACTTTATTATATTTCGGTACTTGAAAACTAGTATTTTTCAGCAGCCATATCACCCTGTAGCCTAACACTGGTTGCCCTCTGAAGCTAAGCAGGGTTGAGCCTGGTTAGTACCTGGATTGGGAACCTCCTGGGAAAAACTAGGTTGCTGCTGGAAGTGGTGTTAGGAGGCCAGCAGGGGGTGCTCACCCTGCGGTGTGTGTGGGTCCTAACGCCCCAGTATAGTGACGGGGACACTGTACTGCAACAAGCACCGTCTTTCGGATGAGATGTTAAACCGAGGTCCTGACTCTCTGTGGTCATAGAAAATCCCAGGATGTCTTTCGCAAGAGTAGGGGTTTAACCCCTGCATCCCTGGCCAAATCTGCCCATTGGCCTTGGTCCATCATGGCCTCTTAATCATCCCCCCCCCCATTCTCTGATTGGCTTCATCACTCTGTCTCCTCTCCACCAATAAGCTGATGTGTGGTGAGCGTTCTGGCGCAATTTGGCTGCTGTTGCATTATCCAGGTGGGTGCTGCACATTAGTGGTGGTTGAGGAGAACCCCCCTTCTATGTAAGTGCTTTGAGCTCTAGAAATTATTGGTAACTAATTAGTTAAGTAACTAGTAGTAACTAAATAGTAGACCTGCCTGAAGAGCACTGTTTATTTCATTTGTATCTTTGTTGTATTGTATCTATTTGTACTGTTGCCTGTAATTTGATTGTCTGTTCTTATTTTATTGACCATTTACTTGTCTTTAAAAATGTAGGTTCTTAAATTTATATTAGATCAGGAAGTAGTTTCAGCTGTGGTATCGATATTGGAATTGAGGAATGTTTTGTAAAATGTTTTTGTAAAATTTTGGTGTCATATAATGGTCTGTTTTTGTCATGGTCTGTAAAAAAATTTTTTGACCGTTAAAGGTTCTGAAGTCACCAGCCATTAGCAGGTGTGGCAAAACGTTTTAGGCCCTATATATATATATATATATATATATATATATATAGATCACTTGTGTCCAATGGTTTCTTCAGTCATTTTAGTGGTCTTGAAGAAACTACATGCAGTACAATAAGGCTGATTAAAAACGAACAATAAATCATCAACCAAAACAAACATATCAAGACATCGAGTGATTAGTGTAAGAAGGATGGAACAGAAAAACTAAACAAGTTGAAGGGTGTCATTTTTGTGCCACTGGAGTCACCATGCAGAATTTCCAAAAATGTGAAAAATAGTTTTCAAACAGGTTTCCACAAATGCCCAGACAAACAAATAGCTCCACCCCAAACACTCACCATTGCTTCTGTATAGCAGTGATTTCATGGCACCACATTGTTTACACTTTTGCTCCACTTACTTACAGTTGCCTCTGCATATTAAATGATAGAAGAAATTACCTTTTTATAAAGTTTAATAAAAGCATTGTGTAACAAAGGCAGATTTAACTGTTGTACGGATGTGTTTTGCCCTGGCAGGTGGTCCCGACTGCACTGGTGATGATTCATTGCGGCTGCACTCATGCTGAAGCACAGCGTCATTTGGATTGTCATCCTGTGATTCGAGATGCAGTGAGCACCTGCCTCACCCCCTCAAAAACAAGAGCACTGTAGACTAAACACACAATAAAATGATGCATAAATCTTCAAATTATGTATGCTTACATTTATACTTGGCAAGTGTACACATTTAATAGCAAATAAATTATGATCCAGATGTATTTCATTGAGGTTCAGCTATTATCACCTTTATCCTGTGATTGGAGATCATATTTTATTTTCAGATTCAGTGTCTCAGGTTGCTTGGTTTTTGTGTAACTAAAGCATGAATACACAGAAAAAGCTGTGAATGCGAGGTGTGACCTTTTTTATTTTTTTTTGCTTAAGTAAACACAACCGGATGACATCAGGGAAATTCTGATCATTTTTTCGCCAAACACTTCCTTGACCTACTAACAGTAACCAATGGGAACTTGTTTGGCCACAATGAGTTAGTAGTATAATGAGCTAGATGTGCCATCGTACCATCATTCTGCTCGCGGCATGAGTAGATATGACTGGTGGTGAACATGGGGAATTCTGCATGCACCTGTAAACGGTGCTGCCCGTGTTGCGCAAAGAAGACCGAACAGTTATCCATCAACCGTAAAAGGGTCTTCAAGTCAATCCACGACTATCCCTCACGCACAATATGGGATCTAAATCTGAAGAAAGGAGATGTTCTGGAAGTTATGGGAGAGACTGAGTACTGGTTGTATGTGAAGAGACGCACAGCTAAGAGTAACAGCCCTAAAAGCTTTGCGGAGGAACAGGGATATGTGCCTAAAGACTTTGTCAAGCCGCTGGATAGCGTAGAAGCAGAGTTGTAAGTCCTTGCGTTATACTTTTGATCATTTTGAGCTTGTGCAGATGAATAATATACAGAGTAA
The DNA here is from genome assembly GCA_037043235.1 of Rhodeus uyekii. Classification (NCBI taxonomy): domain Eukaryota; kingdom Metazoa; phylum Chordata; class Actinopteri; order Cypriniformes; family Acheilognathidae; genus Rhodeus; species Rhodeus uyekii. Next base: position 3,615,175 of record JAWRVZ010000057.1, read on the forward strand.
TCTTATGCTTTGTGTTTTGAAACTGCTCTAAATGAAACTGGAATCCCGTCTTTCTGGTTTCACAAGTTCTGGTGAAGTGACTACAGTGCTGTGACTGCGCAGATTGGGGTTTTGACAATAATCAAAGAGAGTGGGTTTGGAAATTACTGATAAAAGGTTGAGATATAGCCTATTATGGTGAATCTTATCGAAACGGTCATGAGACAAAAATAAGAAAAAAATGAAAAATCAAGAAAATACACATTTTTTAATAATTATTTTTATAACAACTAAACATTAGCTTATGTAATGCTGAAAAAAGTCAATTTTCCCAACCTGTCCAGGTAATAATAATAATAATTCAAAACAAATAAACTACAGTGAAGCATATTTAAAATTATACTTTGCAAACCTACAAATGAATTACAAAAACTGTATATGCATTTTATGTATACCGGTATTTGTATAGGCCTGGATAAATAACTATGCGAACACGATCTGTGGTACAATGTTGTTACACCACCCACTGCATAGGAAAAATAAAAATAAATAAATATTTATGTGATAAAAACTAGTATTTATTGATTTCAGATGGTACTTTGAGAATGTTAAAATGCATATAGAGGCCAGGAGGTGTTTGCTGAGACCCCAGAACGACGAGGGTGCGTTTCTCGTCTGGAAGTGTCAGGAGAATAATAATTACTACTTATCAGGTACATGTGATTCACACACACACACATTATGTCTCAAGCCTCTGCTTTCCATGTACAATAACTATCTTGTTTTGCACAAATCAATTAACAATGAACCAGCCTTGAACTTCACTTTCAGAGAAGCTGAATAGCATTTTCTGTAAAACTGTAATGATTTCTTTTAAAGTGAGGAATGGAGCCCAAGCACGACATTACAGGATCAAGCAGAGAGAAAACGACAAGCAGTTTTTCCTTATTCATCATACAACTTTCCAGAGCTTGCGTGACCTGATACAGTTTTATTCTAAAAATGAAGGCGGACTCTGTGCAAAGCTTCATGAACCCTGTGTGAAGGTCAGTGAAGAGTTTGAACCTACAGATTATTGAAATCAGGGCAGAATCCTTTTATTAAGTTTTCCAGCTCACTTCCAATCTGTACGTTACTATTCTAGCTGGACCAGCCAGCTCCTCTTACTCTGTCATTTGACACCAAATGGGAAGTAGACAGAAGTTCTCTAACCAAACTGAAGAAGCTCGGCAGCGGGGAGTTTGCAGAGGTGTGGCAGGGGCTCTGGAACAACACGACAGATGTGGCCATCAAAGAGTTCAAAGGTAATCAATAAATGGGTTTATTCAGTGGTTCTCAACTGGTTTTCAACTCTCAACTCGTTGAATGTGGAGTGGAGACCCAACAGTGTTTATCATGCTTAGTTAGATAACTTAAAATTCAATCTTTTGATACTTTCAATAATATGCAAAAGCATTCATTTTGAGGTTGTGAGCCACCCTTTGAGAACCACTGACTCATTCAACTCAAACCAGGCAGTATTTTGCATTTTCAGAAATATATGCACATACAACGATGAGCCAAAACATTATGACCATCTGCCTAATACGTGTAGCTGGTCTGCAACAATGCTTAGGAAGTTGGCACGTGTCAAATATACTTCTATGTGAATGTATGGGCCCAGGGTTTCCCAGCTGAACATTGCCAAGAGCATTAAAGCTTTGTCCCACAGTGCATCCTGGTGCCACTTCCCCAGGGAAACGGCACATACAGTGGTGCGAAAAAGTGTTTTTGCATGTTTGTCACGCTTAAATGTTTCAGATCATCAAACAAATTTAAATATGAGTCAAATACAGTAATACCTCGGCTTACGAGCGACTTGGTATACGAACAAATCGGTGTACGAGCATGGAGGGTCAAATCGGTGTACGAGCATTGTATCGGTGTACAAGAAAATTTTTCCCTCACCCAAGCGCATGTTTTGTGTGGAAAAAGTCCTAACCCTCAGCATCATCGCGTGCATTTTTACAGGAAATATCCTAATGACAGCCTCTCATAACACAGTCACTGGGTTCCAACCCCTTTATCACCCCTAAACTTCTTCATTCTCTCAGCATTGCTTGGTTTGGCTGCATCATTCACCACAGTGATACTTTTATAAGTGATTTACAGAGTTTTTACCTCCTGTTGTAACATTAATTAATTGTGATCGCTTTTGTTCACGTAGTGAAATCTATTCGTACAGTACCTCTAAGCAGTAACTGTCATGAATTCATTGTCTCCTAGTTCTGCCTGTGTGTGTGTGTGTGTATGTGTGAGCACTGACACACCTGATTCTCATATCATCTGCCCATTTAGTTCACTTCTCTCCACTCTTGTCTTGTCGAGTCCTTCGTTCGCGGGCTCCGGCGCGTTCGTTCGCGGCCGCAGCTCCCGTGTGTGATACACCTCTGGATTATCACTTCATTTGTTTTCTGCACTATTATAATAAATTCACTCATTTGCACTTGAATCCTTGGTTTCCCCGCTCCCCCCTCCTCGCTCCTCTCGTCTCCTTCACTGCTGAAAGCTGAAGTGCATTACAGTAAATTGTCAAGTATTTTTATAGTTTAATTGTCAATTATTAATTAGGATTTATATGAGATCTTAATGGTTATAATTTTAACTGTAATCAATGGGGTAAAACCAAAAAAATATTTAAAATGGGCACTTATGGTCGTGTGGAACGAATTAATTGATTTTTAGTGCATTCTTATGGGGAAAATTGTTTTGGTGTACGAGCATTTTGGTTTACGAGCTCGCTCTTGGAACGAATTAAACTCGTAAACCGAGGTATTACTGTATAACACAAGTTAACACAGAATGAAGAAAAACATGCAAAAAATAAGAAAGCAGGAAGATGGCAAACTCTTTTTCACACCACTGTACGTACACGGCCATCTGAGGGATGTTAAACAAAACTGGATTTGTTTCATCAGGTGACCTTCTTCCACTGCTCCTAGTCTAGTTCTGACGCTTGTGTGTGCATCACACTCTCGCCTTGCCATAACAAGTCGGCCCTTGTCAAAGTTGCTCAGATCTTTAATCCATCCCTTTTCTCCTACATAAACACATTGATTATCAGAACTGATTGTTTGCTTTCCATCTAATCTACCAAGATCTTCTACAAAGGTTGCCTTGTTAGGAGATGATATTCGCTTAAGCTGTGACTGGTCATAATGTTTTGGCTCATCAGTGTAAATAAAAATAAATAAAAGTTTTACGAGGCAACTTTATCTGTACCTTTTTACTTGCAGTTGTCAATTATCCATATATCAGAACAGAAATCGACATCATGAAAGAGCTTCATCATGAGCGTTTGCTGAAGCTCTATGCCGTGTGCACCACAAGTGAACCCATCTGTTTAGTGACAGAGCTCATGAAAAATGGCTCTTTAAAGACATTTGTCACCAGTAAGTGAACTAATATCAACTTGTATGCAGATACTACATTTACCTTGATCTTGAATTTAATCTTATCTGACCCATGGCTTTTCATAGATATACACATAAGCCTTTTTCTTATATCTTTCCCCAGACCATAAAGAGAAACAAGATCTAGAGTTTTCACTCATGATGGATTTTGCTGTGCAGGTAACTTGATTTCTTTGAGAGTAATTCAGTTGTCTAGAATGTATCAAATATCAAAAATCATATGGCTGCTTTTCCTTAAAAACAACTTAGCTTAACACGAAGCTCCTAAAATCAAATTAATTTCTGAATGAAACATGATAATCTATTGGAGATGTGACTGTAGGACAGGATTTTATCGATTAGGATGGTGAAAAAGGTCTTTATGTGACAGGTGGAATCTTTTTATTAAGAAATAAGAGTGGCTGGAAAAGTTGTTTCTGGATATTTTGGTGCAGGGTTATTTACATATAACCAATATACGTACATCAATATAGTCTCTCTATGAGTAAGCAGTTCATAGACTTGTTGGTCCATCGGTTTTAAGGACCCAACACAGCAACATTGATATTAATGATAGGGAGAGAGGTTGCAATTCCGTGCGGTGCCGCTGTCATGCAAGATCGACTGCTCTTTAATATTCACATTGATGTTTCCTAATTTCGTTGCTCTACCGTTCTCCAACCCATGACTTGAAAATCGGTCATCATGAAGGGCATCTCTAAATGCACTCATGGAGGTGAGGAACAAGGAAAGAGCAAGCCCTCATGCATAAACACTCATTCACATCAGGCACAGTGACAGCAGCGCATCTTGCTTTATTAAGTGCAGACTATCAGTCTAGTCTTTTCTTTCATCAGGGATCTTTGTAGTCGATGTTAAACCAAAGCTGTGTCTACAGTATGTCTTGAATACTTTTAGACAAATATTGGCAAGTATAAGAAATTAGGGGGAACAGTGTAGCCATTTCTAATCTATTGTGATTAAGGCCTTGTGTAAACTAAACATTTATTTGGTTGAATCTCTCAGATTACAGAAGGAATGGCTTACATTGAGAACAAAATAGTTCACAGGGATCTGAGAGCTGAGAACATTTTGCTCACTGACATGCAATGTTGCAAAATAGCCGATTTTGGACTCGCTCAAATTAATCTACCAGGAAACAGGATTTCATCAGGTGAGATATTTGATACGCTTGTTCATGCAAACTAATAAAAAGACCAACAACAAAAAAAGTATATTTAACAGTTCTCATGTACCGGCAGATCTTAGGGTCCCTGTGAAATGGATGGCCCCGGAGATATTTGATAACCAGGAATACACAAGCAAGAGTGACGTCTGGTCTTTTGGCATCCTTTTGACTGAAATCGTCACATATGGAGATGACCCATACCCTGGTAAATAGGCTTCACACCCTAAACATAATACATAAATGCTCTAAGAATGCTTTGCATCCCATTAGGTTATGAATATGCCATTTCAGAATAATACCTGAACGTTCAAAACATCCAGTTTTTTAAAAATGATACATTTTTCTTGGTTTTGTATACTGAGGCGCAGGAGGAGAAAACTTCAGATCATTTTATAATTTTGAACATCCACAAAAAAATCTTGTATAACTTAAAATTGCTGAACTTATTTTGATGAGTTAAAGCCATGTACATAAATAGTTGTCATGACTAAATCATATAATCTTTTACAATTTAATATCCAACTACTGTCCAAAAAGTTCCATTAGCGATGTACACTCACCTAAAGGATTATTAGGAACACCTGTTCAATTTCTCATTAATGCAATTATCTAATCAGCCAATCACATGGCAGCTGCTTCAATGCATTTAGGGGTTGGTCCTGGTCAAGACAATCTCCTGAACTCCAAACTGAATGTCAGAATGGGAAACAAAGGTGATTTAAGCAATTTTTAGCGTGGCATGGTTGTTGGTGCCAAGACGGGCCGGACTGAGTATTTCACAATCTGCTCAGTTACTGGGATTTTCACACACAACCATTTCTAGGATTTACAAAGAATGCTGTGAAAATTGAAAAACATCCAGTATGCAGCAGTCCTGTGGGAGAAAATGCCTTGTTGATGCTAGAGGTCAGAGGAGAACGAGCTGACTGATTCAAGCTGATAGAAGAGCAACTTTGACTGAAATAACCACTCTTTACAACTGAGGTTTGCAGCAAAGCATTTGTGACGCCACAACACGCACAACCTTGAGGCGGATGGGCTAAAACAGCAGAAGACCCCACCGGGTAACACTCAAATAGGAAAAAGATGCTACAATTTGCACGAGCTCAACAAAACTGGACAGTTGAAGACTAAAATGATGCCTGCTCTGATGAGTCTTGATTTCTGTTGAGACAGAAGTTGGTAGAGCTAGAATTTGGCGTAAACAGAATGAGAACATGGATCCATCATGCCTTGTTCAAGTTTGTTTTATTTCTAAAGCACATTTAAAAACGGCCAAGGCCGACCAAAGTGCTGTACAAATAATAATGGGAGAAATACACATAAGGATAAGAAAGAAAAAAAAAAATCTGTTAAAAGATAAAAAGGTAGAAGGCAAAGAGTATAATCACTATATACACATATACATATACACACATACATGTACATCCTTACACATACTCTCACACATACATGGAAATACACACATATGTATAAAACCACACATAGATTGATATCCTCAAATGCCAACATAATTACATATCAAATGCGACAGAGAACAGATGAGTTTTAAGACAAGTTTTAAACTCAGATAAACTGGAAGCCATTCTGACCGAATTTGGAAGATTGTTCCAGAGCGTGGGGCCAGCCACTTCAAAAGCTCGATTTCCCCTTGTCTTTAGGCGGGTTCTGGGGATCTTTAAGAGGAGTTTTCCCTCCGATCTCAGTTCTCTCACAGGAGTGTAAAAGTGAAGAAGATCAGTCAGATATGAGGGAGCTAGATTATTTAAAGATTTAAAAACAAGTAATAGGATTTTATACTCGATCCTTACACTGGGTGGGCAACCAGTGTAGAGAGCGCAAGAGGGGCGTAATGTGATCGAATTTGTTGCGTCTCTTTAGAAATCTAACAGCAGCGTTTTGAATTACTTGCAATCTAGAAATTTGCTTCTTTGAGATCCCATAGTACAGGGAATTGCAGTAGTCCAGTCGCGATGTGATGAAGGCATGAATTACAGTCTCTAAAGAGCTCTCTGAAAGGAAGGATTTGATTTTAGCGAGGGAGCGAAGGCAGATAAAACTTGAACCAACAACAGTACTTATTTGTTTGTCAAATTTTACATTTTACCACTGTGCAGGCTGGTGGTGGTGCCACGGCCTACCTGAGCATTGTTTCTGACCATGTCCATCCCTTTATGACCACCATGCACCCATCCTCTGATGCTGCTTCCAGCAGGATAATGCACCATGTCACAAAGCTCAAATCATTTCAAATTGGTTTCTTGAACATGACAATGAGTTCGCTGAAATAAAATGGCCCCACAGTCACCAGATCTCAACCCAATAGAGCATCTTTGGGATGTGGTGGAACGGGAGCTTCGTGCCCTGGATGTGCATCCCACAAATCTCCATCAACTGCAAGATGCTCCTATCAATATGGGCCAACATTTCTAAAGAATGCTTTCAGCACCTTGTTGAATCAATGCCACGTAGAATTAAGGCAGTTCTGAAGGCGAAAGGGGGTCAAACACAGTATTAGTATGCTGTTCCTAATAATCCTTTAGGAGAGTGTATAAATAAGATTTTTGCGCAAATGTTCTGCAAACATTATTAAAGACCAGACAAATTTGAACAAATGTTGTGTTAATGTTACTGACCAACAATTTCTACATTTTGAGAGAACATTGCCAGAGCCAAAGCCAAAGTTCTGAGAACATTATCTGGGATTGCTTCTCACCCAACTCTGGTGTATTTCTTCCTTCTACAATCTCAGGTCAAGACAAAATGACATGCGTTCGAGCCATTCAGAGAGGAGAGCGGATGCAGCGACCACCCGGCTGCTCAGAAGCGCTCTACGACATTATGCTTCTGTGCTGGAGGTCAAACCCTACAGAGAGGCCAACATTTACAGAGCTGCAGGAGAAGCTGATGGCTCTCGTCCATGAGCCTGTTACTGACCTGGAGTAGACACTGTAGATATGAGAAGCTTTTGAGCATGACATAACTTGTATGTAACCAACACGTATACATTCCCTTACGTATTAGATTACAGAATTGCACAAAAATCTAGTGAAATGCATTATGCTAAAAACTGTAATCAACAAACACATTTATTGATATGTAAATACTCAAATCTTATATACATAAATCTCTCATATCTCTTTTATGAATGAATATATCTAATATTGCTCATTAGTATTACTAAAGGTGATTATGAAGTTTCTCAGTTTCCATATTCCATTGCTGACTGACATTTTTTGATCAATGCTGCTGAACTAAAGAACAATGGCTGTTCTGACCTCAATGTAGAAATGGCATATTAACTTTCATCATTTGGTGACAGCAGAGCCTTTGTAAATTAACATTCAATTTTTTTACTTTTATGTGAACTCTTTGAACTATTGTAGAGACATGTATCTTCTGTGACCTCATAAAGAACACAATAATGTAAAAATCTTTAAAATGCCTGGGCTGTTGCCTCTACTGGAAGTTGACTTTTTTTGAAAGGCACGTTTCCTTCTTCCTTCTGAGAACATTTACTTTTACATTACTAAAATGTTTTAAATACATCCCATAAAAATGAAACAAAAAACAGCAACAACAGATTCCTAATCATGACTTCAACACTATGACTGTTATAGAAGCTTTACAGTACATATTCTTTACAATGGAGGCACTATTTCTTAATGTTCAGCATATTCAAAACAATTCTGAAGGATCACGTGACGCCAAAGACTGGAATAATGATGCTTCAAATTCAGCTTTTTGGTAAAAAAAAAAAAAAAAAAAAAATTCTGTCATCAATTCCTCCAGCTCATGTCGTTCCAAACCCATAAGACTTTCATTCATCTTGGAAACACAAATGAAGATATCGTAAGCTTTCAAACCACAGAAATGTACTAAAGACATTACAAAAGTAATCATGTGTAATCACTCCAGTGGTTTAATCTCAATTAAATGCGTGTTAGAGATGAATATTTTGTAAATAAAGCTATAAATTATGTTAAAATTGAGTTTAAACCACTTAAACCTCTTGAATTACATTTCTGGGGCTTAAAAATGGTACATACACTGTCAATGGAGGGACAGAAAACTCAGATTTAATAAACAATGTCTTCACTTATGTTCCAGAGATGAATGAAAGACTCTAGATTCTAGACTCTAAATGTTTAGAAAGACATGAGGGGGAGTAATTAATGACCGCATTTTTCATTTTTGGGTAAAGTAACCCTTTAAAGATTTACAGTCTTTTTACTATATTTTGATCAAATAATTTCAGCCTTAGTGAGCATAAGGATTTTATCAATAACATCTTAATTATTCCAAACGTTTGTCCGGTGGTGTATTGTAAGTACTGTATGACACTTGTATTGTATGACACTTAATGTTAATCTTAACTCTGGCCTGTGGTTTCTAAACACAACATTGGGAATTAAGGAGAACACAGGCAATGTAAGATGTTTGGTTTACTGTAAATTTGCTGCAAAGTGCAGGCCGATGTTACAGTCTATACATACTGCTGATTTATGTTTACATGCTATTCACTATTAGCTGTACTAGATTAATGACTGATGCAAGTCAACCTCAATCCTCTCACCCAGCTAAAGATATTTCCAATGCAAAGGCAATGAGATTAGAATGACGCAAGAGCTATTCAAGCTGCTGGAGTCAAACTCTGCAGCAAGTATTTGTGCTTAAGTGTGTTTGCCCACCGATATCACTAAATACATGATGCAAAAAAACAAAAAACAAACAGAAGAAGCATGTTTGACAAAGAAGAACGTCATAACAAAATACTGTAATACAAAACATGGTAAGGTGGTGCTTACCTGTGTAAAAATCTGCAAGTCTGTTATTATGTGTGTTTGAAGCATAAACAATGTAGGATAAGTTCTAAGTATACATATAGTATAGTAGTATAGTACATCTACATATGGTAGATGCAAACACTTTTAGCTACACAAATTTGCCACCCAAAAAAACCTGTCATGGTAGAGGAACAATAAAGAGAATCTTGATGAGAAAGTCAGTAAAAGTTAGTTTAATTGTTGACATGTTTATAACCAGATACCTGAAGCACAAACTGCAGTTTAATTGTGTTTGGTGATGTTTTAATGTTTGTCACAACTGTTCAAGCATTCTGTATTTGCACACCGAGCATGTTTCTGGCCTTATGGGTGGAAATTAAGAATAAACCCCAAACATGTGGAATAATAAGAAATCATCACTGAGTATTATACTGCTGTTTTTGGTCAATATTGGCCTGTTATGAAAACAACAAATGACATTGTGAGAATTAAGCATTTATTAAATGTTACAATACATTAGCAACATACAACAAACCTTGGTCAAGGATGCTTTTGACCACATCTGGCAAAGATGCTTTACGATGTAAAATGCAGCGTTACGCACTTAGCAGCATAAGAAAATCTTTCGACATCAGAAATTAATAATGAATTTCAAAATATAGAGTCATGGTTGCTGCTGAACTGAATGTCTCTCTTATAAATGTGGGTAATAGCCCATTCTTACACATCTGAAATTATATATTTTGAAATACAATTGTGCCATTGAGCATAATGCAATGTAATGCATTTGAACTCAAATGTAATGCAATGTTAACCTTGGTTGAGGATTGGTTGAAATAATTACCTTCAGAACCCTGAGAATTCAAATTTTATCAGTAAAATGTCCATTATTGTGCAACTGTTAGACTCTCTGTATACAGTATTTCACTGCCTGTGTATATTCCATTGGCTAAAGTCAATAATAAAAGTTTGGTCTCTTTAACGGTTTCAATAAAATATCTCAACTACATGGAAATATACAGAATTGTACAATATATAGTTTTCTCTTCAAAGTTTCTCTTTAGTTGTTTAGATATATTTGAAGTGGGATTAATAACCTCAAACATTACAGTCCCATCTAAAGGAACATTATAAAGTGTAAATAAAGTGCTTTTAATGAGGGTTAATAAAATAAAATATTAAAAATATTTATTTGTTCACCATAACCTCATTTTCCGTCCTTTGTATTCTTTAGTTTATTGGCCCTGTTGCCTATTTTAGGAGACACTTGCCATTCAGTCAAGCCATTGCACATGTTCTTTTGGTTTCCTGGTCCATGTGGCTCTTTGTAAGGTGGTTGTTTAGTAATCACAACCATGTCTCCTTGACTTTCAACACTCTCCATGAAACTCTGAAGATCTTTCAGTTTAGCTTGCGCTGTCTGATTCGTGCAGTTCTCCACGGATCCTGGTTGGCATTCCATTGACGTTCTTGTTACCTGTTTTGCCAGTGTGCTCTCACAGCCATCAGCAACAGTTTCATCAGATTTATCATGCTCAAAATCTTCCTCAACAGAGCTACATTTGTCCATTTCATTTGTGTCTCCTCTGACCTCAACCTTCACCTTTGGCACATTGGCTTTTTCCTCAGGCCAGTCCTCGTCCTGTCCGGTGTCTAATGTCCCATCTTCCTCGCCATCATCCTTTGCAGATCCATCTTGATTTCCATCAGCATTCTTCTCGCTGGCAGATTCTTCATTTAGTGTCTCATCTGACTTTTCACCTTCAGTAGTTTCAGGTGTATCGTCTTTATTTGACTTAGATTCTCTACCATCTTCTGCAGACTTGTCTTCTGTACACTCTTCCCCAGGTTCTTCTCCATTGACAACCGATTCAGTTTCCTCACCATTTTCTGTCATCTCATTCTCTTTTTCCTCTTCTGCAGCCGTATCACTGTTTTCTACATTTACTGCATCTGCCGTAAGACTGTGTTTCTCCTCACCATCCTCTTCTGTATCTCCTTTTTCAGTCTTTTCCTCAACAAACTCTACTTCCTCCATCCCGTCACTGTCACCATTTACCACTTCTTTTTCCTCGTTTTCATCACTTTTCATATCACCAGACTCCCTTTTGTCATTTCCGTCCTCTTCATTTGTTTCTTTTTTCTCAGAGTCCAAAGATGCATCTGTAATTATGTTTGTGTTTTCTTCATCTAATGTATTGACAGCACCATCTGTCTCTTCTTGATCTGCTGTTTCAACATCATGGCCTCCAGTATCAGCATTTGTATCTTCTATCTCTTCATGAACCACTTCTAAGTTGTTTTCTTCTTTGGTTGATTTGGCTGTGCATTGTTCTTCCGGTTTCGATTCTAGAGGTTTGGCTGGATCTTTTTTCATTTGTAAAATTTTCCGCAGATCAAATTCCATCATAACTGGAGCAAAAGTCAAAGCCTGAGCTCGCTGGACCGCTCTGGACGCCATTTTCTTTTTCACACATGCGTCGCATGGGCAGTATTCATCGTCACTGCGTTGATCGCTGTACTCAATACTTGACGCAGTATAATTTTCCTCATTCCTTGACATGGAGATGGACTTATTGCGCATGACCCGAAGACGTTTGCGTCGCTCCTCAGTCTGAACTGTGGATTCTCTCGATAGAGTATTTCCTGGAGGTCTCGGACCCCTACCAGCCCGACTTTGTATTTTTTGCAGTTCTCGGTTAATACTCAATTGAATCCGTTTGTGTACTTCGTCTTTCAGTTCTTTGATCATTGTATCGAGCATCTCGTTGTCATCCAAATCCCACCTTACTTTGAACTCTGCCATGGCATCTGCATAATGTAACATGAACTGCTTTTCTAGCTTTTTTAATAAGCTCAGTACCCAAACAGGATCTGGATCTTGTGAAACTCTTTTAGTGAGTGGTGCTCTCTGAACAGATGGTGGAGTTCCCGAGCTTGTATTTTCTTGAGATTTCATTGTGTCACTCTCGTTTCCAGAGCTCTTACAAGAGTTTGTTGGTGGTGTTTGATCTGATTCATTGTTATTCTCACTGCTTTCAATGTCTTTGTGTAATACGCCATTTTCTTGGTCATCATCCAGTTGTGTATTTTCGGGACTCCCCTGTACTCGCTCTGCGATGTCTGGAGTTACTGGATCTGAGAGAGCATCGGATGGATCTAAACATTCACTTGCAGGAGCTGTAGACTTTTCCTTATTTTCTTCTTCATTTTGATCTTGCACTGAGGCCTCTCGTTTGGCAGTTGGTGGTATTGTGCCTTGACTGGTCTCTATTTTTTCAACTACACCATTCATGCTAACTTTCACAGAGCTGGTGGAGCCGCTGTTTACATCAACCCCAGATGAAGACCGTGGGTTAAATTCATCCTCAGTGAAGTGATGTTCCTTTGTGTTCTGCTTTTTCTGTTCATCCTCAGAGGGCTTTTGGAGCCAGAGTGACTGTAGGATCAGCATGATTTCATTATACTTACGATGCTTTTCATTTTTAGAGTCTGAGTCAATCAATCGTAAATTTGCAAGGCAGTCCAACAGCCCTTGAGCAGACTGGCTTAATTTTCTACCATAAACAGGGGAGACTTCAGGTAAACTACTGGATCTGTCTAGTTTTGGACCCAGTAAAACCTTCATGACCTGAACCGAAGAATGACACTGCTTTTGTAAACTGTCTTGTTTGGTTAATGCTTTAAGGTCGGGATCAATTTCATGAGTTTCTAATTGTGCTTTTTCACTGTTGTTGCTCTCCGGCTGAATTTGATTTTCAACTACTTGATCCTCACAAGGTTCCTCTACCTCATTTATGCTTTCTGCTGCCTCACCCTTGTCTCTTTGAGAAGCATCCTCACCACCTTGAGCAAGGCTCATATATTCAGTGAGTTCAACATCCATTTCATAAACATGGCCGTCAATGGGAATGTTCTTAAGCCAGTCATTCACAACTTCTATAGGGGAAGCATTCGGCAAGCATGACGGCACCAGTTCCTTGTTGTTGCACTCATATGAGATGCTGACTTCCGCGTGTTTGCTCTTACTGCTTTTTTGGCTTTTATTTTCTACCTTGTCAACATCTTTGCTGGAAGCAACTGACTTTGATCCTCTACTCACTGGTCTTGCATCACCAACAATGTCTCTTAACAAATCTGCGGCTGAAAGTGCCTGAGATAAAACACTGTTGCTTGAGGAATCAGGATGCCTGACTGATGTTTTTTTCTTGTTTGGCATCTCTTGTGGTAGTATTCTACAATTTTGCGAAATATCAGACATTACCACTGAATTGGATGCATCATTTTTCACAGACTTTCTGTCTGATGATGACTTAACCATGCCCTCATCATTGTCTCCATTATATTTTATTTTCAGTGCATTTATTTCCGAACATTGAGAAGAACATTTAGATTTTGTATCACTCACTCTAGTACTTTGACCATTTTTGGACTTCACTGAATGTTCAGAGGCTTTTGAGGCGTGTAAACAGTCACTGGCTGGTGTAGCTTTTCCAGAGGCTGTTTCACATTTGTCATGTTTTGAGGATGTTTCAGTCATTTCTGCATGGTTGGTGTTGTTGACAGTTTCACAATCTCTCTCTTTCATAACCATATTTTTAGCACTTCCCTGGGAAACTCTGGAGGGTGACAGTGACAAAGTAGAGGGGACTCTGATGTTATTTTCATTTAGCTGGCTTCCCGACTTGCTTTTCTTCAGTTCTGCTGACATGATGCTTTCAACTGAGACAGGCGAGAGGGCTTGAACAGGAGTCTTGCACTTCTTGTGATGGGACTTTCTGGATCTGTCAGAAATTGCAGAGTTCACAGACACTTCTGTCTTTGGCCTTTCCTCAGCATCCACTCCATTTACATTCTCTATCTTATGTCCACTGTTCTCTGTGATGGCTGACATGCCACTGATTGATCGTTCATCAAAGTCATCACCTTTGAGCTCTTCTCCTAGTCCAAGAGAAACAGATGCTGTTGATGTTGGGCTTAGAGGCTCTTCAAACTGGTTGCCTGAAGACGTCATGTTATTGATAAGAGATTTAGTTGACAGTTTTGATTTTGCTGATAAGTTCTCTTCAGATTCATCTTTGACATCATCTTTTTGCTCCTCAGGATTTGTCTCTTTTAAATTACCACTTGATGAGCTGTGACAATTACATTTACTGGATCTTTGGGATTGTGACGATACCTTTGAGCTAACGGACATCTCACTTGTTGCTCTGCTATTAGTCTTGATTTTAGTGTCATGGTTTGATCTAGGAGACGGAGACCTCTTTCTCCTAAGCAATGGAGAGTTCACAGTTAAGGCATTCTGTGTTATATCTTTGCCATTCCCCATTTGCTGGAATGCAGGGCCCTTTGCACCACATTTGACAGATCTTTCAGAGCAAACATTAGACTTTTCTGAGGTCTGAGACATTGTGCTGGTAGCCCTCCTTGACTCGCCTTTTGGAGTTGCACATTCTTCAGGCGTTTCATCATTTGATACTGAGTTAACTGTGTTTTCTGAAATGTTGTGGTTTGATTTGCAAGACCTACAAGACCCTTTAGATTCATTTGTTTTAACAGACATTGCACTGTGAACTCTTTCCTTAGATGTAGACTCTGTGGGTGGATGCTTTGAAGATGTATTTGACTTTACAGAAGTTTTTGAGCACTTAGACAGTGAACTGCAAATTCTTTCATCTGTGGTTACTTCAGTTTCAGGCTCAAACTGAACATCAAAACTGCTGGACTTTGGAGTGACTTTGTCTTGTAAATCACAACAAGATTTGACAGATCTAGTTGTTTTCCCTGATGTATGTGATGGATGTTCAGAAGATCGGTTTGATTTATTAGACATGGCACTAGCTGATCTCACTTCTTGAATAAACTCTGTGTCTTGTTCACAATGATTATCTGACATAGTATGATTTTGAGTAGCAGCACTTTCTGATCTATCACCCTGAGAATTAGGTAACTTTGATGGCACTAAATCATTCGGACTACAAGATCTAGGCGTTTTAGCTTTCTCGGAGCGTGCAGATTTTGATTTGTGGGATGTCCTTGATGCAGCTGATGAATTTGAATAGGCAGACATTGGGCTGACAGCTCTTTCTTGGCTTTTTTCTCCAGTTTCATCCGTTTCTGTCAGGATCAAGGCTACTGTGGGCTCTCTCTCTGAAATAATAAAGTCTAACCCGGCTGACATTGCTGATGTGGCACTTTTGGTTCTTTCTACAACACTTTCTGTTTCATTACGTTCATATTCAAATGATTTCCCAACAGAACACATTTCACGAGCAGAGCAGTTGGACTTTTTGGAGAGTTTTGAAGTAGAAGAGGCATTTGAATGTTTAGACAGTGGAGACTCAGAGTGTTCCAGTGTGGCTTCCACTTCCAATGCATCATTAACAGGTTCACAGTTTTCATGAGCATTTGAAGTGGATGCAGTAGATTTGTTTGACTTCAAAATTATGTGATCAGCTTTCTCTGGTTCACTCCCATCTGGATTCTCAGGAAATGTTTTATTCACCCCGCAGTATGAACATTCAGCAGACTTTCTCGATACACCTGACGTGGCACTTAAAGTGTCACTTTCACATATCTCCAGAGCATCTGATATGTTTGATCTAGGGTTACTTGCTTGGCCTCTAGATTTACAAGACACTTGGCTATGTCTAGAAATTGTACTACAAGCCCTCCCCTCAGGCCTGTGCTGCAAACCAGATGAAACTGAACTTGGGGTTATGGCTCCACAGTGACATGGATGGGATCTGGAGGACACTTTTGAAACTGGAGATGTTGTACTCATCCCATCTGGCTCAATGGGTGCTGCAATAGTGGTTTTATACTTTTTGAGCTTCAGTGAGTGAACAGCACTGCTCGATTCTTTACTTGGAGGTCTGGGGGACAAATAATATCTAGGTGAAGTCTGGCAGCCACAACAATGAGCACATTTGGGATGATCCTCACTCTCAAGATGGTCACTTTGAGACCAGTGTGATACTCTCGATATGCTTGGAGGCAGCTCATCATAATCATCATCCTGATCTTCCTTCAAAGACTCAAGCACTTTGGACGAGTTGCTGACTGCAGAAATTGGACGCTCCTCCATGACCTTAAGGACCTCACAATGTGGCGTAGGAGAGATTTCAGGTTCTGTATGAGAACATCTACTTTTAATGTGACACTCACAACCTTCCTCACATGATCTCTTGGGTTTTGAAGTGATTCCAGCAGATGATACTTCACTTCGATTGCTGCAACGACTTACTGCACAGTATTCTACTCTAGTGTCCCCTTCCTCCATTGTTTGCTGAAAGCACGAGGCCTTTTCCACCACATGCTCAGTGTACTCCCCACTGGAGCGAGAAATTGTATGCGTACTATCCACTGATGACTTTTTGTGTACAACACTGTGAGATGACCCACTGGAACTGGGTGACTTGCAGGCCCCTGGTTCTTTGTGCATAGGGTTTTTCCAGATGTCGTACTCTTGGCAGTGATTGCAACAGTTCTGACAAAGTGTCTCCTCGAGATGCTTCTGATGCACCTTTGTTGCAAAGGCTTCATCAGTCTCCTCAGATGCAGAGATGGAGTCTGGGTCTGAATACTCAACTTTAGCTTGAAGGTAATCACTGTCTTTTACAGAGCCAGAGTCATTCACTATTGTTGATGACTTCTTGATCTCGGTGGACCATTGGAGGGTCTCATCGTTGAAAAGCCGAAAGCGAACCTTCATCTCCACAGAAAGGCTGCCGTCTTTGTTAACAAGTACTCTCTTCTCAACGTCATCATTCAATACTACTTCTTTAACATAAGGACAGGTGCTGACACAACCGGACTGTCCTGGTGTCATGCATAATCCATTCTGATAGGACTTTTCTGAAGAAAGAGAGAATCTTGTAGATCTATTACTGGAGTCAGATCTCGGATGGATAACACTTTTCTTTGTCTCCAGGCCGAAGTTAACTGTTAAAACAAAATAATACAAATAATATTAAGGATAATAACATTTTCAACATGCCAAAATAACTATGCAAATGTGAAACATGCTTTTGATTCACCAGAGCTGATAATACATTAACTGCATTTGAGTTGGGGGTGGATGGTGGTTTCACCTTCAGTATATTATTAGTAGCATGTGGGTAGATGGGTTGTTAATCATTATAATGATTCACCTAAAACAAATAAATGCAAATGATAAACCAGAACTGGTTGGACAACAAAATAAAATATTTACCATTCTTTTTGCTTTCATGACCTTCACTGCAAATACTGGAGTGAGACCTTGTGCCCATTCCTGGAAGCTTTTCATCTGAGAGTTTCTTCAAGCTTTCCATGAGAAGCGGTCTGAAGGGTTCTCGACCCACACACACCAGCACACTAGGACATTGCATCAGACTCTGAATACTGTCAATCTATGGAGAGCAGTGAATAAACATAAGACAAAAAACATATGAGTTACATCCACTTAGAGACAAACACTAACTATCACTGTCTACATAGAGACCTTCTAACATCAACATTTGACCTGAAATGTAACCTTATTAGTGTCGTATTTAATATATTTAACGTAGTTCCACTTTAGAATTGTGGGTTCATTTTAGAATTGTGAGATTTGTAAATTTGTAAATCAATTCTATGACTTCCATTGAACACCAAAGGAGATCATTGCATGGGGTTTTGAAACTAGACAAAATAAAAAATACCATTAAAATTGTTATAAAAATTTACCATTCGTTAAAACTATTGCCCTATAGTCAAATATATATCTGGGGAACATATTATGAACATCTTATGTGGTTAACAACATGAGATTATGCAAAGGTTTTATATTTATATATTTATATATATATATATATATATATATATATATATATATATATATATACATTAATACCTCGAGATACGAGCGTCTCTACATACGAGTATTCCAAGATACGAGCAAGCCTTCAGGCAGATTTTTGCTTCTAGATACGAGTAAATATTCGAGACACGAGCACGACGTGTTCGACGTGTTGTTCACTTCACGTGTTCACTGACTTCTGTACGCATCACCGCGAGTAGCTGATTTTCTCTCTATTTTGAGCATTATTCTTCATAATAGCGATGAGATAAGTGTGTGAGAGATCTAGATCTAGAGAGGCTTCTGTTGTTGTGGATAAAGAAGAAGCAGATCTCCCCCGATAGATATTCTGATAAAAGGTCTGCGCCAAGTGAAAGTGAGGGTAGTCAGGCGAAAAAAGGCAAGAAAAGTGATCAAAAGTAAGGAATACAAATTGGAAAAAAAATCAAAACAATAATATAAAATAGAAAAGAAAAAAAAAATACGTAAGCTGAGTTCAGTTATGTTTAGTTCCTGCTATTCAAGAAAACTTATAACTAAAACCACATTTTATTTGATATCACACTGTATACATGTACTATAATTGTGTGTGTGTGTCTATACCAATAAAAAACATATTTTTTCCCATTGTTACGGATCTGGAACGGAATAATTTGTTTTCTATTATTTCTTATGGGAAAACATGATTCGAGATACGAACAATTCGAGTTACGAGCTCCGCCCTGGAACGGATTATGCCCGTATCTAGAGGTATTACTGTATATATATATAACCTTTGCGTAATCTCATGTTGTTCCCCACATAAGGTTTTCTTCTGTGAAACACAAGTGGAAAAAATAAAAGCAGTTGTTGTTCTTCCATATATGTATAGGACCGTAAAAGTTTTTTTTTTGTGTTGACTATCCCTTTAAGATACATATTCGATTGTTACCTAGAACAACTTTTATTTCCCTGTCCTGACCTGACACCTGTCACCTAAAATACCAAACCTAGCTATTTAAAGAATGGCTGAAGAAAAGAAATCCTCCCTGACCTTACGTCCCTCCAGAGTGTAGAGTTTCTTGACATGACACTGCATGAGTTCAGAAATCTCGTCCATGAAGGCACGAAGACTTCGAGCAGTCCGTTTGCTCAGAATGATGGATCGCCTTACTGCGGGGTCATTGTTTTTCACTAGAATAATCCTTTTGGGGTGCCGATGGTGGTGCTGATATCCCGAGGGGGGTTCCTCAGGTCGGGAGGGCTTTCGGCGATCATTATGTGGGTGGCTGTGGTGGTGCCAGACCGCCGGCCTCTTCCCTGCAGCTTCTATGTTGATTGGTTTGACATAGCGGCGATCAGAACACAAGTAACAGCCTCCGTCCTCTAACTGCTCTAAATGTTTAATGCTGTGGGTTCCCCTGGGGGTCGTGATAGTACGCACACCAAAAGGCAGAGGAACCTTTTGGGAAAGGTCATCCAGTAAGGCATCAAAGCATTTGAAGCTGCGTTTATGGATGGCCATCTTGATCCCTTTGAACTGATAGTCGCCACTCTTGTAGAAGGTAATTCTCTTGGTTGGACTGGCCGCTTTTATGCTGGAGCCAAAAGACGACCCTTGAGGATAAGGGAAATGTTCATTCTGAAAATGGGTATCGGCGTCGAAGGAGCCTAGGGCCGTCTTCTGCATGTCTCCTCCACGTCAATTCAAACTGTGGGGAAGAGTTTAGAAACGTGAATTACATAATCTGAACAAAATTCACAAATTACAAAATTACACCCATAAATTGAGAAAGAAGTTTATTAAAATAGAGACCCTATTAATGTCTCTGTTATAGAATTTGAGAAGAGGTTTCAACAATGTCCCGAATTATGCTCAGATTTTCCAAGAAACAGGTCTGTAATCTGAATATTTAATCTAAACTCAAAAATTCTCATCAAATTCTCCAAAGACCAAATTCACATTCATTTAATAGCTCTATAATCTTTCCATTCTGTATGTTTTATCTATTCTGCTAAGGAATAGTAGAAACATGTGAGACACTTGAATAACACACAACTCTTCTAGACATAGAACAATAAGATCAATCTTAAAGACCCATTTACACCAAGAACCATAACTAAAAAGATTAATATTGGTGTCCATATTAGTAGATACTATAATTTATTTATTATAAGTGCTTGATGCAGTTTTGTCCTCTGGTACTTTAAACGCTTGAGCTATTTAAAGTCAGGTGGATTCTGATTGGCTGTCATTGTTTTTTATCGTTCATCAGCTGGACAAAAACGATTCTGAAAGCGATTCCAACAATATAATTTCTCTGTGTGGTAATCCTGTGAACTTCACTATTCTTTTATATTTCAAAATTTTTTTGTTGTCGGCATAGTTATATCCTTGGTGTGAATGGGCCTTAAACCATCTTGAGTATCTAAAGCTAAGACATTATTAAATCTTCAAAGAAATATAACTATTGGATAGTTCACAGATAGCGGTGCATTATATTACTTTACAGCACAATGTGGAGGCAAAGAACCACCATAAAGACATAGTTCTGCATCACAAAATACTGTGAGAGAGGCATTGTATTTTGATCTATACAATACCATGACTAGCATATTCATACAGTGAACCATGGCATCATCATGGTACTCCAAAGTACCAAAGAACACCCTGGTTTTACCCTGGTCACTTACACAAATGCACAATTAATTAGCATGTTATATAGTATAAGTAACAGTAAATCTAGGCCCCAATCCAGAGGTTAATCGCATGCACTTTGGGAAACAGTCAGCTAGCTTAAATTGCATTTAGTTCTTAGTCCTTAATAGGCACGTTAATCCAACATTTGAGGAAGTTCAAGAGCATTTCTGAAAGTTTGAGCATGAAGTCATTTTATCTATGAAACTGAGAGCAAGGACAGTTTTACCAGATTTCTTATAGCAAAACTTTGAACAATGAAAGTATCCCTGGAGGTAGTTAAATAAAAAATAAAAACATTTAAATGGCAGTCCAGTTTAATAAAATGACAGTCTGTCTTGACGCAGTCTATGGTCTAATGCAATTTGTATAAAATGTAGATAATTTGTCTATATTTTACCACAAAAGCCATCAATTACTGCCTCAAGCTCATATGCTTTCTCTTAACAACACACACATGTGTATATATATATATATATATATATATATATATATATATATACCAAGTCACAATTAAAATAGCATTAGTTCTGTAGCCCAGCTCAATAAAAAAAGCTATAGTATATAAAAGTTATGTAAGGACAATATACTCACATTTACAGAATACATGATCATTTCTGACACTAAAAATGAAAAATAAAGATAAAATCTGACTACACAGAGCAGCGTTCCAGGCAGCATCCAAGCACACGACTGCTAGAGGGACACGCGTTTACAAGCCCTCCCACAAACGGTCTGGCCACTAATCAGTGCCTTTGGCAGCTAAGGATAGAACGAAAAGCTTCTTTAATCATCTTGAGATTTCACTGAACTCTAGGGGAGTGTGAGACGCATGACAGCGACACCAGGATTGCATAAACAGAGATGTGCAGAGCTACGAGACGTCTGCTTTCTGACCCCTGATGGCAGGCTGTTTTATTCCACAAACATGTCATTTAAACAATGATGCACCGAACACAGAGACTGAAAATATATCTGCTGTCAAATCCAGATATATCTGCTGTTCTCCACAGCGTATATCTGTTGACTGCCATAACATGCCAGTCCTGTTGGCATATTAATATGAAACTACAATCACAAGACACAATAATTATTGGTAAATCTCCACAAAAAAAAAAAAACTATATAATTGAATGTAACTTGATAATTATATAACAGTTACATAACCATGTAAAACAATTACATTTGATTAGTACTATCAATTCGATTAACTGCAGTTATTCACATCTAACATAAAAGTGTATAAATATATATTTATGTGTGTGTGTGTCTGTGTGTTTATGAGCAATAAATGCTGGTGCTAGTGCTGTATCGTGCCTAACAATGCCTTTCAGCCTTGACTTACTCCCGATACAGCACTAGCCTCGAGTACCTTACTGGTGTTATAAAACAGTTAACACACAAAACAAATATTAAAGCCTAAATATTTGCATCAATGCAACTTGCAACCATATTATAAATATACGTATATAGAGAGTAGCTGTGAGATATTGCTGTATATCATCTATTCGGCTGTAGGTAATCACAGGATTGCTTATGAAATTATATTGTAAGGTTACGAGTGTGATTGTGTTTACACAACAGTTCGAAGGCACAAGTGAGCAAATATAAGAAACAACAACGGAGAGTCTTTAAAACCCCTCTTTTGTGAGGAACTACTTCCTTTCGCCCGGATTGAAATCTCAAACTGACAGTTTGACAGTTGAGCTCAAGCCTCTGTTGCTATGTAGAGCTTTAGAGTAATATGAGAGAGAGAGAGATTAACTAAACGAGTGCATAACCAACATCTAGCTGAAATTCTTCAGGTCAATCTTATATTCATAATCACTAAATCAGTTTGAATGTCCACGAGGAAAGCAATGTCTTTATCTTTTTAACAGTTAGGGGGATTTTCCATGACAGCTAGTCAATGCATTGACAGTTGTATCTTATAAGATGTTATTTAAAGTAAAAACAATGTCCTTGTTTCCAATCTTGTTTCATCCTTTCAGTATAAAAGTCTTTGTTACCGACTCCCGACTCCCTCATAAAGACAGTGTTTGCTGTCATCTAATGCTGTGATAATTTAACTTTCACTGAAGTCGAAATCACAAACGGACCCTTTCTCAATACCAAATATGGCATGCTATTTATATAAAATATTTTTTATTCAACAATACTAAATAAACAATATTTGCCATTAAATTTGTTCAATAGGAGATAAGCAAACAGTTTGGTATAAATTACAAAAGCAGCACTAGTTAAAGCACAGGCTTTTTTCCTCGTTCCCCATGTGCTCTCCCAATGTCATCTCAGTCACCTGTCTTGTAATTGTAATGGGTGTAGTGAGTGGAATAATGAAGGCGAGGAAGTAAGGGATCAACGGAAAACTCTTTAATGAAACAAAAACACTTTAAATATAAACTGAAATGGCACACTTGTGCATAAACAACAGAAACTCGGAAAGACTAGGAGAACAAGAAACAGAGACACGACCTGAACAGTGACACGAGATCATTAACAATCGAACACCAGCAGGGAGAACATGAGGGCTTAAATACACATAGGGAACAAGGGACAATGGAAAACATCTGACATGGAAGCTAACAAGGGGGAGGGGCCGACGGAATCACACAGGAGGAAAGTGACGAGACATGACATGACTGTGACAGTAATCAATCATCTGGTTAGTCTTGTCAGCTGTGTCTCATTCCCTCATTCATTCCCAGTGTATATCTACCCTGTGTTTTCCTTCAGTTTTTGTCTGTCTACGTCTAAGTGAAGTTATGTTGTTCTGCTCCTGAGTTCCGTTTATATAAAAGATTATTCCATTGGATTAATTAGATTATAACAGATAATAATATAATAATTATAACAATATAATATTAATAATAACATAATAACATATAATAACAGATTATTCCGTTGTGAGAAATGCTGAAGACGGAGTGATACAAATGGTGAAATATTACACAGCTGGAAAAGACTGTGTGTGTGTGTGTGTGTGTGTGTGTGTGTGTGTGTGTGTGTGTGTGTGTGTGTGTGTGTGTGTGTGTGTGTGTGTGTGTGTGTGTGTGTGTGTGTGTGTGTGTGTGTGTGTGTGTGTGTGTGTGTGTGTGTGTGTGTGTGTGTGTGTTGGGGAAAGTTACTTTGAAAAGTAATGCATTTGAATATTTCATTACTCCCTAGAAAAGTAATTGTTTTAGTTACTTTCTATTACTTTAAAATAGACATTTTGTAGTAAAGTAAAAATTAAACGTAATGTGTTACTTTACTAGTTACTTGAAAAAAGTAATCTTGAGTAAAAGTAATCTTGAATCTGATTACATTACTCAAGTTACTTGTAATGAGTTACTTACAGCCGAATAGATGATTTACTCGTGTGATGACTGCTTGTGTGTGTGTGTGTGTGTGTGTGTAATAGTGCATATAGAATTCTACTATAATAACCATATAGCACTTTGAATATTTCAAATGCCTTTTTTTTATTTCTTAATAGGAATAAGTGCTTTGCTAGATTTTTAAAACTAGACATATTCTGTATAAAATGACTAGGAGTAGGGTTGTGGTTATGGTTACCAAGACACTGCTAAGCAGTTGCTAAGGTGTTCTGAGTGGTTTCTAGGGCATTACTAGGCTTCCTGGCCAAAAATCATTTAAAAACTACATTTTACCATACTATAATTGTATCATTTACAATTGTGACATGAGTGATTGTTGCTCACTCTAGTACTGCCAAAGCACAGGCTTACTGTAATCTCAGGCAAAGACAGCACATCCTCTGTCCTCTTAATTGACCCACTATTACCTGCAAGCTGAGGGAACATTAATACTGTTGTTTTTACATTCTGCTTTTGATTTCCAATTCTTGCGATGGCACACCAACCACAAAGCTCATTTAATTAGAGCTAATTAATTACTAAACACCTCTGAGAGGTGTACATAGAGAATATTTTTGACACCAATTAGAAATCTCTAAAGGTTAAATTAACAGTTGAAAGTGCTCCACAATTAGTGAGTGAGAACTTGGCAGCCCATTGGGAGAAACCTGCAATACATCACTGTCAGATTACTGGGACTGAAGAACATTTAAGACTCATGGGATGAGTGCGAGAAGAGGGAGGGGGACATGAAAACAACCTCACCAGATCTAAAATACAGAACCAGGCCTACATCTGTTCGGTTTAATTTAATTAATTAGCAAAAACTTTAAAAACGGTGTAAAATGATTTCCATAACGCCGCCGACAGGCCTATAATAACCAAGATCATTAACGCTTGCTTAATAATATCCTTAACAGCACTAAAAGCCTTAGATATTATTCCCTTTTCAACATAAATGACTTAAATTCTGTAATGAGAATTGTAAAATTACAATTACAATGACTACATAATAGGAAATGCTTTATATAACACAACAGCTACACTCATAGCATTTGAAACCACTGTAAATTGTGACATTAAAGGCAATGCATCAGTTAATCTTCAACATCATTGTGAAAGCTATTATTTGCTCTCACACTAGAGATGGGCGGTATGATGATAGTTTGAGAGTTTGCTATTTTGTGTAAAATGTTGTATGCAAATATATAGCACTATTGACTCTTCAGAGTGATGAAATGCATGAATGAGAATATAAAGAGCAGGACATGCTTGATGTTAAAGAGGTAATGCATTACAAGTAACTTGAGTTCTGTAATCAGATTACTTTTTTAAGTAACTAGTCAAGTAACACATTTCTTTTAAATTTACAACAAAATATCTGAATTACTTTTACAAATAAATGACTTTGTCTTCCCATTAATTGACTGACAGCTCTCCTGTCCCTATAGTTGAGAGATATAGTAAGTGCAAAGGCGTTGTGTGCGTTTGTGTGTGAACATGATGGTTATTGTAGTTTCAGAATAAATGTGACCAATCTTAGAATATTAGGCAAACCTGCACTCATTTAATATATTTCATTACACAAATACATGCTTTGTATTTAATCCCACTTTATAAATCCTAATCTCTGCTGACTTCAATGATCCAATTCAACCATGACAATAAGCTAAAATTACTTTAGATAGACATTACCTTTGTTTCATTTTTGAACATTTTTATTACTAAAAAAGGAGTTGAACTTTCCTCTTCTAAAGTTTTTTGCATGTCTTTCATTTTTTTTGTGTGAAAGAGCCTTTACATTTGCTAAAAATATTTTTTTTATTGTTATTAAAAAAGTAACGCAAACGTAATGCATTACTTTTCAAAAAAAGTAACTAAGTAATGCAATCAGTTAGTGTGGCGAGGCACGTGAGAGAGGCCGGTGCAGTGATTGAAAATAGAGAGAGTTTTTCTTCGAGGCCTCGTATTTCACGGAGGAACGGAGGCATAAGAGGAGCGACGACAGTGAAGGACGAGAGAGGACCAGGCCTGGATTTATGCTGTGATTGTGAATGTGTCATCCATGAGGGACTGCCGCCATTACTTTTATTTTGTATTTGTTTTATTTTCAAATTAAAAGTTGTTAAATATTTGACGGTTCCCGCCTCCTTCCTTCCTAAACTACGTTAAAGTTTACAGTTTTTTAGGGAGTAACGCAATGAGCGCACGCAGAAAGCCATATCTCAGCATGTGATCGAGAATTCAGTTCTCTTTCACGTCTTATTGTGCTTGAATGGTCAAAAACACATGCAATTATATAAAAATGCCCATGATGTGAAGTATTGATGTAAACAACCAGTTCTGTCTCAAGTGAAAGTAAACCATGCGTTTGGTCTTAAAGTAACAGCGGCCTAATATGTGTCTCGAAAATAACTTGCTATATTGACTGAATAACTTTTTTTAGCTTTGATAAGAATACATTTATATTTAATTAATTCAGTGAAGACTTTTTTTTTACATTTGATTATTGCATCTCAGTACTAATTCTAATGTGAATTAATTCTATTGTACTTGAAAAACTAAATTTCATATTTTTGTTACATTGTATTTGTCACATTGTATAATGTATTTGTAATTAGCTTTTTTTTATAACAGAAATGATATAAAGTAACACAAAAATACTGTCACGATATATGTTGTTATTCAGAAATAAAATTGCTCATATACTTTTTTGAAAAAAGTCACACAAATAAATAGTTAAATCCATATTTTCATTTCCCCATTCTTGCTTAGACTTCCTTCACTCTGCAAACATTAGTTTCTTCCTCAGTGTTTTTTCCAGTACAAAAATCATAACATTCATAAATCAAGGTCTGTTTACATGAAATGCAAAATGTTTTGTTTTCTGAAAAATATATATCAAAAATAATTAAGTTCAGGCTTAACAAGAATATCTAGTGAAAATATCTGCCAATGGGGTCTGAAAAAAACACAATTCAAAAGGAGAAAAAATATCATTTTTCTTACTCTAGTGGCAGATATTTTTCTTGTTTTAAGCAGGAACTCAATTAATCTTGATATATTCTTCAGAAAACAAGACTTAATGTCTTTCTTTTTAAAGTAAATTTATATCGATCTAAGAATGTCTCAAAATTAGTGCTGCAAAACGAGTCAAAACTACTAAGAACGAAAAGCATTTTTGCAGTTGGACTAAATCTATTAATCTAAAACAGATCTTTTTATTAAGCAAACACAGAACCATCTTGACTCTCTGTCCTAATGCCACACACTGGCTTAGCCCTGTATAGGCACGGGTTCATTCTCCTCTGCCAGATCCAAGACAAGCTCTGTCGATACTTTCAAAGTTATCCAGCTAGAAAAATCAACAGGTTTTCTTACATAAAGGAGCGCTCCTTCCTCCGGCTCACGCAGGTGAGGATGAAACAGCCACGGCGTTTGAAAGCATGGCGTTCTTCCTGTGAAGAATGTCAGTTTCCAGCCACGACGACAGACCACGGCTGTGCCACCGCTGCATGTGCCTGTCCACAGTCATTCAATCCATTAGGCTAATTATCACAGGCAGACCTTCATCCAGAGACGAGGAGGAGGAGTGGGACTCCTCTGAAAGAGGATTATACTGAGTGGCCATCTGTGCCAAACCGAATTAACTCTTAGATCCCTGAAAACGAGCTGTTCTTCACGCTTTAGCCATAGAAACACACAAATACAAAAAAGACTGGCCTGTGGTGTCACAATCAACAAAAAGTCACACTGTAAATGTTGACAATGTGCGTAATGTTAACGAATTTTACTAACAAACCAATATTATTCTAAAATATTGAGGAAAATATAGCATGCAGTTAATCACATTTTTTTTGTCATATTAAAAAAATATATTGTTCTTAGCATGATCTCAAACAATATAATGAATCATTCTAATAATATTTTAACATCTTGAACATTACATAATAAAATATAAACATTAATATAAAATTGTGGAAAATGTTCCAAATTGTAAAAATAAAATTGAATTAGTATCACACAAAATCATTATATTAAAAAAACATTATGATATGTAGCCGTTTTATGTATAAATATCATGCAAATGTAACGTTAATGATAATTAACATTAATATTCTTATACTTTATATGCCTTTATGGGGCAAACATGTCAACTCAATTTCAATTAAATATATGAATTACTATAAAATAAATTATGAATATTAAGCTTCAAAAGTGTGATATGTATGATAATACACGATGCATATTGAGGCTATAAATAAAACAATGTTAACGTCAAAATCATATCGCGATGACTTGAGCACATAATTAATAAATATTAACCAAATGCATTCAGTTATGAATATTATTTCTTAAACGTGTAAAATTTTTGATGATACATATTAAGGCTATATATAAAACAATGTTAACGTTAATACCTTATCGCGATAACTTAAACACATATTGAGTCAAATGTGTGCAGTATTGTCAAATAATGAATAAATATTACTCAAAATTATTACATTATGAATGTCACAACTCAAAAGTGTAATATTAATGATAATACACGATGCATTTTCAGGAAAAATATAAAACAAGGTTAATGTCAATATCATATCGCGATGGCTTGAGCACATATTGATCATTGAATGTGTGCAGTATTGTCAAATAACGCTATGAATCTCACACTTGCGCGCGACACGAGCTCGTGTGTGTTTGACTGAAGCAGGTCACGTGTGCAGGTTACAGTCTTCTGGTTTCCCTGGCAACAGACACAACAGCAGTGCCTCGCCATGGCCTCCGTGCGCGCGTTACAGGAGATCGCGAGGATGAAGGTAAACCTGCAGCTTTCACTGTATCACACAAATAAACACACAATTACACACAACGTACTTCAGATCGACAGCGATGGATCTTACCTGCGCGCTCTCGAGCTCTCATTCACACACAGCACCTGCGCTGCAGAGCCTCATGCCTCGTGCGTGTGTGTGTGTGTGTGTGTGTGTTTCAGAGGGATGATGGCATTGAGCGTCTGAGCTGCTGTTTTCACTGGCCAGAGTTTGATGGTGACGATAAACGACAGTTTTTACATAAAGAGTTTGTGTATGAGAATGTGATGCTGGCAATCACTCGAGGGCTGTCGTGGTCAACAGTGGCACAGGTGGCAGACATAACCAAAGCCCTCCTGCCGAAACTCAAAGGTGGGTCGTTTCACAGCGTCCCTCGCGCTTGTGATGGACGTCTGATGCTTGTTTTGTCTCGTGGTCACAAGAACAGTCCAGAAAAACATGTGCTTGCGGTTCATAGCGAAGTAAATATGACTCAAACGCTTCATAGTAGTGAATGTATCTTTCGAGTGTGACATGTGTCTTTGCACTTACTGTCATTTTGTGTTCAGTTTGATTGTGTCACGGAAAGCAAGAACAGATTAAAATGTCAGCGTATTTCTTGAATGCAATGTAAGGACAAGTGTCTGTCAAACCCTGGCCCTTTATACTTATTGCCAAGCAACAGATTCTTACTTATTCTTACAGGTAGATAGATAGATAGATAGATAGATAGATAGATAGATAGATAGATAGATAGATAGATAGATAGATA